>CAJHXA020000036.1:30000-42493 GCA_905147815.2 Phalera bucephala
ATCCAAAATCATACCGAGGTATAGTAAGGGCTAGTAAACAAAGGAAAATTTGCATATTCTATTCGTATCTTAAGTCTGGGACTACACAATATATATATTGTTTGAAGCGGTTTAATTAGCTCGATATATTGAAACGCTTTCCCAAAGAATTTTCATACAAAATTTATAAAATTTTCATACATTGAACATTTTTGGCACTTTCAAAACTCAATTTTTCCAAATTTTTCTATAGACACATACTTTGTTTATTATACCTCTGTGATCGCCTCGACGAGACCTATCCCTGGATACCCCATTTGTGGGGCTAGCGCGAACAGCCGCGAAAATCCAAAATCATACCGAGGTATAGTAAGGGCTAGTAAACAAAGGAAAATTTGCATATTCTATTCGTATCTTAAGTCTGGGACTACACAATATATATATTGTTTGAAGCGGTTTAATTAGCTCGATATATTGAAACGCTTTCCCAAAGAATTTTCATACAAAATTTATAAAATTTTCATACATTGAACATTTTTGGCACTTTCAAAACTCAATTTTTCCAAATTTTTCTATAGACACATACTTTGTTTATTATACCTCTGTGATCGCCTCGACGAGACCTATCCCTGGATACCCCATTTGTGGGGCTAGCGCGAACAGCCGCGAAAATCCAAAATCATACCGAGGTATAGTAAGGGCTAGTAAACAAAGGAAAATTTGCATATTCTATTCGTATCTTAAGTCTGGGACTACACAATATATATATTGTTTGAAGCGGTTTAATTAGCTCGATATATTGAAACGCTTTCCCAAAGAATTTTCATACAAAATTTATAAAATTTTCATACATTGAACATTTTTGGCACTTTCAAAACTCAATTTTTCCAAATTTTTCTATAGACACATACTTTGTTTATTATACCTCTGTGATCGCCTCGACGAGACCTATCCCTGGATACCCCATTTGTGGGGCTAGCGCGAACAGCCGCGAAAATCCAAAATCATACCGAGGTATAGTAAGGGCTAGTAAACAAAGGAAAATTTGCATATTCTATTCGTATCTTAAGTCTGGGACTACACAATATATATATTGTTTGAAGCGGTTTAATTAGCTCGATATATTGAAACGCTTTCCCAAAGAATTTTCATACAAAATTTATAAAATTTTCATACATTGAACATTTTTGGCACTTTCAAAACTCAATTTTTCCAAATTTTTCTATAGACACATACTTTGTTTATTATACCTCTGTGATCGCCTCGACGAGACCTATCCCTGGATACCCCATTTGTGGGGCTAGCGCGAACAGCCGCGAAAATCCAAAATCATACCGAGGTATAGTAAGGGCTAGTAAACAAAGGAAAATTTGCATATTCTATTCGTATCTTAAGTCTGGGACTACACAATATATATATTGTTTGAAGCGGTTTAATTAGCTCGATATATTGAAACGCTTTCCCAAAGAATTTTCATACAAAATTTATAAAATTTTCATACATTGAACATTTTTGGCACTTTCAAAACTCAATTTTTCCAAATTTTTCTATAGACACATACTTTGTTTATTATACCTCTGTGATCGCCTCGACGAGACCTATCCCTGGATACCCCATTTGTGGGGCTAGCGCGAACAGCCGCGAAAATCCAAAATCATACCGAGGTATAGTAAGGGCTAGTAAACAAAGGAAAATTTGCATATTCTATTCGTATCTTAAGTCTGGGACTACACAATATATATATTGTTTGAAGCGGTTTAATTAGCTCGATATATTGAAACGCTTTCCCAAAGAATTTTCATACAAAATTTATAAAATTTTCATACATTGAACATTTTTGGCACTTTCAAAACTCAATTTTTCCAAATTTTTCTATAGACACATACTTTGTTTATTATACCTCTGTGATCGCCTCGACGAGACCTATCCCTGGATACCCCATTTGTGGGGCTAGCGCGAACAGCCGCGAAAATCCAAAATCATACCGAGGTATAGTAAGGGCTAGTAAACAAAGGAAAATTTGCATATTCTATTCGTATCTTAAGTCTGGGACTACACAATATATATATTGTTTGAAGCGGTTTAATTAGCTCGATATATTGAAACGCTTTCCCAAAGAATTTTCATACAAAATTTATAAAATTTTCATACATTGAACATTTTTGGCACTTTCAAAACTCAATTTTTCCAAATTTTTCTATAGACACATACTTTGTTTATTATACCTCTGTGATCGCCTCGACGAGACCTATCCCTGGATACCCCATTTGTGGGGCTAGCGCGAACAGCCGCGAAAATCCAAAATCATACCGAGGTATAGTAAGGGCTAGTAAACAAAGGAAAATTTGCATATTCTATTCGTATCTTAAGTCTGGGACTACACAATATATATATTGTTTGAAGCGGTTTAATTAGCTCGATATATTGAAACGCTTTCCCAAAGAATTTTCATACAAAATTTATAAAATTTTCATACATTGAACATTTTTGGCACTTTCAAAACTCAATTTTTCCAAATTTTTCTATAGACACATACTTTGTTTATTATACCTCTGTGATCGCCTCGACGAGACCTATCCCTGGATACCCCATTTGTGGGGCTAGCGCGAACAGCCGCGAAAATCCAAAATCATACCGAGGTATAGTAAGGGCTAGTAAACAAAGGAAAATTTGCATATTCTATTCGTATCTTAAGTCTGGGACTACACAATATATATATTGTTTGAAGCGGTTTAATTAGCTCGATATATTGAAACGCTTTCCCAAAGAATTTTCATACAAAATTTATAAAATTTTCATACATTGAACATTTTTGGCACTTTCAAAACTCAATTTTTCCAAATTTTTCTATAGACACATACTTTGTTTATTATACCTCTGTGATCGCCTCGACGAGACCTATCCCTGGATACCCCATTTGTGGGGCTAGCGCGAACAGCCGCGAAAATCCAAAATCATACCGAGGTATAGTAAGGGCTAGTAAACAAAGGAAAATTTGCATATTCTATTCGTATCTTAAGTCTGGGACTACACAATATATATATTGTTTGAAGCGGTTTAATTAGCTCGATATATTGAAACGCTTTCCCAAAGAATTTTCATACAAAATTTATAAAATTTTCATACATTGAACATTTTTGGCACTTTCAAAACTCAATTTTTCCAAATTTTTCTATAGACACATACTTTGTTTATTATACCTCTGTGATCGCCTCGACGAGACCTATCCCTGGATACCCCATTTGTGGGGCTAGCGCGAACAGCCGCGAAAATCCAAAATCATACCGAGGTATAGTAAGGGCTAGTAAACAAAGGAAAATTTGCATATTCTATTCGTATCTTAAGTCTGGGACTACACAATATATATATTGTTTGAAGCGGTTTAATTAGCTCGATATATTGAAACGCTTTCCCAAAGAATTTTCATACAAAATTTATAAAATTTTCATACATTGAACATTTTTGGCACTTTCAAAACTCAATTTTTCCAAATTTTTCTATAGACACATACTTTGTTTATTATACCTCTGTGATCGCCTCGACGAGACCTATCCCTGGATACCCCATTTGTGGGGCTAGCGCGAACAGCCGCGAAAATCCAAAATCATACCGAGGTATAGTAAGGGCTAGTAAACAAAGGAAAATTTGCATATTCTATTCGTATCTTAAGTCTGGGACTACACAATATATATATTGTTTGAAGCGGTTTAATTAGCTCGATATATTGAAACGCTTTCCCAAAGAATTTTCATACAAAATTTATAAAATTTTCATACATTGAACATTTTTGGCACTTTCAAAACTCAATTTTTCCAAATTTTTCTATAGACACATACTTTGTTTATTATACCTCTGTGATCGCCTCGACGAGACCTATCCCTGGATACCCCATTTGTGGGGCTAGCGCGAACAGCCGCGAAAATCCAAAATCATACCGAGGTATAGTAAGGGCTAGTAAACAAAGGAAAATTTGCATATTCTATTCGTATCTTAAGTCTGGGACTACACAATATATATATTGTTTGAAGCGGTTTAATTAGCTCGATATATTGAAACGCTTTCCCAAAGAATTTTCATACAAAATTTATAAAATTTTCATACATTGAACATTTTTGGCACTTTCAAAACTCAATTTTTCCAAATTTTTCTATAGACACATACTTTGTTTATTATACCTCTGTGATCGCCTCGACGAGACCTATCCCTGGATACCCCATTTGTGGGGCTAGCGCGAACAGCCGCGAAAATCCAAAATCATACCGAGGTATAGTAAGGGCTAGTAAACAAAGGAAAATTTGCATATTCTATTCGTATCTTAAGTCTGGGACTACACAATATATATATTGTTTGAAGCGGTTTAATTAGCTCGATATATTGAAACGCTTTCCCAAAGAATTTTCATACAAAATTTATAAAATTTTCATACATTGAACATTTTTGGCACTTTCAAAACTCAATTTTTCCAAATTTTTCTATAGACACATACTTTGTTTATTATACCTCTGTGATCGCCTCGACGAGACCTATCCCTGGATACCCCATTTGTGGGGCTAGCGCGAACAGCCGCGAAAATCCAAAATCATACCGAGGTATAGTAAGGGCTAGTAAACAAAGGAAAATTTGCATATTCTATTCGTATCTTAAGTCTGGGACTACACAATATATATATTGTTTGAAGCGGTTTAATTAGCTCGATATATTGAAACGCTTTCCCAAAGAATTTTCATACAAAATTTATAAAATTTTCATACATTGAACATTTTTGGCACTTTCAAAACTCAATTTTTCCAAATTTTTCTATAGACACATACTTTGTTTATTATACCTCTGTGATCGCCTCGACGAGACCTATCCCTGGATACCCCATTTGTGGGGCTAGCGCGAACAGCCGCGAAAATCCAAAATCATACCGAGGTATAGTAAGGGCTAGTAAACAAAGGAAAATTTGCATATTCTATTCGTATCTTAAGTCTGGGACTACACAATATATATATTGTTTGAAGCGGTTTAATTAGCTCGATATATTGAAACGCTTTCCCAAAGAATTTTCATACAAAATTTATAAAATTTTCATACATTGAACATTTTTGGCACTTTCAAAACTCAATTTTTCCAAATTTTTCTATAGACACATACTTTGTTTATTATACCTCTGTGATCGCCTCGACGAGACCTATCCCTGGATACCCCATTTGTGGGGCTAGCGCGAACAGCCGCGAAAATCCAAAATCATACCGAGGTATAGTAAGGGCTAGTAAACAAAGGAAAATTTGCATATTCTATTCGTATCTTAAGTCTGGGACTACACAATATATATATTGTTTGAAGCGGTTTAATTAGCTCGATATATTGAAACGCTTTCCCAAAGAATTTTCATACAAAATTTATAAAATTTTCATACATTGAACATTTTTGGCACTTTCAAAACTCAATTTTTCCAAATTTTTCTATAGACACATACTTTGTTTATTATACCTCTGTGATCGCCTCGACGAGACCTATCCCTGGATACCCCATTTGTGGGGCTAGCGCGAACAGCCGCGAAAATCCAAAATCATACCGAGGTATAGTAAGGGCTAGTAAACAAAGGAAAATTTGCATATTCTATTCGTATCTTAAGTCTGGGACTACACAATATATATATTGTTTGAAGCGGTTTAATTAGCTCGATATATTGAAACGCTTTCCCAAAGAATTTTCATACAAAATTTATAAAATTTTCATACATTGAACATTTTTGGCACTTTCAAAACTCAATTTTTCCAAATTTTTCTATAGACACATACTTTGTTTATTATACCTCTGTGATCGCCTCGACGAGACCTATCCCTGGATACCCCATTTGTGGGGCTAGCGCGAACAGCCGCGAAAATCCAAAATCATACCGAGGTATAGTAAGGGCTAGTAAACAAAGGAAAATTTGCATATTCTATTCGTATCTTAAGTCTGGGACTACACAATATATATATTGTTTGAAGCGGTTTAATTAGCTCGATATATTGAAACGCTTTCCCAAAGAATTTTCATACAAAATTTATAAAATTTTCATACATTGAACATTTTTGGCACTTTCAAAACTCAATTTTTCCAAATTTTTCTATAGACACATACTTTGTTTATTATACCTCTGTGATCGCCTCGACGAGACCTATCCCTGGATACCCCATTTGTGGGGCTAGCGCGAACAGCCGCGAAAATCCAAAATCATACCGAGGTATAGTAAGGGCTAGTAAACAAAGGAAAATTTGCATATTCTATTCGTATCTTAAGTCTGGGACTACACAATATATATATTGTTTGAAGCGGTTTAATTAGCTCGATATATTGAAACGCTTTCCCAAAGAATTTTCATACAAAATTTATAAAATTTTCATACATTGAACATTTTTGGCACTTTCAAAACTCAATTTTTCCAAATTTTTCTATAGACACATACTTTGTTTATTATACCTCTGTGATCGCCTCGACGAGACCTATCCCTGGATACCCCATTTGTGGGGCTAGCGCGAACAGCCGCGAAAATCCAAAATCATACCGAGGTATAGTAAGGGCTAGTAAACAAAGGAAAATTTGCATATTCTATTCGTATCTTAAGTCTGGGACTACACAATATATATATTGTTTGAAGCGGTTTAATTAGCTCGATATATTGAAACGCTTTCCCAAAGAATTTTCATACAAAATTTATAAAATTTTCATACATTGAACATTTTTGGCACTTTCAAAACTCAATTTTTCCAAATTTTTCTATAGACACATACTTTGTTTATTATACCTCTGTGATCGCCTCGACGAGACCTATCCCTGGATACCCCATTTGTGGGGCTAGCGCGAACAGCCGCGAAAATCCAAAATCATACCGAGGTATAGTAAGGGCTAGTAAACAAAGGAAAATTTGCATATTCTATTCGTATCTTAAGTCTGGGACTACACAATATATATATTGTTTGAAGCGGTTTAATTAGCTCGATATATTGAAACGCTTTCCCAAAGAATTTTCATACAAAATTTATAAAATTTTCATACATTGAACATTTTTGGCACTTTCAAAACTCAATTTTTCCAAATTTTTCTATAGACACATACTTTGTTTATTATACCTCTGTGATCGCCTCGACGAGACCTATCCCTGGATACCCCATTTGTGGGGCTAGCGCGAACAGCCGCGAAAATCCAAAATCATACCGAGGTATAGTAAGGGCTAGTAAACAAAGGAAAATTTGCATATTCTATTCGTATCTTAAGTCTGGGACTACACAATATATATATTGTTTGAAGCGGTTTAATTAGCTCGATATATTGAAACGCTTTCCCAAAGAATTTTCATACAAAATTTATAAAATTTTCATACATTGAACATTTTTGGCACTTTCAAAACTCAATTTTTCCAAATTTTTCTATAGACACATACTTTGTTTATTATACCTCTGTGATCGCCTCGACGAGACCTATCCCTGGATACCCCATTTGTGGGGCTAGCGCGAACAGCCGCGAAAATCCAAAATCATACCGAGGTATAGTAAGGGCTAGTAAACAAAGGAAAATTTGCATATTCTATTCGTATCTTAAGTCTGGGACTACACAATATATATATTGTTTGAAGCGGTTTAATTAGCTCGATATATTGAAACGCTTTCCCAAAGAATTTTCATACAAAATTTATAAAATTTTCATACATTGAACATTTTTGGCACTTTCAAAACTCAATTTTTCCAAATTTTTCTATAGACACATACTTTGTTTATTATACCTCTGTGATCGCCTCGACGAGACCTATCCCTGGATACCCCATTTGTGGGGCTAGCGCGAACAGCCGCGAAAATCCAAAATCATACCGAGGTATAGTAAGGGCTAGTAAACAAAGGAAAAATTTGCATATTCTATTCGTATCTTAAGTCTGGGACTACACAATATATATATTGTTTGAAGCGGTTTAATTAGCTCGATATATTGAAACGCTTTCCCAAAGAATTTTCATACAAAATTTATAAAATTTTCATACATTGAACATTTTTGGCACTTTCAAAACTCAATTTTTCCAAATTTTTCTATAGACACATACTTTGTTTATTATACCTCTGTGATCGCCTCGACGAGACCTATCCCTGGATACCCCATTTGTGGGGCTAGCGCGAACAGCCGCGAAAATCCAAAATCATACCGAGGTATAGTAAGGGCTAGTAAACAAAGGAAAATTTGCATATTCTATTCGTATCTTAAGTCTGGGACTACACAATATATATATTGTTTGAAGCGGTTTAATTAGCTCGATATATTGAAACGCTTTCCCAAAGAATTTTCATACAAAATTTATAAAATTTTCATACATTGAACATTTTTGGCACTTTCAAAACTCAATTTTTCCAAATTTTTCTATAGACACATACTTTGTTTATTATACCTCTGTGATCGCCTCGACGAGACCTATCCCTGGATACCCCATTTGTGGGGCTAGCGCGAACAGCCGCGAAAATCCAAAATCATACCGAGGTATAGTAAGGGCTAGTAAACAAAGGAAAATTTGCATATTCTATTCGTATCTTAAGTCTGGGACTACACAATATATATATTGTTTGAAGCGGTTTAATTAGCTCGATATATTGAAACGCTTTCCCAAAGAATTTTCATACAAAATTTATAAAATTTTCATACATTGAACATTTTTGGCACTTTCAAAACTCAATTTTTCCAAATTTTTCTATAGACACATACTTTGTTTATTATACCTCTGTGATCGCCTCGACGAGACCTATCCCTGGATACCCCATTTGTGGGGCTAGCGCGAACAGCCGCGAAAATCCAAAATCATACCGAGGTATAGTAAGGGCTAGTAAACAAAGGAAAATTTGCATATTCTATTCGTATCTTAAGTCTGGGACTACACAATATATATATTGTTTGAAGCGGTTTAATTAGCTCGATATATTGAAACGCTTTCCCAAAGAATTTTCATACAAAATTTATAAAATTTTCATACATTGAACATTTTTGGCACTTTCAAAACTCAATTTTTCCAAATTTTTCTATAGACACATACTTTGTTTATTATACCTCTGTGATCGCCTCGACGAGACCTATCCCTGGATACCCCATTTGTGGGGCTAGCGCGAACAGCCGCGAAAATCCAAAATCATACCGAGGTATAGTAAGGGCTAGTAAACAAAGGAAAATTTGCATATTCTATTCGTATCTTAAGTCTGGGACTACACAATATATATATTGTTTGAAGCGGTTTAATTAGCTCGATATATTGAAACGCTTTCCCAAAGAATTTTCATACAAAATTTATAAAATTTTCATACATTGAACATTTTTGGCACTTTCAAAACTCAATTTTTCCAAATTTTTCTATAGACACATACTTTGTTTATTATACCTCTGTGATCGCCTCGACGAGACCTATCCCTGGATACCCCATTTGTGGGGCTAGCGCGAACAGCCGCGAAAATCCAAAATCATACCGAGGTATAGTAAGGGCTAGTAAACAAAGGAAAATTTGCATATTCTATTCGTATCTTAAGTCTGGGACTACACAATATATATATTGTTTGAAGCGGTTTAATTAGCTCGATATATTGAAACGCTTTCCCAAAGAATTTTCATACAAAATTTATAAAATTTTCATACATTGAACATTTTTGGCACTTTCAAAACTCAATTTTTCCAAATTTTTCTATAGACACATACTTTGTTTATTATACCTCTGTGATCGCCTCGACGAGACCTATCCCTGGATACCCCATTTGTGGGGCTAGCGCGAACAGCCGCGAAAATCCAAAATCATACCGAGGTATAGTAAGGGCTAGTAAACAAAGGAAAATTTGCATATTCTATTCGTATCTTAAGTCTGGGACTACACAATATATATATTGTTTGAAGCGGTTTAATTAGCTCGATATATTGAAACGCTTTCCCAAAGAATTTTCATACAAAATTTATAAAATTTTCATACATTGAACATTTTTGGCACTTTCAAAACTCAATTTTTCCAAATTTTTCTATAGACACATACTTTGTTTATTATACCTCTGTGATCGCCTCGACGAGACCTATCCCTGGATACCCCATTTGTGGGGCTAGCGCGAACAGCCGCGAAAATCCAAAATCATACCGAGGTATAGTAAGGGCTAGTAAACAAAGGAAAATTTGCATATTCTATTCGTATCTTAAGTCTGGGACTACACAATATATATATTGTTTGAAGCGGTTTAATTAGCTCGATATATTGAAACGCTTTCCCAAAGAATTTTCATACAAAATTTATAAAATTTTCATACATTGAACATTTTTGGCACTTTCAAAACTCAATTTTTCCAAATTTTTCTATAGACACATACTTTGTTTATTATACCTCTGTGATCGCCTCGACGAGACCTATCCCTGGATACCCCATTTGTGGGGCTAGCGCGAACAGCCGCGAAAATCCAAAATCATACCGAGGTATAGTAAGGGCTAGTAAACAAAGGAAAATTTGCATATTCTATTCGTATCTTAAGTCTGGGACTACACAATATATATATTGTTTGAAGCGGTTTAATTAGCTCGATATATTGAAACGCTTTCCCAAAGAATTTTCATACAAAATTTATAAAATTTTCATACATTGAACATTTTTGGCACTTTCAAAACTCAATTTTTCCAAATTTTTCTATAGACACATACTTTGTTTATTATACCTCTGTGATCGCCTCGACGAGACCTATCCCTGGATACCCCATTTGTGGGGCTAGCGCGAAAAATCGCCCCCCCACCCACCCGGTCGTCACTCACGACGTTAAAAATCTCCAAGGTCACGAGACCAAAAATTTCAAAAATTGGAACAAATCCAGAAAAGGCGATAGCAAATCAAATACAAACCTGCAAAAGGGCAAACCAGGCCACAGACACTCACCAGCCACTATACAGCTGGTGGGAAAAGGTATAGCATTGATAATAAAGTAAATACGAAGGAGAACTGCCTTATAAATTAAAATAGGACAACAGAAAATAAACATACTTACATAAAACCTGTGACGACTTGCTGAGAATACAGCAACTTGACTACAACTGACGGCCGCACCTGAAACAAACAAATACAAATAAAAATTGACATTAAAAAAGTAAGGTGTAAAGTACGTTTTTAAAGAAGATTCTTAACTAAGAAAAATAACAATAAAGTCCTGTTGACCCAACCATTATACAGTTGGAACTAGTATTAAAACCTAAGACACAGCTATAGCTTAGCTGTCTTATTATTGACACAAAAATTAAGACTTATATCCATTTTAACAAAATAACTATTCATTACTAATTAATCAATCTAAATTTATACACATTTCAATAATTATTTATTTACTCTAATTTTAAATTATATACATATAAATTATACACATTTTAATAATTAATTATTCAATTGTGGTCATATACAATTATTAATACTCAATATACATAGCCTTTATACAATTAGTTATAAGTAGACAATAAAGACTCGGCCATAGAGCCGTATTGAAATAACAGAAAATTATAATTTTAAACTATTTATAATTAGAATATTATTACCTTTTAACCAATTATTAAATTATAAAATCAGCCTCTATACAGCTGTACAAATTCGATAAGACAAAACCCCCAAAATGTTCGGCTTCCGTACCCCCGCTAAAAAAGCCTCAAGCGAGCATCAGTCGCCCCCATTAGACAAAGAAGATACGCAGACCACCAGCGTCAGACGAAGCATAGGAGAATGGGAGTCGGTGGCTGACGCACCAGAGATAGCACCGGTAAAAGAAAAAGAAAATTACCCTAACAGAACAGCCGAAGCCAGAGCCTGCCTCAACCGGGCCAAGCTCCACTTAGGGAATTCGAGGAACCTTAAGAGCGAAATAAAAGCCGGGGTGACGCAGGCTGTGGATAGGCTTTACCAACTGGTAAAAGAGGCGGAAAAGGAGGAGAAGGGAAATAGTGGAAAACGGAAGGGAAAGGAGACCTTGCAAACAGAAAGTCAAAAAGAAAGCATGACAGTGAAAAGGAAAGAAGAAGAACTAGAAAACAAAATGGAAGAACATTGTAAATTATTAAGAGAACACAAACAGGAAATGGAAGAACTACGCAAAGAAATGGATAAAGCGACGAAAATAATAACAGAAACAGTTCCAAAGTTGACATACGCCGAGACGCTCGCCGCCCCGAAGCCGGCCCAGCCAAGGCCACAACACTCCATAGTGGTGTCCTCAACACAAAACGAGGACACCAGTGACGACATCATTTTGAAGATGAGGACCACCCTACAAGCTAAAGACACCGGTCTACAAATAAAATCTGTGAGAAAGGTGAGGGATCAAAGGGTGGTCCTCAGCTGCAAAACTAAGGAAGAAGCGGCAAAGGCAGCGAACAGGCTTCGGACAAATAAACAATTACAGGTGGAGGACGCAAAATCTAAAAATCCCTTGGTAATAGTAAGATACGTGATGGCCTACAACACCGATGAAGAGGTGTTGAAGGCCATCACGAATCAAAACACCGAGCTAATTAGAGGCCT
>CAJHXA020000037.1:0-41446 GCA_905147815.2 Phalera bucephala
AATTCAACCGAGGTGTAGTAAGGGCTAGTAAACAAAGCAAATTTTGCAAATTCTATTCGTACCTTAAGTCTGGGACTATACAATATATATATTGTTTGAAGCGGATCAATTAGCTGGATATACTGACACGCTTTCCCGGAAAATTTTCATACAATAGTTATAAAATTTTCATACATTGAACTTTTTTGGCACTTTTAAAACCCGATTTTCCAAATTTTTCTATAGACGCCTACTTTGTTTATTATACCGTTGCGATCGCCTCGCCGGGACCTATCTCTGGATACCCCATTTGTGGGGCTAGCGCGAACAACCGCGAAAATCCAAATTCAACCGAGGTGTAGTAAGGGCTAGTAAACAAAGAAAATTTTGCAAATTCTATTCGTACCTTAAGTCTGGGACTATACAATATATATATTGTTTGAAGCGGATCAATTAGCTGGATATACTGACACGCTTTCCCGGAAAATTTTCATACAATAGTTATAAAATTTTCATACATTGAACTTTTTTGGCACTTTTAAAACCCGATTTTTCCAAATTTTTCTATAGACGCCTACTTTGTTTATTATACCGTTGCGATCGCCTCGCCGGGACCTATCTCTGGATACCCCATTTGTGGGGCTAGCGCGAACAACCGCGAAAATCCAAATTCAACCGAGGTGTAGTAAGGGCTAGTAAACAAAGCAAATTTTGCAAATTCTATTCGTACCTTAAGTCTGGGACTATACAATATATATATTGTTTGAAGCGGATCAATTAGCTGGATATACTGACACGCTTTCCCGGAAAATTTTCATACAATAGTTATAAAATTTTCATACATTGAACTTTTTTGGCACTTTTAAAACCCGATTTTTCCAAATTTTTCTATAGACGCCTACTTTGTTTATTATACCGTTGCGATCGCCTCGCCGGGACCTATCTCTGGATACCCCATTTGTGGGGCTAGCGCGAACAACCGCGAAAATCCAAATTCAACCGAGGTGTAGTAAGGGCTAGTAAACAAAGCAAATTTTGCAAATTCTATTCGTACCTTAAGTCTGGGACTATACAATATATATATTGTTTGAAGCGGATCAATTAGCTGGATATACTGACACGCTTTCCCGGAAAATTTTCATACAATAGTTATAAAATTTTCATACATTGAACTTTTTTTTTTTTTTTGGCACTTTTAAAACCCGATTTTTCCAAATTTTTCTATAGACGCCTACTTTGTTTATTATACCGTTGCGATCGCCTCGCCGGGACCTATCTCTGGATACCCCATTTGTGGGGCTAGCGCGAACAACCGTGAAAATCCAAATTCAACCGAGGTGTAGTAAGGGCTAGTAAACAAAGCAAATTTTGCAAATTCTATTCGTACCTTAAGTCTGGGACTATACAATATATATATTGTTTGAAGCGGATCAATTAGCTGGATATACTGACACGCTTTCCCGGAAAATTTTCATACAATAGTTATAAAATTTTCATACATTGAACTTTTTTGGCACTTTTAAAACCCCGATTTTTCCAAATTTTTCTATAGACGCCTACTTTGTTTATTATACCGTTGCGATCGCCTCGCCGGGACCTATCTCTGGATACCCCATTTGTGGGGCTAGCGCGAACAACCGCGAAAATCCAAATTCAACCGAGGTGTAGTAAGGGCTAGTAAACAAAGAAAATTTTGCAAATTCTATTCGTACCTTAAGTCTGGGACTATACAATATATATATTGTTTGAAGCGGATCAATTAGCTGGATATACTGACACGCTTTCCCGGAAAATTTTCATACAATAGTTATAAAATTTTCATACATTGAACTTTTTTGGCACTTTTAAAACCCGATTTTTCCAAATTTTTCTATAGACGCCTACTTTGTTTATTATACCGTTGCGATCGCCTCGCCGGGACCTATCTCTGGATACCCCATTTGTGGGGCTAGCGCGAACAACCGCGAAAATCCAAATTCAACCGAGGTGTAGTAAGGGCTAGTAAACAAAGCAAATTTTGCAAATTCTATTCGTACCTTAAGTCTGGGACTATACAATATATATATTGTTTGAAGCGGATCAATTAGCTGGATATACTGACACGCTTTCCCGGAAAATTTTCATACAATAGTTATAAAATTTTCATACATTGAACTTTTTTGGCACTTTTAAAACCCGATTTTTCCAAATTTTTCTATAGACGCCTACTTTGTTTATTATAACCGTTGCGATCGCCTCGCCGGGACCTATCTCTGGATACCCCATTTGTGGGGCTAGCGCGAACAACCGCGAAATCCAAATTCAACCGAGGTGTAGTAAGGGCTAGTAAACAAAGCAAATTTTGCAAATTCTATTCGTACCTTAAGTCTGGGACTATACAATATATATATTGTTTGAAGCGGATCAATTAGCTGGATATACTGACACGCTTTCCCGGAAAATTTTCATACAATAGTTATAAAATTTTCATACATTGAACTTTTTTGGCACTTTTAAAACCCGATTTTTCCAAATTTTTCTATAGACGCCTACTTTGTTTATTATACCGTTGCGATCGCCTCGCCGGGACCTATCTCTGGATACCCATTTGTGGGGCTAGCGCGAACAACCGCGAAAATCCAAATTCAACCGAGGTGTAGTAAGGGCTAGTAAACAAAGAAAATTTTGCAAATTCTATTCGTACCTTAAGTCTGGGACTATACAATATATATATTGTTTGAAGCGGATCAATTAGCTGGATATACTGACACGCTTTCCCGGAAAATTTTCATACAATAGTTATAAAATTTTCATACATTGAACTTTTTTGGCACTTTTAAAACCCGATTTTTCCAAATTTTTCTATAGACGCCTACTTTGTTTATTATACCGTTGCGATCGCCTCGCCGGGACCTATCTCTGGATACCCCATTTGTGGGGCTAGCGCGAACAACCGCGAAAATCCAAATTCAACCGAGGTGTAGTAAGGGCTAGTAAACAAAGAAAATTTTGCAAATTCTATTCGTACCTTAAGTCTGGGACTATACAATATATATATTGTTTGAAGCGGATCAATTAGCTGGATATACTGACACGCTTTCCCGGAAAATTTTCATACAATAGTTATAAAATTTTCATACATTGAACTTTTTTGGCACTTTTAAAACCCGATTTTTCCAAATTTTTCTATAGACGCCTACTTTGTTTATTATACCGTTGCGATCGCCTCGCCGGGACCTATCTCTGGATACCCCATTTGTGGGGCTAGCGCGAACAACCGCGAAAATCCAAATTCAACCGAGGTGTAGTAAGGGCTAGTAAACAAAGCAAATTTTGCAAATTCTATTCGTACCTTAAGTCTGGGACTATACAATATATATATTGTTTGAAGCGGATCAATTAGCTGGATATACTGACACGCTTTCCCGGAAAATTTTCATACAATAGTTATAAAATTTTCATACATTGAACTTTTTTGGCACTTTTAAAACCCGATTTTTCCAAATTTTTCTATAGACGCCTACTTTGTTTATTATACCGTTGCGATCGCCTCGCCGGGACCTATCTCTGGATACCCCATTTGTGGGGCTAGCGCGAACAACCGCGAAAATCCAAATTCAACCGAGGTGTAGTAAGGGCTAGTAAACAAAGCAAATTTTGCAAATTCTATTCGTACCTTAAGTCTGGGACTATACAATATATATATTGTTTGAAGCGGATCAATTAGCTGGATATACTGACACGCTTTCCCGGAAAATTTTCATACAATAGTTATAAAATTTTCATACATTGAACTTTTTTGGCACTTTTAAAACCCGATTTTTCCAAATTTTTCTATAGACGCCTACTTTGTTTATTATACCGTTGCGATCGCCTCGCCGGGACCTATCTCTGGATACCCCATTTGTGGGGCTAGCGCGAACAACCGCGAAAATCCAAATTCAACCGAGGTGTAGTAAGGGCTAGTAAACAAAGCAAATTTTGCAAATTCTATTCGTACCTTAAGTCTGGGACTATACAATATATATATTGTTTGAAGCGGATCAATTAGCTGGATATACTGACACGCTTTCCCGGAAAATTTTCATACAATAGTTATAAAATTTTCATACATTGAACTTTTTTGGCACTTTTAAAACCCGATTTTTCCAAATTTTTCTATAGACGCCTACTTTGTTTATTATACCGTTGCGATCGCCTCGCCGGGACCTATCTCTGGATACCCCATTTGTGGGGCTAGCGCGAACAACCGCGAAAATCCAAATTCAACCGAGGTGTAGTAAGGGCTAGTAAACAAAGCAAATTTTGCAAATTCTATTCGTACCTTAAGTCTGGGACTATACAATATATATATTGTTTGAAGCGGATCAATTAGCTGGATATACTGACACGCTTTCCCGGAAAATTTTCATACAATAGTTATAAAATTTTCATACATTGAACTTTTTTGGCACTTTTAAAACCCGATTTTTCCAAATTTTTCTATAGACGCCTACTTTGTTTATTATACCGTTGCGATCGCCTCGCCGGGACCTATCTCTGGATACCCCATTTGTGGGGCTAGCGCGAACAACCGCGAAAATCCAAATTCAACCGAGGTGTAGTAAGGGCTAGTAAACAAAGAAAATTTTGCAAATTCTATTCGTACCTTAAGTCTGGGACTATACAATATATATATTGTTTGAAGCGGATCAATTAGCTGGATATACTGACACGCTTTCCCGGAAAATTTTCATACAATAGTTATAAAATTTTCATACATTGAACTTTTTTGGCACTTTTAAAACCCGATTTTTCCAAATTTTTCTATAGACGCCTACTTTGTTTATTATACCGTTGCGATCGCCTCGCCGGGACCTATCTCTGGATACCCCATTTGTGGGGCTAGCGCGAACAACCGCGAAAATCCAAATTCAACCGAGGTGTAGTAAGGGCTAGTAAACAAAGCAAATTTTGCAAATTCTATTCGTACCTTAAGTCTGGGACTATACAATATATATATTGTTTGAAGCGGATCAATTAGCTGGATATACTGACACGCTTTCCCGGAAAATTTTCATACAATAGTTATAAAATTTTCATACATTGAACTTTTTTGGCACTTTTAAAACCCGATTTTTCCAAATTTTTCTATAGACGCCTACTTTGTTTATTATACCGTTGCGATCGCCTCGCCGGGACCTATCTCTGGATACCCCATTTGTGGGGCTAGCGCGAACAACCGCGAAAATCCAAATTCAACCGAGGTGTGTGTGTGTGTGTGTGTGTGTGTGAATGATCTACGCTGTTGGCCTCGAGGCCTCTACAGCTTCACCGGATTTTAAAGGCGAGCGTGCAACCACTACGCTCCAGCCAGCCAGAAGGGCAAGAGGCGACATACTCGAGGGCGCCTCGGAGAGGCGCCCTCGGTTGGGACAGTCGCTGTAGGGGGACGGGTGCACTACTAAGCGCACCGGTCGACCGCCGGCTATGGGAGGGGATCTACTACTGCGTCTGCGTCTACGGCGTCGCTCGTATTCTGAGCGGAAAGAAGGGATGACAAAGCATCGGGGGGGTCGGTGAGAACATGTCTCGGCCGGCGGTAGCGGCAGGGGTCGCGAGGGAGGTCGTAGTCGGCGGTGGCTACGATTAACGGATTCGCATGGGAAGATGCGTTCGCGAAGTGACGTGTTGACGCCTTTTTAATAAAGGCGCGAATAGGTTCGAGACCTAGATCGGAGTGGAGGTCGACGTTCCGTACGAACCAGGGGGCTCCTACGGCTTTACGGAGGAAGCGGTTTTGAACCGCTTGAAGTCTGTCGATGTGAGAGGGGGCCGAATGCCCGAACACAGCACACGCATAAGTCATGATGGGACGAACGCAAGTTTTGTAAAGCGTCACCTTATTTCTAAGGGACATTTTACTCCGCTTGCAGATTAACGAATGGAGACGACCGAGCACGAAGGATGCTCGGTGACGGACCCGCTTGATGTGCGGGCCGAAGGTCATGGTACTGTTCAGGGTGACCCCTAAATATTTGACCTCTTTGACCCAGGGAATGGGTCGGTCGAACATGGTCACTTGACCTCGGTTCCTTCCGGGGCGGCGCAGAGAGTGGTGCGAAGGTGCACCTCTGGCGAAGAGCACCGCCGCGCTCTTGTCCGGGTTCACCTCGATTCGCCACTTCCTGAACCAATCCCCTAGGGTATTGGCGGCGGTCTGGAGTTTCCTCGTGATGCGGGCCTTGTTCCTATTGGAATAATAAAGAGCGGTATCATCCGCGAATAAAGCTAGTTTAACATCACTCGAACGAGGAATGTCGTTCGTGTAGAGGCTAAACAGGAGCGGAGAGAGCACTGAGCCCTGTGGGACTCCAGCACTGATGGAGTGGGAAGCGGAGCGCGTCATTTCGACGCGATAACGAAAGGCGCGATTCGACAAGAAGTCTCGTAAGATGAGCACGAGTCTGTCCGGCACACCCAATCGGTAGAGCTTGTAGATCAAGCCGTTGTGCCAGACTTTGTCGAATGCCTTCGCGACATCCAGGAAGAGGGCGCCCGTGTAGACGGGTCTTCCGGGCCCGTTGAGACCGGAGAGAATGTGCTCCGTGATGCGGTGCACCTGATGGACACAAGAGTGTTTGGCTCGAAAGCCGAACTGCTCGTCGATAAGGATACCCCTGGACGTTATGAAGTCCTTGAGCCTCGCCAGAAGGAGGCGCTCGTATATCTTGGCCAGGGAGTTGAGGAGACTGATAGGGCGGTAGCTCGCGGGGAGATTGCGAGGTTTGCCGGGCTTGGGGATGCCAATGACGTCCGCCTCCTTCCACTTAGCGGGGAAGGTGCAGTTCGTCATGGCGGCGTTCAAGATGGCCACCAAGAGGCAGATGAGTTGGGCGGGCAGGCATTTCAGAACGCGATTCGAAATGCCGTCAGGGCCGGGGGCTTTTTTAGTTTTAAGACCCATGATCAGATCTTCGACCTCCGTTTGCGTGATAGGAGGCAAGGAATCGACGGGGGGGAGGGATGCCCTGCGCTCGACTTCCATGTCTACCGCGTCGACGTGGGACTGGTCGACGGACTGAGAGCTGGGGGCGCACTGGCTCTCGAGGGAGTCGGCGAGAAGCTCGGCCTTTTCGTCGTCGTCGAAGGCTGGGGGCGCTGCGCCTGAAGGGCGGGACAGCGGGGGCATGTCAGACGTGGAGTCGGATTTGAGGCTACGCGCCAGCTGCCAGTAGGCCAGATGCGACGGCGCGATTCCCTCTAGGAGGACACCCCACCGTTCCTCCCGGACCTCCGCGACACGACGCTTTACCTCTCGTTGTAAAGCGCGCATCCGGGCCCGATTGGCTTCGGTGGGGTAGGAGTCGTACGCTCGGATGGAAGCATTCTTGGAACGAATGAGATCCCTAACATCGTCCGGCAGTCGAAAGCGGTTGAGGTAGAAATCTTCCGCTTCGACTTGCTTGGACGATCGACTGACCGCCGATCGGATGTGTTCGGTGAAGGCATCTACGGCCTGATCGGTGTCCTGAGGGGACGGGATGGAGTCCGAGCTGAGAGGCAGGGGGGGAGGGTCGGCATCCGCCAAGGCCGTGCTTAGCGCATGCCAATCCACCACCGTCTTTTTGGGTCGCTGAGGGGCGGAAGGGGGGGAACCGAGTCTCATGACTACAGGTCGATGGTCAGAGTCGAGTTCCTGGACTACTTCCAAGGAGTGCAGCCGTAGGGTGACACCCTTCAGAAGCGCCATGTCCAGGACGTCGGGTCGGTGATTGGGATTGTTAGGATAGTGGGTAGGGTGCATGGGTGCGATGACGTCAAAGTCGAGAACGTCGACCAGGGCGTCAAGGCTCCTACCGTTAGGGGTAGTGGTGAGACCGTTCCAGGCCACGTGTTTGCTGTTGAAGTCGCCCGCCAGAATGACGGCGCTTCCCAGATTGAGGAGTGCTTCAAAGTCACTCCTGAGAACGGATTTAGTGGGGGAAAGGTAAACGGAGGCGATCACGATGGGCTGGTGCCCCGTGAGAGAGACGCGACAGACCGAGGCTTCGATGTTGGTGAGCGCGGGGGGATCGAGAGGGATGCAGTGCAGGGACCTCCTGTAATAAATGAGAGTACCGCCTCCGCGGGAGCCGATTCTGTCATTGCGCACGAGGTTGTAGTTTGCGATCCTAGGATCGCGATGTGCGGGCTTCAGGAAGGTTTCCTGCACGAGGAGGATATCAAGTTGGTGATCTCGGAGGAAATCAGCAACCTGATCTCGCTGGGAGCGAAGGCCATCGGCGTTAAAGAACGCCAGGGATAGGTTGTGGGGCTTATGGCGGGGAGGTCGCAGATCCATTATCGGGTGCGGGGGGGTTGGGTTCTGAGGGACGTCAGGACGTCATAGACGTCCCTGTATTCCGCGGCCAGGAGAACCTGGTCCGCCAAGTTGGTGGCGGCGCGGAGACGAAGGGCGAGTTCGCGGACTCTGGGAAACAGAGCGGGGCTTATGACCGCCGAGACACTCATTATGAGGTCGACGTCCTGACTGACGTTAGTGGGCGGAGGGGGACAAGCCGCCACCGGCGGGATCGCCGGCGCGCGCTTCGGGGGGCAGGCGGGGCCCACTGACGCAGGGTGGGAGGCCGCGGTGTAGGGCAGCGGCTTCACCCATGCGTTGGCGCCGAGGGACGGCCTGAGCGGCGGGGGGAGGGGGGGCCAGCTTCAGCGTCGCGGGAGCGCGGGGAGCCGCGGTCGCTGGCGCAGAAGGCACCGGACGAGGGTGCGCTGAGGGCGCGGGGGGGGTGTTGCGCTGAGGGCGCAGAGGGGGGGGCAACCGCGCGGGGGCGGCGGCGGCCGCCGCGCCTCGCCCGGCCGCGCTTCCCCTTCGGGGCCTTGGGGCAACCGCGATAGTTCGCGGTGTGCCCCTTGGTGCCGCAGAGGACGCAGCTGGGGGGCTCGGCCGCCGTCTCCTTCGAGCGGGCGCACTGGGACGTCGCGTGGTCCCCGATGCACTTAACGCATCGAGGGCGCGCGTGACAGTTACGGGCAGAGTGCCCGTACAGCTGGCAGTTGTGGCACTGCCCGGGCGTGCCACGTTTATGGGGGGCCTCCACGGAGAGGCCAGAGATATGGCACACGGCCTTCAGGTCGAAGACCCTACGGCCGGACTCGGTGCGGTCGAGGACGACCAGCACCATGTCGTACGCCTCCTTGGAGCGCCCATTCACCATTCTGTGCACCTGGCGCACAGGAAGGTCCTGGGACTGGAGGTCGGCCTTGATGACGGCGGTGTCCAGCTCTCTCGGGACACCGCGGATTACCACCCTGAGCTCCCTTTCCTCCTCCAGGGTGTATGTGTGGTATGCGATCTTATTAGATCGCAGGAACGCGGATAGCCGTCGGTGGTCGTCCGAAGACGCCACCTTGACGGCTATGCCTTGCGCGGTGGAACGCGCGTGCGTATAACTAATTTGGCGATTGTAAATCGCCTTGGATATACGCTCCCAGGCGCTCTTGTCCTGAATGACAAGCGGCGGGGGAGTGATGTTCGGACGTGCGAGGTGTAGTAAGGGCTAGTAAACAAAGCAAATTTTGCAAATTCTATTCGTACCTTAAGTCTGGGACTATACAATATATATATTGTTTGAAGCGGATCAATTAGCTGGATATACTGACACGCTTTCCCGGAAAATTTTCATACAATAGTTATAAAATTTTCATACATTGAACTTTTTTGGCACTTTTAAAACCCGATTTTTCCAAATTTTTCTATAGACGCCTACTTTGTTTATTATACCGTTGCGATCGCCTCGCCGGGACCTATCTCTGGATACCCCATTTGTGGGGCTAGCGCGAACAACCGCGAAAATCCAAATTCAACCGAGGTGTAGTAAGGGCTAGTAAACAAAGAAAATTTTGCAAATTCTATTCGTACCTTAAGTCTGGGACTATACAATATATATATTGTTTGAAGCGGATCAATTAGCTGGATATACTGACACGCTTTCCCGGAAAATTTTCATACAATAGTTATAAAATTTTCATACATTGAACTTTTTTGGCACTTTTAAAACCCGATTTTTCCAAATTTTTCTATAGACGCCTACTTTGTTTATTATACCGTTGCGATCGCCTCGCCGGGACCTATCTCTGGATACCCCATTTGTGGGGCTAGCGCGAACAACCGCGAAAATCCAAATTCAACCGAGGTGTAGTAAGGGCTAGTAAACAAAGAAAATTTTGCAAATTCTATTCGTACCTTAAGTCTGGGACTATACAATATATATATTGTTTGAAGCGGATCAATTAGCTGGATATACTGACACGCTTTCCCGGAAAATTTTCATACAATAGTTATAAAATTTTCATACATTGAACTTTTTTGGCACTTTTAAAACCCGATTTTTCCAAATTTTTCTATAGACGCCTACTTTGTTTATTATACCGTTGCGATCGCCTCGCCGGGACCTATCTCTGGATACCCCATTTGTGGGGCTAGCGCGAACAACCGCGAAAATCCAAATTCAACCGAGGTGTAGTAAGGGCTAGTAAACAAAGCAAATTTTGCAAATTCTATTCGTACCTTAAGTCTGGGACTATACAATATATATATTGTTTGAAGCGGATCAATTAGCTGGATATACTGACACGCTTTCCCGGAAAATTTTCATACAATAGTTATAAAATTTTCATACATTGAACTTTTTTGGCACTTTTAAAACCCGATTTTTCCAAATTTTTCTATAGACGCCTACTTTGTTTATTATACCGTTGCGATCGCCTCGCCGGGACCTATCTCTGGATACCCCATTTGTGGGGCTAGCGCGAACAACCGCGAAAATCCAAATTCAACCGAGGTGTAGTAAGGGCTAGTAAACAAAGAAAATTTTGCAAATTCTATTCGTACCTTAAGTCTGGGACTATACAATATATATATTGTTTGAAGCGGATCAATTAGCTGGATATACTGACACGCTTTCCCGGAAAATTTTCATACAATAGTTATAAAATTTTCATACATTGAACTTTTTTGGCACTTTTAAAACCCGATTTTTCCAAATTTTTCTATAGACGCCTACTTTGTTTATTATACCGTTGCGATCGCCTCGCCGGGACCTATCTCTGGATACCCCATTTGTGGGGCTAGCGCGAACAACCGCGAAAATCCAAATTCAACCGAGGTGTAGTAAGGGCTAGTAAACAAAGAAAATTTTGCAAATTCTATTCGTACCTTAAGTCTGGGACTATACAATATATATATTGTTTGAAGCGGATCAATTAGCTGGATATACTGACACGCTTTCCCGGAAAATTTTCATACAATAGTTATAAAATTTTCATACATTGAACTTTTTTGGCACTTTTAAAACCCGATTTTTCCAAATTTTTCTATAGACGCCTACTTTGTTTATTATACCGTTGCGATCGCCTCGCCGGGACCTATCTCTGGATACCCCATTTGTGGGGCTAGCGCGAACAACCGCGAAAATCCAAATTCAACCGAGGTGTAGTAAGGGCTAGTAAACAAAGAAAATTTTGCAAATTCTATTCGTACCTTAAGTCTGGGACTATACAATATATATATTGTTTGAAGCGGATCAATTAGCTGGATATACTGACACGCTTTCCCGGAAAATTTTCATACAATAGTTATAAAATTTTCATACATTGAACTTTTTTGGCACTTTTAAAACCCGATTTTTCCAAATTTTTCTATAGACGCCTACTTTGTTTATTATACCGTTGCGATCGCCTCGCCGGGACCTATCTCTGGATACCCCATTTGTGGGGCTAGCGCGAACAACCGCGAAAATCCAAATTCAACCGAGGTGTAGTAAGGGCTAGTAAACAAAGAAAATTTTGCAAATTCTATTCGTACCTTAAGTCTGGGACTATACAATATATATATTGTTTGAAGCGGATCAATTAGCTGGATATACTGACACGCTTTCCCGGAAAATTTTCATACAATAGTTATAAAATTTTCATACATTGAACTTTTTTGGCACTTTTAAAACCCGATTTTTCCAAATTTTTCTATAGACGCCTACTTTGTTTATTATACCGTTGCGATCGCCTCGCCGGGACCTATCTCTGGATACCCCATTTGTGGGGCTAGCGCGAAAAAATCGCCCCCCCACCCACCCGGTCGTCACTCACGACGTTAAAAATCTCCAAGGTCACGAGACCAACAATTTCAAAAATTGGAACAAATCCAGAAAAGGCGATAGCAAATCAACTACAAACCTGCAAAAGGGCTAACCAGGCCACAGACACTCACCAGCCACTATACAGCTGGTGGGAAAAGGTATAGCATTGATAAAAAAAGTAAATACGAAGGTAGAACTGCCTTATAAATTAAAATAGGACAACAGAAATTAAACGGACTTACATAAAACCTGTGACGACTTGCTGAGAATACAGCAACTTGACTACAACTGACGGCTGCACCTGAAACAACAAATACAAATTAAAATTGACATTAAAAAAGCAAGGTGTAAAGTAACGATTCTTAACTAATACAATTAACAATAAAGTCCTATTGACCCAACCCTTCTACAGTTGGAACTTTTAAAATTAAAGGACGCAGCTATAGATTAGCTGATAATTTAATTGATAAAGAAAAATTAATAGTAGGTAAATTGTAGAATAAAAAGAACATAACAACATAGAATAAATTTGACATAAATAAAAATTATTTAGGGTATTAAACCGGACTAAAAATCAATTGATTGAAACATATAAATAATAATAATAGCCCCTATACAGCTAAATTCTACTAGTTGACAATTAATATATACATATACATTTTAATTAATCAATTATTCAATTATTATTATTTTGATCTGAATTTGTATACATTTAATAATCACAATTTTAATTTTGTTCTTTAATAATTTTATCGTTTTAATTATAACTTTACTGCACAGCCCTTTTACAGCTGTAGTAGGTAAAATAGAATCCGGAGAAACCCCTAAAATCCACAAAATGTTCGGCTTCCGTACCCCAGTCAAACAAACACCTAGTGGGGAACAGACGTCCCCGAAAGAGGCGACCGTGACTCAGACCACAAGCGTGAGGCGTAGCATCGGCGAGTGGGAGACGGCCGCCGACGTGAAAGAGGGGACGTCTAAGGTAACTTACCCGACAAAAACAGCCGAGGCCAGGGCCTGCCTCAATAGTGCCAAGCTCCATCTTGGCAATTCAAGAAATTTAAAGACGGAGATCAAAGCTGCCGTCACGCAGGCCGTGGACCGGCTGTACCAATTGGTTAAGGGGTTGGAAGCCGAACGGAAGCCGGAAAAACCCGGCAAAAAGGTAGAAGCGATTGTCAGAAAGGGAGATACAAAAATTGCAAACGAGAGACAGGAAATCCTCAAATTGAAGGAGGAAAACGTAGCCCTAGTACAACGGCTGGAACAGGTGAAGAGCGGAACCGATATGGATACGCGGAAACTATTGGCGGATCAATCCAAGCAGCTCGTTCGTCTTACAGACGAAATAAAAAAGTCTACCACGAGCGCGCCAATGGTGGAAGTGCTATCCATATCCAAGTCCGTAAGAGACCTCATATCCTTCGACATGATGGACAAACTGTCCACCATAACGGAGGCAGTAAAAAACAACGCAAATCAGGGAAAGCCTCAAAACTTGGACAACATAATGGAGGAAGTGCGGGGGTTGCGTCGGGTCTCGGAAGAAACCGGCAAACAGGTAGCGGCCTTGAGGGAAGAAGCGCCCAAGCCGACGTACGCCGAGATCCTGACCGCCGCAAAGCCACCTCCGCCGAAGCCTCACCACTCTTTACTGGTGTCCTCCACTCAAGTGGAGGACACCAGTGAGGATGTGGTTCTGAAGCTAAGGACCACCCTGCAGGCGAAAGACACCGGCCTACAGATACAATCTTTACGAAAGGTCAAAGAACAAAAGGTGGTCCTTAGCCTTAGAACAAGGGAGGATGCGACCAAAATAACAGCCAAGTTAATGTCCAATAAACTGCTCAGAGTGGAGGAGGCAAAAAACAAAAACCCACAAGTAATTTTAAAGTATATGATGGCCTACAACACCGATGAAGAGGTGTTGAAGGCCATCATAAACCAAAATGCTGAGTTGACGCGGGGACTGTCCGCTGAGGATATTGCAGCCACTGTGGTCAAGTATCGCAGAAAGGTGAGGAACCAACTGCAGTGCCATGTGGTACTGCAGGTGGCGCCTCAACTGTGGCAGCGGATGACAGCGGCGGGCAGAGTCCACGTCGATCTGCAGTTTTTGCAGGTCGAGGACCAGTCGCCATTGGTGCAATGCACAAAATGCCTGGCGTTTGGTCACGGCCGTAGGGCATGTAAGGAAGAGAAGGAATCATGCACCTACTGCGGTGACCAGCACGTCAGGGCAGATTGCCCTAAGCTGGCGACGGGACAGCCGACGGCCTGCAAAAACTGTATAAATGAAAAGTTAAAAGACACAGACCATGGGGCATTCAGTAATGAATGCCCCATAAGGAAGAAGTGGGACAACCTTGCAAGGGCAAGCGTTGCATATTGCTGAGGACACCACTCTGAGCAGGGAGAAGACAAAAGCTGCAGCGGGCGATCGGGGTCAGGTGTGGAGGGACAGACCGGAGAAACATAATAATAAAATTAAAATACTCACCAAGAAGCTGAAAATCCAAAGGCACTATCTCCGTCCTGCCGCTTCCCATCATCGCCGTCGCACGCTCGCCTCGAACCTGAAATGCATAAATAAAGACATTTGTAGTAAGCCTAATGCCTTCGCATATAAACACCTCTTCCAAAAATTCAACCTAAAAAACGTAACAGAAACAATCAGGGAAAATGATGTAGGCAGAAAAGAAACGAGGGCGGAAACAAAAATAGGCCTGCAGGCGTCGATCGAAAACCCGGAAATATATTTTGAAGATGAACATAATATTCATTACAAAAATCAGGAAATAGCCGAGGAATCCGCCTGCAGGACTCTTCCGCCATCATTTCAAAGAAAGGGTATTACTCACCCCCTTGCATTGGCTATGCATTATTGCATAGCTAAATTAATGGGAAGGGGGTGTACACCAACAAGCAAGCTAATCAGGCACGACCTCGAGTCGCTTGTCAACATAATGTCGACACAATGGCATCATACAAGATGTCATCGTATAGGGAATCGAGGCCGTGCCTGAAGGAATGAGTTACTAAGAATCTACTATAAAACACCAAATGGAAAGTAGCCAACATGACCTCAGTACCTAAAAAAGGAACACGGAAGGAAATAAGCATCAAACTTTTTCTGGGAATAAATATCAACAACATTAAAATCAATACTCAATTAAAAGCAAATACCTCAATCGAGATCATAAAATAGTATAAATAAAACATAAATTAAAAAGGAAACATAAACAACATAAATACAACATATAAATAACTGGCATAAGACTAAATAAAATATCGCAAATCATTAACAAATAAAAGCCATAAAAACCAAATGTTACAGCCGTCTAAACAGATCAGTTACATAAGGGCCCTGACATATATTAGGGGAAACTCCGGCGACCATTATATAAAAAAAAAAAAAAAAAAAAAACCTAACCTAACCTTTTTTTTTTTTTTTTTTTTTTTTTTTTTCGGGGGGAAATGCCTAGCGCATACCCCCGGGCTAAGGGCACGGCCCGGGTGGTTATGTGGGGCTCGCACCCACTAAAACCCCCCGGCGTCCTACTGCCCTTTTGCCGGGCCACAGGAATCGTCACTGGCATGACCTCTGTGGCACCGGCGGGCTCGGTCCGCAGTTAGGCGCGGACCTCGACAAATGTAGGGGGGAGTTCGGTCTCCCCCTACCGCCTGTTGGAGGCTGCGCGGACGCAGCGCTATTTCGGCGCGGGCCTGCTAAGTGCTAGGGCGCCGGGGTGCCCTCCCCGACGCCTACAGGCCGAGATTACGGTGGGCGAAGGTCGTTCCGGGCGTAGTCCCTGCGCCTTCGCCCAACGCGCCGTCTGCGAGCGGGATTGGAGGACGTCTCCTCCCTCACCCGCTCTGCCTCCTCCTTCGCGGACATGACGGCCTCGCAAAAGGCCGCCATTGCCGCCCAGGCGCTCTCGCTCCCAACCATGGATGATAACACGGTCGGGAGCGACAGCGCCTGTACCCCTGCACCGAGCGCTCCGGCGAGCCGGCGCCGCTCGGCATCCCATGCCGGGCACACCAGCATCGTGTGCGCCGCCGTGTCTTCCGGGGCCGCACAATGGTGGCAGCGCTCCGCCTCCTCACGACCGATCCGCCACAGATACCGCCCGAAGCAACCATGCCCGGACAGTACCTGCGTCAGACGGTACGTGAGGACGCCGTGTCGTCGCCCCAGCCACTCCCAGAAGACTGGCAGCAGCGCAGCGATGACGGCGTGACCGGCAGTGGGATGGGCGAGCTTGATCCGCCAGCTCTCCAGCGCAGCTCGGTGTAACTCTGTGCGCCTCGCTCTCGGGGCGCCGGGATCCCGGATGTTGTTGGGATCCCTGCGCCAGGCATAAAGCTCGGAGAGCGCCTGGGCTTCCAGCTCCCAGGGAGGCGTTCCAGCAAGGAGTGTCGCCGCTTCGAAGCCGATGGTGCGGTACCCTCGGACGACCCTGACGGCCATGACTCGCTGCGCGCGGTGCAGCAGCACCACGTTTCGGGCCGTCAGGGCGCCCGCCCAGACTGGGGACCCGTATAGGGCCTGGGACCGCACCACCCCCGTATACAGCCTCCTCGCCGAGGCCTCTGGCCCGCCCAGGTTAGGCAAGAGCCTCGAGAGGGCACCTGCAGTTGCCAGTAATTTCGGCGCAAGAGCGGCAAAATGAGCCCTGAACGACCAGCGCCCGTCCAACATGAGGCCCAGGTAGCGCATCTGGGCCGATATTTCGATGCGCTGCCCCCCAACAATGATGTGAGTATTGGGGGGTGGCCGGTTCCTTGGACCGTGAAAAAACACGGCCTCGGTCTTGTTCAGGGCCACCTCCAGGCCCAGCCGCCTAATGCGCCCCACCACCTGGGCCACGCCAGCTGTGGCCAGCAGCGCCGCCTCCCTATGACTCCGGGCCCTCGCGGTGACCAGAGTATCGTCCGCGTAGCACGTCACTGCCAGACCCGGCAGCAACGCGCCACGCAGGACCCAATCATAGGCGATGTTCCACAGGAGCGGTCCGAGGACCGACCCCTGTGGAACCCCGCACCCGACGTTCCGCTCCTGCCACTGCGACGGCCCGGGGTAAACTACCCGCCGGTCCACAAGGTAATCCGAGATGGTCAAGTGGAGGTATTGGGGGACGCCGTGATACCGAAGAGCCGCGAGTATGGAGGGATAGGGGACGGAGTTGAAGGCGTTGGCGATGTCCAAGGACACCGCCAGTATGACCTCCCCCTGCTCCACGGCTTCCTCCGCCATGATTTGGACCCGCCTGACCGCGTCTACTGTGGACCTGCCCCGCCTGAATCCGAACTGGCACTCGTGCAGGTCCGGCCCCGTCTGCGAGAGGTGCTCAACGAGTCTGTCCGCAATTACTCTCTCGAAGAGCTTGCAGACCTCGTCGAGCAACACAATGGGGCGGTAGGCGGACGGCGAGTCTGCCGGGCGCCCCTCCTTCCTGATCAGGACCAGTTTCCCCAACTTCCAAAGCTGAGGAAACCGGCCCTGCCTGAAGCACTCGGTCCAGAGAGCCCTGAGACGGCGGCCGAGCGGACCGTGGGACAGAACCCACACTCGGCCGGGGACTCCATCTGGTCCGGGTGCCACCTTCTTCGCCCGCAGTCTGCGGACGGCGGCGTTCAGCTCCTCTTCCGTAACTTCGGGAACGGCTTCGCTCGACGGCAAGTTGGGTCCGGGTGTTCGGGACATTGCCGGAGCAGTGTACGCCGTTCCTTCTGGAAAAAGGGCCGACAGCACGCCATCCGCAAACGCCGGCGGCATGGTCTGCGTAAGGGGGGGCGTCCAGGGGCGGAGTTTATTCCGCACCATGCGGTAGGGGCGTCCCCAGGGGTCGGCGTTGATGCTGGCCAGGAGCTCTTCGCGCGCCCGCACCTTGGCGTCCGCAATCGCCACCTGCAGTGCGGTCTTTGCCGCCCGGTAGACGGCATAAAGCTCCTCCTCCCTAGGCGTCAGACCCGGTAAAAGCGGTGGGTTCTGACGCCTTCTTCTCCGCTGTCTGGTGTACTGGCGGCGCGCAGCGACGCAGGCGCATCGCAATTGCGCAATTTCGCGCGACCACCAGTACACCTGTCGTCTGCGAGGAGCTGTATGCCGCACACGGGGCATGGCGGCGTCGCAAATTGCCGTGGCCGCGGCTCTAAGCCACTCGGCCTCCCCTTGGATGTTAAACGGGGAGACCGGTGCCGGTATCCAGGCCTGGACTTCGGCCGCCTCTGTCGCGGACTCTGCGCTCAGGCGCGCCAACGCCCATCTCGGCCCACCCCCAGCCACACCAGCCGGCACGGCGGCCTGAGACTCGGCGGAGACCACAAATCTGACGTAAACATGGTCAGATAGGGTCTCCACCGAGTCGACGACCCTCCATCCTCGCACCCGGCCCGCCAGCGCCGAGGTGGCGAAGGACACGTCGACCACCGAGCCGCCACCCCGCCTGACACAGGTGTAGGCGGTGCCCCTATTGAGGACCGACAGTCCGTGGGCATGCGTCCACTCCTCGAGGGCCTCGCCCCTGACGTCATCGATGGAGGAACCCCAGGCCGATGACTTGGCGTTGAAGTCCCCCATGACGAGAGTGGGACGGGGTCGACACCGCTGGACAAAGTCGCCGAGTCGCGACAGGAGGGCCTCGAACTCGGGTAGTGGTCGGTTTGGCGAAAAATACACCCCGACCACCACCATGGCCCCCACGCGAGCGGCGACAAAGCCCCTCTGCCTCTCGACGTCTTCGAGAGACAGAGAGCCTCCACCCCTCGGCAGCAGTATGGCCACCGTGCCGTCCGCGTCGCCAGCCCAGTTGCTGGCGGGCAGCACGAAGTACGGCTCCGCTGCCACCGCCACGTCGATCGACCACTCTGCCATGCTCTGGAGCAGGAGGTCCTGAGCCCTGGCAGAGTGGTTGAGGTTCGCCTGCAGGAAGCTGATGACGGGGGGACGACTACCCATTGGTGGCGTCCATTGCTTCCACCACCTGGGTCTCTCGCGGCCTGGACGGCGCTGGCCGCTCGGGGGCGCGCTTCGGGGCCCTCTTGCCTGTGGGACGCGACCCACAGGTCTTTGTGCCTGCCCGGTGCTCGGCGGGCTTGCCTGCCTTCTTGCAGCTCAGGCAGTGTGCGGGCTCCGTACACTCCCGCGCCTGGTGCCCCGGCTGCCCGCAGTTGTAGCAGCGCTCTCTATGGTCCGTGATGTTCGCCGGACAGAGAGCGCCGACATGCCCCTCCACCTGGCAGCGGAAGCAGCGCAGCGGCCTCGCCCGCAGCAGGGCCACGTTCGCGGACACCCATCCCACCAATAGCCGCCTGGCATCGGCCAGCTTTTTGGCGGCTTCTACAGGGCAGGTCACAACAGCCGAAAACAGGCCCCTGTAACCTGCCCGTATGTCGCCGCACTTAACCCGCTGCAGGTCGCAGCCGCCCGCCTTGGCCACCGCGGCGATGAGCTCGTCCGACTGAACCGAGTCGTCGAGCTCGCTGATGCGGAGGCTCGCCGACTTGTAGGGCCGCGTAATTATGACCTCTTCTGGGGAGAGCCCTTGGCGGAGCTTCTCCGCCAGTGCGTCCGCCTTCGGGGAGCTGGTCGCGCCCGGGACTTCGAAGAGGCGCGCACCTGTAATAGTGCGCTTTACCCTGAGCCCCTCGATCCCGAGCTCCCCGATGTCGATAGTTGACCTGGCGTGATGTAGTATCGCCGCGTAGGTCACGTCGCGTTCGTCCACTCCGGGGGCCAGCGTCAACACGACCGCCGACGTATCCGGAGCGCGGAGCCTCCGACGTTCGCGCGCTCGTGCCTTCTGGTCCTTTTTGGCCGCCTTCTTTCGGGCCTTTTTGGCCCCGGCGACCTCCCATCGGCCCCCAGCTCCGGCTTCAAGTGGCGGCGGCTGCTGCTGCTGCGCCTTCTTCGTCTTCCCCTTGGTCGGTCCCCTATTTCCCTTGGCTTTTTGGGCCGCGGGAGCCTTGGGAGCAGCGGGTGCAGCTGGGATAACCTAACCTAACCTAACCTTTTTTTTTTTTTTTTTTTTTTTTTTTTTTTTTTTTTTTTTTTTTTTTTAAGTGGGGAAATCCTCATGGATACCCGTTCACGACGGGGACGTGAACGGGTTATGTGGGACTCCTTGCTCCAGCGACAGTCGGCGTGACTCCGGCCGTCGCTGGAGCAAGTCCTACCCACTAAAACCCCACCGTGTTCCATCTCCCGCTACGCAGCGGGTTACGGGGACGCGGACATACTACCGCGACCCGCAAGCGGCTGTCCGTTCTATCGGACCCGTCTTCTACAGGGTTACCCTGCCCTGTTCCTTCTCCTACATGGAGGACCAACCGGAACACTTGGTGCGTCCTCCAGACCTCTCGGGGGCCAGATGTTCTGCGCAGGCGACAGTAACCCCCGTTGCTGTCGCCCGCAGGCCCCCTTTTACGGCGGCATTAGGTCGGCGGCAGCCCGCCTCCTCCGCCCGACTCTCCGACGTCGATTCGGAGCAGCGAGGGGATCAATCTCCCTGCTCCGTTCCGCCGCCTCCTTCTGCGACATGACTGTTTCGCAGAAGGCGATCACGGCTTCCCACGACCTCTCATTGCGAACCATGGCTCGTGCCACGGCTGGCAATGAGAGGTCCCTCCCAATTACCTCCACGAGATCACCGCGCGGCCCCGCCCAGGCTGGGCACAGCTCGAGCGTATGTTGGGCGGTGTCCTCTCCAGCACCGCATTCATGGCATGAGGGAGTCGGCTCCTTGCCTACAACCTTGTGAAGGAACCGACCAAAACAACCATGGCCAGATAGTATTTGCGCTGCCCGGTACGTCAGCGAGCCGAACTTCCGATTCACCCACTTTTTCAGCACCGGTCTGACAGCCTCAATTGTCCGGTGGCCAGCTTCCGGTTCCAGCAACCGCTCCTCCCAACTGCGCAACGTGGACTCACGTAGCCGCCGAAGCCAACCGACCGGCTCTTCAGAACGACCTGTCCCTCCTCTTTGATCTACTTTCCGCTGCCGGTAGGCAGCGGCAAGGATACCGGCTTCAAGGTCCCACGGAACCGAGCCCGCTAACACCGTTGCCGCCTCGAAGGAAATCGTGCGGTAACCGCGGACTGCCCTGATAGCCATGATCCGCTGCGGCCTCCTTAGCAGGGCTCTGTTCTGAGCATTCAGGGCATCCACCCACACCGGCGCGCCGTAAAGGGCCATAGATTTAAGCACACCCATATACAGTCGACGACAACCTTGACCTGCCCCCCCCACATTAGGTAAAAGACCACTCAGGGCTCCGGCTGCTCCCACAACTCTAGGCGACAGACGTTTGAAATGTTCCCGAAAACACCACCTACCGTCGAGAACAAGACCCAAATATTTCATGTGGGATCCGAGCGATACCACTGTTCCTCTAATAGCTATATGGGCACCTGAAGGCGGTTTCCTCCGAGGCCCGTGGAAACACAGTGCCTCGGTTTTGTTCAATGCCACTTTAAGACCTAGCCGTTCGATCCTCTCGATCACCACTGACACGCCCTCAGTCGCCAGTTGGGATGCTTCCTCGAAGGTGCTAGCACAGGCAGTAATCATGGTGTCATCCGCATAGCAGACGACGCTTAGCCCCCGACGAAGAGTAGTGCGCAGGACCCAGTCATACCCGATGTTCCACAGGAGTGGGCCCAAGACCGACCCCTGTGGAACACCGCATCTCATTTGTCTTCGCAACAGCTGACCTTCCCCAGTGTGGTAGACTACGCTCCGATCGTAAAAGTAATCCCCGATGACCCGCTTTAGATACTCCGGTACCCGATGGTACCGTAGGGCCTCCATCACGCAAGCGAATGGGAGCGTGTTAAACGCGTTGGCGATATCCAACGATACCGCCAACATTATCCCTCCCTTGGCAACGGTCTTGTCCGAGAGGGTCTTTACACGCATGATGGCGTCGATCGTGGACCGTCCCCCTCGGAATCCGTACTGGTTATCTGACACATCCGGGCCAACATTTCGCAAATGTTGGACGAGGCGGACCGCGAGCAAGCGCTCAAACAGCTTGCCCGCCTCGTCCAACAGCACGATGGGTCGGTACGCCGAGGGCGAGTCACCAGGGCGCCCCTCTTTTTTTAGCAGAACGAGCCTACCCGTTTTCCACACCGTAGGGAACCTACCGGTCTCCAAACATAGGTCCAGCAGCTTTCGGAAACGATCTCCCAGATCCTCCATTGCCAAGGCCCAGACCCTGGCAGGAATGCCATCCGGTCCGGGAGCCGTCTTTTTTGCGCGAATGACCGCGACAACGGTATTGAATTCGTCCGATGAGACGATCTGAGCACTGGCGTTAGTATCTTCAGTCGCCCGGCGACCGGCCATTACTGGCGGCTCATATTCTTCGCAATCCGGGAACAGTGTTGCCACCACGTCCTCCAGTAGGCTAGGTTCCAGCGTCTCCGTGAGTGGGGCGGCCTGAGCGCACAGTTTTTTCCGCGCAATCCGGTATGGGCGCCCCCACGGATCTCTCTCAAGAGTTTCCAGCATCTCCTGACGACTTCTGGCCTTGGCTTGATAGATGGCCGTTTTCACCATATCTTTAGCCGCTCGATAGACCTCGTACAGCTGGTCCTCCACAGCTCCTTCGCGGATACGACGCCTTCGGTACCTGGTGAACGCGCGGCGTGCCGCCACACACGCCCGGCGGAGTTCCGCTATTTCGGCTGTCCACCAGTACACCTGTCTTTTTGGGCGCCATTGCTTGACGCGTGGCATAGCTGCGTCGCACACGCTGGTCATGGCTCCTCTGAACCATTCCGTTTCCGCATCCACATCAACCGGAGGGTCAGGCTGCGATACCCAAGCCTGTACTAAGGATGCCTCTTTGACAGCATCTGCGTCCAGGCGACTCAAGGCCCATCTCGGGAAAGGCATTGACGCCGAGGTCCGCTGGCGGCTTTGATTATCGACTGTGGGGGAGATATCAAACCTGATGTATTTATGATCTGACAGTGTCTCGACCCCATCTAGGACATGCCAGCCTTCAACTCTTGCCGAAATGCTGGGAGACGCAAACGACACATCGACTATAGATCCCCCGTTTTGCCGCACACACGTGTAGGCCGACCCACGATTTAAAACCGAGAGACCCGCCACCGCCACCCAATCCTCCAGTACCTCGCCACGAGCGTCCGTAGCGAGTCCCCCCCAACGCACGGATTTCGCGTTGAGGTCTCCCAGGACGAGGACCGGCAGTGGGTGAGCACGCCTCACCACCGCCCCAACATCGTCCAAGAAGGTCTCGAACTCTGCAAGGGACCTGTTTGGGGAGAAGTATACCCCGATTACAACGAACTGTCCCTGGTCCACGGCCACATAACCAGCCCCTCTCTCTCTGATGGACAGAGCCGCAGTGCCCACAACTGCCACCACGTCCGTGTTATCCCCCACCCAATTTGAGCGGTTTGGGACAAAGTAGGGTTCCGCAGCAACAGCAACCTCAATCGACATCTCCCGCATAGACTGACAGAACAGATCCTGGGCACTTGAGCAGTGATTGAGGTTGCTTTGAAGTACTCTTCGCTTATGACTACGGTCCATTATCAGTCGTCATATTGTCCTCTTCGCGGCGCATGGAGGCTTGAGCCCCACTGATTGCTGCAACCCTATTGGGGGTCTTCTTCTTTCGCTTCCTTTTAGTGCCGGTCCCCTTTGCAGTCGCCGAAGCGGCATCGCACTCTTTACTCCCCACCGAATGTGCCGCCGGCTTGCCGTTGGAAGCACAAGGGGCACAGTGAGGGACCTCCAGACAATCAGCAGCTCTGTGTCCAGGGCGAGAGCAGCGGAAACAGAGGCCGCCGTGATCCACTTGCAAGGTGCAGTTAACTGCCATGTGCCCAATTTGGAGGCAGCGGAAACAGCGGGCCGGCCTGGGTTCCAGGAGCTTTACCCTCCCTAACCTAACCTAACCTAACCGGTCTAATTTCTATACTTCCTTTTGACTATAGCATATACAAACCCTATATATTTAAACTCGATTCATCGAGCCCGACATTTTAAGACAATTTCCCGAGGAAAATTCCGAAGGAAATTTATAAATTTTCCCTACATTGTTTATTCATTGTTATTTTTTGGAACTTTAAACCCCAAAATTTTCAGAATTCTGTTCTAGCGAAATTCCAAATTTGATATCGTTGCACAGCCCTCGTCAGCCCCTATCCGCAGACACCCCATTTGTAGGGGTAGCGCGAAATTTGGCAAAACCGCACACCGAACCGAGGTATAGTGCTGAGTGCGATAATTTGGGTTTTCGTCGATTTTCCATAGTTTCTTTTGACTTTAGTATAGTAAACATTGAGTTATTTGAACTCGATTCATCGAGCCCGATCTATCCAGACCATTTCCCCAAATTTTTTCAAAGGAAAGTTATAAACTTTCCATACATTGACCGTTTTTTGGATTTTTAAACCCAAAAATTTTCAAAATTTTCCTCTGGTGAAAGTCCAAATTTGGTACCGTTGCACAGCCCTCGTCAGCCCCTATCCGCAGACACCCCATTCGTAGGGGTAGCGCGAAATTTGACCAACTCGAACATCGAACCGAGGTATAGTGGTAAGTGCCATATTTTGGGTTTTCGTCTAATTTCTATACTTCCTTTTGACTATAGCATATACAAACCCTATATATTTAAACTCGATTCATCGAGCCCGACATTTTAAGACAATTTCCCGAGGAAAATTCCGAAGGAAATTTATAAATTTTCCCTACATTGTTTATTCATTGTTATTTTTTGGAACTTTAAACCCCAAAATTTTCAGAATTCTGTTCTAGCGAAATTCCAAATTTGATATCGTTGCACAGCCCTCGTCAGCCCCTATCCGCAGACACCCCATTTGTAGGGGTAGCGCGAAATTTGGCAAAACCGCACACCGAACCGAGGTATAGTGCTGAGTGCGATAATTTGGGTTTTCGTCGATTTTCCATAGTTTCTTTTGACTTTAGTATAGTAAACATTGAGTTATTTGAACTCGATTCATCGAGCCCGATCTATCCAGACCATTTCCCCAAATTTTTTCAAAGGAAAGTTATAAACTTTCCATACATTGACCGTTTTTTGGATTTTTAAACCCAAAAATTTTCAAAATTTTCCTCTGGTGAAAGTCCAAATTTGGTACCGTTGCACAGCCCTCGTCAGCCCCTATCCGCAGACACCCCATTCGTAGGGGTAGCGCGAAATTTGACCAACTCGAACATCGAACCGAGGTATAGTGGTAAGTGCCATATTTTGGGTTTTCGTCTAATTTCTATACTTCCTTTTGACTATAGCATATACAAACCCTATATATTTAAACTCGATTCATCGAGCCCGACATTTTAAGACAATTTCCCGAGGAAAATTCCGAAGGAAATTTATAAATTTTCCCTACATTGTTTATTCATTGTTATTTTTTGGAACTTTAAACCCCAAAATTTTTCAGAATTCTGTTCTAGCGAAATTCCAAATTTGATATCGTTGCACAGCCCTCGTCAGCCCCTATCCGCAGACACCCCATTTGTAGGGGTAGCGCGAAATTTGGCAAAACCGCACACCGAACCGAGGTATAGTGCTGAGTGCGATAATTTGGGTTTTCGTCGATTTTCCATAGTTTCTTTTGACTTTAGTATAGTAAACATTGAGTTATTTGAACTCGATTCATCGAGCCCGATCTATCCAGACCATTTCCCCAAATTTTTTCAAAGGAAAGTTATAAACTTTCCATACATTGACCGTTTTTTGGATTTTTAAACCCAAAAATTTTCAAAATTTTCCTCTGGTGAAAGTCCAAATTTGGTACCGTTGCACAGCCCTCGTCAGCCCCTATCCGCAGACACCCCATTCGTAGGGGTAGCGCGAAATTTGACCAACTCGAACATCGAACCGAGGTATAGTGGTAAGTGCCATATTTTGGGTTTTCGTCTAATTTCTATACTTCCTTTTGACTATAGCATATACAAACCCTATATATTTAAACTCGATTCATCGAGCCCGACATTTTAAGACAATTTCCCGAGGAAAATTCCGAAGGAAATTTATAAATTTTCCCTACATTGTTTATTCATTGTTATTTTTTGGAACTTTAAACCCCAAAATTTTCAGAATTCTGTTCTAGCGAAATTCCAAATTTGATATCGTTGCACAGCCCTCGTCAGCCCCTATCCGCAGACACCCCATTTGTAGGGGTAGCGCGAAATTTGGCAAAACCGCACACCGAACCGAGGTATAGTGCTGAGTGCGATAATTTGGGTTTTCGTCGATTTTCCATAGTTTCTTTTGACTTTAGTATAGTAAACATTGAGTTATTTGAACTCGATTCATCGAGCCCGATCTATCCAGACCATTTCCCCAAATTTTTTCAAAGGAAAGTTATAAACTTTCCATACATTGACCGTTTTTTGGATTTTTAAACCCAAAAATTTTCAAAATTTTCCTCTGGTGAAAGTCCAAATTTGGTACCGTTGCACAGCCCTCGTCAGCCCCTATCCGCAGACACCCCATTCGTAGGGGTAGCGCGAAATTTGACCAACTCGAACATCGAACCGAGGTATAGTGGTAAGTGCCATATTTTGGGTTTTCGTCTAATTTCTATACTTCCTTTTGACTATAGCATATACAAACCCTATATATTTAAACTCGATTCATCGAGCCCGACATTTTAAGACAATTTCCCGAGGAAAATTCCGAAGGAAATTTATAAATTTTCCCTACATTGTTTATTCATTGTTATTTTTTGGAACTTTAAACCCCAAAATTTTCAGAATTCTGTTCTAGCGAAATTCCAAATTTGATATCGTTGCACAGCCCTCGTCAGCCCCTATCCGCAGACACCCCATTTGTAGGGGTAGCGCGAAATTTGGCAAAACCGCACACCGAACCGAGGTATAGTGCTGAGTGCGATAATTTGGGTTTTCGTCGATTTTCCATAGTTTCTTTTGACTTTAGTATAGTAAACATTGAGTTATTTGAACTCGATTCATCGAGCCCGATCTATCCAGACCATTTCCCCAAATTTTTTCAAAGGAAAGTTATAAACTTTCCATACATTGACCGTTTTTTGGATTTTTAAACCCAAAAATTTTCAAAATTTTCCTCTGGTGAAAGTCCAAATTTGGTACCGTTGCACAGCCCTCGTCAGCCCCTATCCGCAGACACCCCATTCGTAGGGGTAGCGCGAAATTTGACCAACTCGAACATCGAACCGAGGTATAGTGGTAAGTGCCATATTTTGGGTTTTCGTCTAATTTCTATACTTCCTTTTGACTATAGCATATACAAACCCTATATATTTAAACTCGATTCATCGAGCCCGACATTTTAAGACAATTTCCCGAGGAAAATTCCGAAGGAAATTTATAAATTTTCCCTACATTGTTTATTCATTGTTATTTTTTGGAACTTTAAACCCCAAAATTTTCAGAATTCTGTTCTAGCGAAATTCCAAATTTGATATCGTTGCACAGCCCTCGTCAGCCCCTATCCGCAGACACCCCATTTGTAGGGGTAGCGCGAAATTTGGCAAAACCGCACACCGAACCGAGGTATAGTGCTGAGTGCGATAATTTGGGTTTTCGTCGATTTTCCATAGTTTCTTTTGACTTTAGTATAGTAAACATTGAGTTATTTGAACTCGATTCATCGAGCCCGATCTATCCAGACCATTTCCCCAAATTTTTTCAAAGGAAAGTTATAAACTTTCCATACATTGACCGTTTTTTGGATTTTTAAACCCAAAAATTTTCAAAATTTTCCTCTGGTGAAAGTCCAAATTTGGTACCGTTGCACAGCCCTCGTCAGCCCCTATCCGCAGACACCCCATTCGTAGGGGTAGCGCGAAATTTGACCAACTCGAACATCGAACCGAGGTATAGTGGTAAGTGCCATATTTTGGGTTTTCGTCTAATTTCTATACTTCCTTTTGACTATAGCATATACAAACCCTATATATTTAAACTCGATTCATCGAGCCCGACATTTTAAGACAATTTCCCGAGGAAAATTCCGAAGGAAATTTATAAATTTTCCCTACATTGTTTATTCATTGTTATTTTTTGGAACTTTAAACCCCAAAATTTTCAGAATTCTGTTCTAGCGAAATTCCAAATTTGATATCGTTGCACAGCCCTCGTCAGCCCCTATCCGCAGACACCCCATTTGTAGGGGTAGCGCGAAATTTGGCAAAACCGCACACCGAACCGAGGTATAGTGCTGAGTGCGATAATTTGGGTTTTCGTCGATTTTCCATAGTTTCTTTTGACTTTAGTATAGTAAACATTGAGTTATTTGAACTCGATTCATCGAGCCCGATCTATCCAGACCATTTCCCCAAATTTTTTCAAAGGAAAGTTATAAACTTTCCATACATTGACCGTTTTTTGGATTTTTAAACCCAAAAATTTTCAAAATTTTCCTCTGGTGAAAGTCCAAATTTGGTACCGTTGCACAGCCCTCGTCAGCCCCTATCCGCAGACACCCCATTCGTAGGGGTAGCGCGAAATTTGACCAACTCGAACATCGAACCGAGGTATAGTGGTAAGTGCCATATTTTGGGTTTTCGTCTAATTTCTATACTTCCTTTTGACTATAGCATATACAAACCCTATATATTTAAACTCGATTCATCGAGCCCGACATTTTAAGACAATTTCCCGAGGAAAATTCCGAAGGAAATTTATAAATTTTCCCTACATTGTTTATTCATTGTTATTTTTTGGAACTTTAAACCCCAAAATTTTCAGAATTCTGTTCTAGCGAAATTCCAAATTTGATATCGTTGCACAGCCCTCGTCAGCCCCTATCCGCAGACACCCCATTTGTAGGGGTAGCGCGAAATTTGGCAAAACCGCACACCGAACCGAGGTATAGTGCTGAGTGCGATAATTTGGGTTTTCGTCGATTTTCCATAGTTTCTTTTGACTTTAGTATAGTAAACATTGAGTTATTTGAACTCGATTCATCGAGCCCGATCTATCCAGACCATTTCCCCAAATTTTTTCAAAGGAAAGTTATAAACTTTCCATACATTGACCGTTTTTTGGATTTTTAAACCCAAAAATTTTCAAAATTTTCCTCTGGTGAAAGTCCAAATTTGGTACCGTTGCACAGCCCTCGTCAGCCCCTATCCGCAGACACCCCATTCGTAGGGGTAGCGCGAAATTTGACCAACTCGAACATCGAACCGAGGTATAGTGGTAAGTGCCATATTTTGGGTTTTCGTCTAATTTCTATACTTCCTTTTGACTATAGCATATACAAACCCTATATATTTAAACTCGATTCATCGAGCCCGACATTTTAAGACAATTTCCCGAGGAAAATTCCGAAGGAAATTTATAAATTTTCCCTACATTGTTTATTCATTGTTATTTTTTGGAACTTTAAACCCCAAAATTTTCAGAATTCTGTTCTAGCGAAATTCCAAATTTGATATCGTTGCACAGCCCTCGTCAGCCCCTATCCGCAGACACCCCATTTGTAGGGGTAGCGCGAAATTTGGCAAAACCGCACACCGAACCGAGGTATAGTGCTGAGTGCGATAATTTGGGTTTTCGTCGATTTTCCATAGTTTCTTTTGACTTTAGTATAGTAAACATTGAGTTATTTGAACTCGATTCATCGAGCCCGATCTATCCAGACCATTTCCCCAAATTTTTTCAAAGGAAAGTTATAAACTTTCCATACATTGACCGTTTTTTGGATTTTTAAACCCAAAAATTTTCAAAATTTTCCTCTGGTGAAAGTCCAAATTTGGTACCGTTGCACAGCCCTCGTCAGCCCCTATCCGCAGACACCCCATTCGTAGGGGTAGCGCGAAATTTGACCAACTCGAACATCGAACCGAGGTATAGTGGTAAGTGCCATATTTTGGGTTTTCGTCTAATTTCTATACTTCCTTTTGACTATAGCATATACAAACCCTATATATTTAAACTCGATTCATCGAGCCCGACATTTTAAGACAATTTCCCGAGGAAAATTCCGAAGGAAATTTATAAATTTTCCCTACATTGTTTATTCATTGTTATTTTTTGGAACTTTAAACCCCAAAATTTTCAGAATTCTGTTCTAGCGAAATTCCAAATTTGATATCGTTGCACAGCCCTCGTCAGCCCCTATCCGCAGACACCCCATTTGTAGGGGTAGCGCGAAATTTGGCAAAACCGCACACCGAACCGAGGTATAGTGCTGAGTGCGATAATTTGGGTTTTCGTCGATTTTCCATAGTTTCTTTTGACTTTAGTATAGTAAACATTGAGTTATTTGAACTCGATTCATCGAGCCCGATCTATCCAGACCATTTCCCCAAATTTTTTCAAAGGAAAGTTATAAACTTTCCATACATTGACCGTTTTTTGGATTTTTAAACCCAAAAATTTTCAAAATTTTCCTCTGGTGAAAGTCCAAATTTGGTACCGTTGCACAGCCCTCGTCAGCCCCTATCCGCAGACACCCCATTCGTAGGGGTAGCGCGAAATTTGACCAACTCGAACATCGAACCGAGGTATAGTGGTAAGTGCCATATTTTGGGTTTTCGTCTAATTTCTATACTTCCTTTTGACTATAGCATATACAAACCCTATATATTTAAACTCGATTCATCGAGCCCGACATTTTAAGACAATTTCCCGAGGAAAATTCCGAAGGAAATTTATAAATTTTCCCTACATTGTTTATTCATTGTTATTTTTTGGAACTTTAAACCCCAAAATTTTCAGAATTCTGTTCTAGCGAAATTCCAAATTTGATATCGTTGCACAGCCCTCGTCAGCCCCTATCCGCAGACACCCCATTTGTAGGGGTAGCGCGAAATTTGGCAAAACCGCACACCGAACCGAGGTATAGTGCTGAGTGCGATAATTTGGGTTTTCGTCGATTTTCCATAGTTTCTTTTGACTTTAGTATAGTAAACATTGAGTTATTTGAACTCGATTCATCGAGCCCGATCTATCCAGACCATTTCCCCAAATTTTTTCAAAGGAAAGTTATAAACTTTCCATACATTGACCGTTTTTTGGATTTTTAAACCCAAAAATTTTCAAAATTTTCCTCTGGTGAAAGTCCAAATTTGGTACCGTTGCACAGCCCTCGTCAGCCCCTATCCGCAGACACCCCATTCGTAGGGGTAGCGCGAAATTTGACCAACTCGAACATCGAACCGAGGTATAGTGGTAAGTGCCATATTTTGGGTTTTCGTCTAATTTCTATACTTCCTTTTGACTATAGCATATACAAACCCTATATATTTAAACTCGATTCATCGAGCCCGACATTTTAAGACAATTTCCCGAGGAAAATTCCGAAGGAAATTTATAAATTTTCCCTACATTGTTTATTCATTGTTATTTTTTGGAACTTTAAACCCCAAAATTTTCAGAATTCTGTTCTAGCGAAATTCCAAATTTGATATCGTTGCACAGCCCTCGTCAGCCCCTATCCGCAGACACCCCATTTGTAGGGGTAGCGCGAAATTTGGCAAAACCGCACACCGAACCGAGGTATAGTGCTGAGTGCGATAATTTGGGTTTTCGTCGATTTTCCATAGTTTCTTTTGACTTTAGTATAGTAAACATTGAGTTATTTGAACTCGATTCATCGAGCCCGATCTATCCAGACCATTTCCCCAAATTTTTTCAAAGGAAAGTTATAAACTTTCCATACATTGACCGTTTTTTGGATTTTTAAACCCAAAAATTTTCAAAATTTTCCTCTGGTGAAAGTCCAAATTTGGTACCGTTGCACAGCCCTCGTCAGCCCCTATCCGCAGACACCCCATTCGTAGGGGTAGCGCGAAATTTGACCAACTCGAACATCGAACCGAGGTATAGTGGTAAGTGCCATATTTTGGGTTTTCGTCTAATTTCTATACTTCCTTTTGACTATAGCATATACAAACCCTATATATTTAAACTCGATTCATCGAGCCCGACATTTTAAGACAATTTCCCGAGGAAAATTCCGAAGGAAATTTATAAATTTTCCCTACATTGTTTATTCATTGTTATTTTTTGGAACTTTAAACCCCAAAATTTTCAGAATTCTGTTCTAGCGAAATTCCAAATTTGATATCGTTGCACAGCCCTCGTCAGCCCCTATCCGCAGACACCCCATTTGTAGGGGTAGCGCGAAATTTGGCAAAACCGCACACCGAACCGAGGTATAGTGCTGAGTGCGATAATTTGGGTTTTCGTCGATTTTCCATAGTTTCTTTTGACTTTAGTATAGTAAACATTGAGTTATTTGAACTCGATTCATCGAGCCCGATCTATCCAGACCATTTCCCCAAATTTTTTCAAAGGAAAGTTATAAACTTTCCATACATTGACCGTTTTTTGGATTTTTAAACCCAAAAATTTTCAAAATTTTCCTCTGGTGAAAGTCCAAATTTGGTACCGTTGCACAGCCCTCGTCGGCCCCTATCCGCAGACACCCCATTCGTAGGGGTAGCGCGAAATTTGACCAACTCGAACATCGAACCGAGGTATAGTGGTAAGTGCCATATTTTGGGTTTTCGTCTAATTTCTATACTTCCTTTTGACTATAGCATATACAAACCCTATATATTTAAACTCGATTCATCGAGCCCGACATTTTAAGACAATTTCCCGAGGAAAATTCCGAAGGAAATTTATAAATTTTCCCTACATTGTTTATTCATTGTTATTTTTTGGAACTTTAAACCCCAAAATTTTCAGAATTCTGTTCTAGCGAAATTCCAAATTTGATATCGTTGCACAGCCCTCGTCAGCCCCTATCCGCAGACACCCCATTTGTAGGGGTAGCGCGAAATTTGGCAAAACCGCACACCGAACCGAGGTATAGTGCTGAGTGCGATAATTTGGGTTTTCGTCGATTTTCCATAGTTTCTTTTGACTTTAGTATAGTAAACATTGAGTTATTTGAACTCGATTCATCGAGCCCGATCTATCCAGACCATTTCCCCAAATTTTTTCAAAGGAAAGTTATAAACTTTCCATACATTGACCGTTTTTTGGATTTTTAAACCCAAAAATTTTCAAAATTTTCCTCTGGTGAAAGTCCAAATTTGGTACCGTTGCACAGCCCTCGTCAGCCCCTATCCGCAGACACCCCATTCGTAGGGGTAGCGCGAAATTTGACCAACTCGAACATCGAACCGAGGTATAGTGGTAAGTGCCATATTTTGGGTTTTCGTCTAATTTCTATACTTCCTTTTGACTATAGCATATACAAACCCTATATATTTAAACTCGATTCATCGAGCCCGACATTTTAAGACAATTTCCCGAGGAAAATTCCGAAGGAAATTTATAAATTTTCCCTACATTGTTTATTCATTGTTATTTTTTGGAACTTTAAACCCCAAAATTTTCAGAATTCTGTTCTAGCGAAATTCCAAATTTGATATCGTTGCACAGCCCTCGTCAGCCCCTATCCGCAGACACCCCATTTGTAGGGGTAGCGCGAAATTTGGCAAAACCGCACACCGAACCGAGGTATAGTGCTGAGTGCGATAATTTGGGTTTTCGTCGATTTTCCATAGTTTCTTTTGACTTTAGTATAGTAAACATTGAGTTATTTGAACTCGATTCATCGAGCCCGATCTATCCAGACCATTTCCCCAAATTTTTTCAAAGGAAAGTTATAAACTTTCCATACATTGACCGTTTTTTGGATTTTTAAACCCAAAAATTTTCAAAATTTTCCTCTGGTGAAAGTCCAAATTTGGTACCGTTGCACAGCCCTCGTCAGCCCCTATCCGCAGACACCCCATTCGTAGGGGTAGCGCGAAATTTGACCAACTCGAACATCGAACCGAGGTATAGTGGTAAGTGCCATATTTTGGGTTTTCGTCTAATTTCTATACTTCCTTTTGACTATAGCATATACAAACCCTATATATTTAAACTCGATTCATCGAGCCCGACATTTTAAGACAATTTCCCGAGGAAAATTCCGAAGGAAATTTATAAATTTTCCCTACATTGTTTATTCATTGTTATTTTTTGGAACTTTAAACCCCAAAATTTTCAGAATTCTGTTCTAGCGAAATTCCAAATTTGATATCGTTGCACAGCCCTCGTCAGCCCCTATCCGCAGACACCCCATTTGTAGGGGTAGCGCGAAATTTGGCAAAACCGCACACCGAACCGAGGTATAGTGCTGAGTGCGATAATTTGGGTTTTCGTCGATTTTCCATAGTTTCTTTTGACTTTAGTATAGTAAACATTGAGTTATTTGAACTCGATTCATCGAGCCCGATCTATCCAGACCATTTCCCCAAATTTTTTCAAAGGAAAGTTATAAACTTTCCATACATTGACCGTTTTTTGGATTTTTAAACCCAAAAATTTTCAAAATTTTCCTCTGGTGAAAGTCCAAATTTGGTACCGTTGCACAGCCCTCGTCGGCCCCTATCCGCAGACACCCCATTCGTAGGGGTAGCGCGAAATTTGACCAACTCGAACATCGAACCGAGGTATAGTGGTAAGTGCCATATTTTGGGTTTTCGTCTAATTTCTATACTTCCTTTTGACTATAGCATATACAAACCCTATATATTTAAACTCGATTCATCGAGCCCGACATTTTAAGACAATTTCCCGAGGAAAATTCCGAAGGAAATTTATAAATTTTCCCTACATTGTTTATTCATTGTTATTTTTTGGAACTTTAAACCCCAAAATTTTCAGAATTCTGTTCTAGCGAAATTCCAAATTTGATATCGTTGCACAGCCCTCGTCAGCCCCTATCCGCAGACACCCCATTTGTAGGGGTAGCGCGAAATTTGGCAAAACCGCACACCGAACCGAGGTATAGTGCTGAGTGCGATAATTTGGGTTTTCGTCGATTTTCCATAGTTTCTTTTGACTTTAGTATAGTAAACATTGAGTTATTTGAACTCGATTCATCGAGCCCGATCTATCCAGACCATTTCCCCAAATTTTTTCAAAGGAAAGTTATAAACTTTCCATACATTGACCGTTTTTTGGATTTTTAAACCCAAAAATTTTCAAAATTTTCCTCTGGTGAAAGTCCAAATTTGGTACCGTTGCACAGCCCTCGTCAGCCCCTATCCGCAGACACCCCATTCGTAGGGGTAGCGCGAAATTTGACCAACTCGAACATCGAACCGAGGTATAGTGGTAAGTGCCATATTTTGGGTTTTCGTCTAATTTCTATACTTCCTTTTGACTATAGCATATACAAACCCTATATATTTAAACTCGATTCATCGAGCCCGACATTTTAAGACAATTTCCCGAGGAAAATTCCGAAGGAAATTTATAAATTTTCCCTACATTGTTTATTCATTGTTATTTTTTGGAACTTTAAACCCCAAAATTTTCAGAATTCTGTTCTAGCGAAATTCCAAATTTGATATCGTTGCACAGCCCTCGTCAGCCCCTATCCGCAGACACCCCATTTGTAGGGGTAGCGCGAAATTTGGCAAAACCGCACACCGAACCGAGGTATAGTGCTGAGTGCGATAATTTGGGTTTTCGTCGATTTTCCATAGTTTCTTTTGACTTTAGTATAGTAAACATTGAGTTATTTGAACTCGATTCATCGAGCCCGATCTATCCAGACCATTTCCCCAAATTTTTTCAAAGGAAAGTTATAAACTTTCCATACATTGACCGTTTTTTGGATTTTTAAACCCAAAAATTTTCAAAATTTTCCTCTGGTGAAAGTCCAAATTTGGTACCGTTGCACAGCCCTCGTCGGCCCCTATCCGCAGACACCCCATTCGTAGGGGTAGCGCGAAATTTGACCAACTCGAACATCGAACCGAGGTATAGTGGTAAGTGCCATATTTTGGGTTTTCGTCTAATTTCTATACTTCCTTTTGACTATAGCATATACAAACCCTATATATTTAAACTCGATTCATCGAGCCCGACATTTTAAGACAATTTCCCGAGGAAAATTCCGAAGGAAATTTATAAATTTTCCCTACATTGTTTATTCATTGTTATTTTTTGGAACTTTAAACCCCAAAATTTTCAGAATTCTGTTCTAGCGAAATTCCAAATTTGATATCGTTGCACAGCCCTCGTCAGCCCCTATCCGCAGACACCCCATTTGTAGGGGTAGCGCGAAATTTGGCAAAACCGCACACCGAACCGAGGTATAGTGCTGAGTGCGATAATTTGGGTTTTCGTCGATTTTCCATAGTTTCTTTTGACTTTAGTATAGTAAACATTGAGTTATTTGAACTCGATTCATCGAGCCCGATCTATCCAGACCATTTCCCCAAATTTTTTCAAAGGAAAGTTATAAACTTTCCATACATTGACCGTTTTTTGGATTTTTAAACCCAAAAATTTTCAAAATTTTCCTCTGGTGAAAGTCCAAATTTGGTACCGTTGCACAGCCCTCGTCAGCCCCTATCCGCAGACACCCCATTCGTAGGGGTAGCGCGAAATTTGACCAACTCGAACATCGAACCGAGGTATAGTGGTAAGTGCCATATTTTGGGTTTTCGTCTAATTTCTATACTTCCTTTTGACTATAGCATATACAAACCCTATATATTTAAACTCGATTCATCGAGCCCGACATTTTAAGACAATTTCCCGAGGAAAATTCCGAAGGAAATTTATAAATTTTCCCTACATTGTTTATTCATTGTTATTTTTTGGAACTTTAAACCCCAAAATTTTCAGAATTCTGTTCTAGCGAAATTCCAAATTTGATATCGTTGCACAGCCCTCGTCAGCCCCTATCCGCAGACACCCCATTTGTAGGGGTAGCGCGAAATTTGGCAAAACCGCACACCGAACCGAGGTATAGTGCTGAGTGCGATAATTTGGGTTTTCGTCGATTTTCCATAGTTTCTTTTGACTTTAGTATAGTAAACATTGAGTTATTTGAACTCGATTCATCGAGCCCGATCTATCCAGACCATTTCCCCAAATTTTTTCAAAGGAAAGTTATAAACTTTCCATACATTGACCGTTTTTTGGATTTTTAAACCCAAAAATTTTCAAAATTTTCCTCTGGTGAAAGTCCAAATTTGGTACCGTTGCACAGCCCTCGTCAGCCCCTATCCGCAGACACCCCATTCGTAGGGGTAGCGCGAAATTTGACCAACTCGAACATCGAACCGAGGTATAGTGGTAAGTGCCATATTTTGGGTTTTCGTCTAATTTCTATACTTCCTTTTGACTATAGCATATACAAACCCTATATATTTAAACTCGATTCATCGAGCCCGACATTTTAAGACAATTTCCCGAGGAAAATTCCGAAGGAAATTTATAAATTTTCCCTACATTGTTTATTCATTGTTATTTTTTGGAACTTTAAACCCCAAAATTTTCAGAATTCTGTTCTAGCGAAATTCCAAATTTGATATCGTTGCACAGCCCTCGTCAGCCCCTATCCGCAGACACCCCATTTGTAGGGGTAGCGCGAAATTTGGCAAAACCGCACACCGAACCGAGGTATAGTGCTGAGTGCGATAATTTGGGTTTTCGTCGATTTTCCATAGTTTCTTTTGACTTTAGTATAGTAAACATTGAGTTATTTGAACTCGATTCATCGAGCCCGATCTATCCAGACCATTTCCCCAAATTTTTTCAAAGGAAAGTTATAAACTTTCCATACATTGACCGTTTTTTGGATTTTTAAACCCAAAAATTTTCAAAATTTTCCTCTGGTGAAAGTCCAAATTTGGTACCGTTGCACAGCCCTCGTCAGCCCCTATCCGCAGACACCCCATTCGTAGGGGTAGCGCGAAATTTGACCAACTCGAACATCGAACCGAGGTATAGTGGTAAGTGCCATATTTTGGGTTTTCGTCTAATTTCTATACTTCCTTTTGACTATAGCATATACAAACCCTATATATTTAAACTCGATTCATCGAGCCCGACATTTTAAGACAATTTCCCGAGGAAAATTCCGAAGGAAATTTATAAATTTTCCCTACATTGTTTATTCATTGTTATTTTTTGGAACTTTAAACCCCAAAATTTTCAGAATTCTGTTCTAGCGAAATTCCAAATTTGATATCGTTGCACAGCCCTCGTCAGCCCCTATCCGCAGACACCCCATTTGTAGGGGTAGCGCGAAATTTGGCAAAACCGCACACCGAACCGAGGTATAGTGCTGAGTGCGATAATTTGGGTTTTCGTCGATTTTCCATAGTTTCTTTTGACTTTAGTATAGTAAACATTGAGTTATTTGAACTCGATTCATCGAGCCCGATCTATCCAGACCATTTCCCCAAATTTTTTCAAAGGAAAGTTATAAACTTTCCATACATTGACCGTTTTTTGGATTTTTAAACCCAAAAATTTTCAAAATTTTCCTCTGGTGAAAGTCCAAATTTGGTACCGTTGCACAGCCCTCGTCAGCCCCTATCCGCAGACACCCCATTCGTAGGGGTAGCGCGAAATTTGACCAACTCGAACATCGAACCGAGGTATAGTGGTAAGTGCCATATTTTGGGTTTTCGTCTAATTTCTATACTTCCTTTTGACTATAGCATATACAAACCCTATATATTTAAACTCGATTCATCGAGCCCGACATTTTAAGACAATTTCCCGAGGAAAATTCCGAAGGAAATTTATAAATTTTCCCTACATTGTTTATTCATTGTTATTTTTTGGAACTTTAAACCCCAAAATTTTCAGAATTCTGTTCTAGCGAAATTCCAAATTTGATATCGTTGCACAGCCCTCGTCAGCCCCTATCCGCAGACACCCCATTTGTAGGGGTAGCGCGAAATTTGGCAAAACCGCACACCGAACCGAGGTATAGTGCTGAGTGCGATAATTTGGGTTTTCGTCGATTTTCCATAGTTTCTTTTGACTTTAGTATAGTAAACATTGAGTTATTTGAACTCGATTCATCGAGCCCGATCTATCCAGACCATTTCCCCAAATTTTTTCAAAGGAAAGTTATAAACTTTCCATACATTGACCGTTTTTTGGATTTTTAAACCCAAAAATTTTCAAAATTTTCCTCTGGTGAAAGTCCAAATTTGGTACCGTTGCACAGCCCTCGTCAGCCCCTATCCGCAGACACCCCATTCGTAGGGGTAGCGCGAAATTTGACCAACTCGAACATCGAACCGAGGTATAGTGGTAAGTGCCATATTTTGGGTTTTCGTCTAATTTCTATACTTCCTTTTGACTATAGCATATACAAACCCTATATATTTAAACTCGATTCATCGAGCCCGACATTTTAAGACAATTTCCCGAGGAAAATTCCGAAGGAAATTTATAAATTTTCCCTACATTGTTTATTCATTGTTATTTTTTGGAACTTTAAACCCCAAAATTTTCAGAATTCTGTTCTAGCGAAATTCCAAATTTGATATCGTTGCACAGCCCTCGTCAGCCCCTATCCGCAGACACCCCATTTGTAGGGGTAGCGCGAAATTTGGCAAAACCGCACACCGAACCGAGGTATAGTGCTGAGTGCGATAATTTGGGTTTTCGTCGATTTTCCATAGTTTCTTTTGACTTTAGTATAGTAAACATTGAGTTATTTGAACTCGATTCATCGAGCCCGATCTATCCAGACCATTTCCCCAAATTTTTTCAAAGGAAAGTTATAAACTTTCCATACATTGACCGTTTTTTGGATTTTTAAACCCAAAAATTTTCAAAATTTTCCTCTGGTGAAAGTCCAAATTTGGTACCGTTGCACAGCCCTCGTCAGCCCCTATCCGCAGACACCCCATTCGTAGGGGTAGCGCGAAATTTGACCAACTCGAACATCGAACCGAGGTATAGTGGTAAGTGCCATATTTTGGGTTTTCGTCTAATTTCTATACTTCCTTTTGACTATAGCATATACAAACCCTATATATTTAAACTCGATTCATCGAGCCCGACATTTTAAGACAATTTCCCGAGGAAAATTCCGAAGGAAATTTATAAATTTTCCCTACATTGTTTATTCATTGTTATTTTTTGGAACTTTAAACCCCAAAATTTTCAGAATTCTGTTCTAGCGAAATTCCAAATTTGATATCGTTGCACAGCCCTCGTCAGCCCCTATCCGCAGACACCCCATTTGTAGGGGTAGCGCGAAATTTGGCAAAACCGCACACCGAACCGAGGTATAGTGCTGAGTGCGATAATTTGGGTTTTCGTCGATTTTCCATAGTTTCTTTTGACTTTAGTATAGTAAACATTGAGTTATTTGAACTCGATTCATCGAGCCCGATCTATCCAGACCATTTCCCCAAATTTTTTCAAAGGAAAGTTATAAACTTTCCATACATTGACCGTTTTTTGGATTTTTAAACCCAAAAATTTTCAAAATTTTCCTCTGGTGAAAGTCCAAATTTGGTACCGTTGCACAGCCCTCGTCAGCCCCTATCCGCAGACACCCCATTCGTAGGGGTAGCGCGAAATTTGACCAACTCGAACATCGAACCGAGGTATAGTGGTAAGTGCCATATTTTGGGTTTTCGTCTAATTTCTATACTTCCTTTTGACTATAGCATATACAAACCCTATATATTTAAACTCGATTCATCGAGCCCGATATTTTAAGACAATTTCCCGAGGAAAATTCCGAAGGAAATTTATAAATTTTCCCTACATTGTTTATTCATTGTTATTTTTTGGAACTTTAAACCCCAAAATTTTCAGAATTCTGTTCTAGCGAAATTCCAAATTTGATATCGTTGCACAGCCCTCGTCAGCCCCTATCCGCAGACACCCCATTTGTAGGGGTAGCGCGAAATTTGGCAAAACCGCACACCGAACCGAGGTATAGTGCTGAGTGCGATAATTTGGGTTTTCGTCGATTTTCCATAGTTTCTTTTGACTTTAGTATAGTAAACATTGAGTTATTTGAACTCGATTCATCGAGCCCGATCTATCCAGACCATTTCCCCAAATTTTTTCAAAGGAAAGTTATAAACTTTCCATACATTGACCGTTTTTTGGATTTTTAAACCCAAAAATTTTCAAAATTTTCCTCTGGTGAAAGTCCAAATTTGGTACCGTTGCACAGCCCTCGTCGGCCCCTATCCGCAGACACCCCATTCGTAGGGGTAGCGCGAAATTTGACCAACTCGAACATCGAACCGAGGTATAGTGGTAAGTGCCATATTTTGGGTTTTCGTCTAATTTCTATACTTCCTTTTGACTATAGCATATACAAACCCTATATATTTAAACTCGATTCATCGAGCCCGACATTTTAAGACAATTTCCCGAGGAAAATTCCGAAGGAAATTTATAAATTTTCCCTACATTGTTTATTCATTGTTATTTTTTGAACTTTAAACCCCAAAATTTTCAGAATTCTGTTCTAGCGAAATTCCAAATTTGATATCGTTGCACAGCCCTCGTCAGCCCCTATCCGCAGACACCCCATTTGTAGGGGTAGCGCGAAATTTGGCAA
>CAJHXA020000038.1:0-32500 GCA_905147815.2 Phalera bucephala
GTTCGCTACCCCTACAATTGGGGTGTCTGCGGATAGGGGCTGACGAGGGCTGTGCAACGATACCGAATTTGGAATTTCGCCAGAAGAAAAATCTGAAAATTTTGGGGTTTAAAATTCCAAAAAATAGTCAATGTAGGAAAAATTTATAAATTTCCTTCGGAATTTTCCTCGGGAAATTGTCTTAATAGAACGGGCTCGATATACCGAGTTTAAATATATATAGGTTGTATACACAAAGTCAAAAGAAAGTAGTGAAAATCGACGAAAATCCAAATTATTGCACTCAGCACTATACCTCGGTTCGGTATTAGAAATTGCCAAAGTTCGCGCTACCCCTACGAATGGGGTGTCTGCGGATAGGGGCTGACGAGGGCTGTGCAACGATACCAAATTTGGACCTTCGCTAGAAGAAAATTTTGAAAATTTTGGGATTTAAAAATCCAAAAAACGGTCTATGTATGGAAAGTTTATAACTTTCCTTCGAAAAAATTTGGGGAAATGGTCCGGATAGATCGGGCTCGATGTATCGAGTTTAAATATCTCAATGTTTACTATACTAAAGTCAAAAGAAACTATGGAAAATCGACGAAAACCCAAATTATCGCACTCAGCACTATACCTCGGTTCGGTATGCGGTTTTGTCAAATTTCGCGCTACCCCTACAATTGGGGTGTCTGCGGATAGGGGCTGACGAGGGCTGTGCAACGATACCGAATTTGGAATTTCGCCAGAAGAAAAATCTGAAAATTTTGGGGTTTAAAATTCCAAAAAATAGTCAATGTAGGAAAAATTTATAAATTTCCTTCGGAATTTTCCTCGGGAAATTGTCTTAATAGAACGGGCTCGATATACCGAGTTTAAATATATATAGGTTGTATACACAAAGTCAAAAGAAAGTAGTGAAAATCGACGAAAATCCAAATTATTGCACTCAGCACTATACCTCGGTTCGGTATTAGAAATTGCCAAAGTTCGCGCTACCCCTACGAATGGGGTGTCTGCGGATAGGGGCTGACGAGGGCTGTGCAACGATACCAAATTTGGACCTTCGCTAGAAGAAAATTTTGAAAATTTTGGGATTTAAAAATCCAAAAAACGGTCTATGTATGGAAAGTTTATAACTTTCCTTCGAAAAAATTTGGGGAAATGGTCCGGATAGATCGGGCTCGATGTATCGAGTTTAAATATCTCAATGTTTACTATACTAAAGTCAAAAGAAACTATGGAAAATCGACGAAAACCCAAATTATCGCACTCAGCACTGTACCTCGGTTCGGTATGCGGTTTTGTCAAATTTCGCGCTACCCCTACAATTGGGGTGTCTGCGGATAGGGGCTGACGAGGGCTGTGCAACGATACCGAATTTGGAATTTCGCCAGAAGAAAAATCTGAAAATTTTGGGGTTTAAAATTCCAAAAAATAGTCAATGTAGGAAAAATTTATAAATTTCCTTCGGAATTTTCCTCGGGAAATTATCTTAATAGAACGGGCTCGATATACCGAGTTTAAATATATATAGGTTGTATACACAAAGTCAAAAGAAAGTAGTGAAAATCGACGAAAATCCAAATTATTGCACTCAGCACTATACCTCGGTTCGGTATTAGAAATTGCCAAAGTTCGCGCTACCCCTACGAATGGGGTGTCTGCGGATAGGGGCTGACGAGGGCTGTGCAACGATACCAAATTTGGACCTTCGCTAGAAGAAAATTTTGAAAATTTTGGGATTTAAAAATCCAAAAAACGGTCTATGTATGGAAAGTTTATAACTTTCCTTCGAAAAAATTTGGGGAAATGGTCCGGATAGATCGGGCTCGATGTATCGAGTTTAAATATCTCAATGTTTACTATACTAAAGTCAAAAGAAACTATGGAAAATCGACGAAAACCCAAATTATCGCACTCAGCACTGTACCTCGGTTCGGTATGCGGTTTTGTCAAATTTCGCGCTACCCCTACAATTGGGGTGTCTGCGGATAGGGGCTGACGAGGGCTGTGCAACGATACCGAATTTGGAATTTCGCCAGAAGAAAAATCTGAAAATTTTGGGGTTTAAAATTCCAAAAAATAGTCAATGTAGGAAAAATTTATAAATTTCCTTCGGAATTTTCCTCGGGAAATTATCTTAATAGAACGGGCTCGATATACCGAGTTTAAATATATATAGGTTGTATACACAAAGTCAAAAGAAAGTAGTGAAAATCGACGAAAATCCAAATTATTGCACTCAGCACTATACCTCGGTTCGGTATTAGAAATTGCCAAAGTTCGCGCTACCCCTACGAATGGGGTGTCTGCGGATAGGGGCTGACGAGGGCTGTGCAACGATACCAAATTTGGACCTTCGCTAGAAGAAAATTTTGAAAATTTTGGGATTTAAAAATCCAAAAAACGGTCTATGTATGGAAAGTTTATAACTTTCCTTCGAAAAAATTTGGGGAAATGGTCCGGATAGATCGGGCTCGATGTATCGAGTTTAAATATCTCAATGTTTACTATACTAAAGTCAAAAGAAACTATGGAAAATCGACGAAAACCCAAATTATCGCACTCAGCACTGTACCTCGGTTCGGTATGCGGTTTTGTCAAATTTCGCGCTACCCCTACAATTGGGGTGTCTGCGGATAGGGGCTGACGAGGGCTGTGCAACGATACCGAATTTGGAATTTCGCCAGAAGAAAAATCTGAAAATTTTGGGGTTTAAAATTCCAAAAAATAGTCAATGTAGGAAAAATTTATAAATTTCCTTCGGAATTTTCCTCGGGAAATTATCTTAATAGAACGGGCTCGATATACCGAGTTTAAATATATATAGGTTGTATACACAAAGTCAAAGGAAAGTAGTGAAAATCGACGAAAATCCAAATTATTGCACTCAGCACTATACCTCGGTTCGGTATTAGAAATTGCCAAAGTTCGCGCTACCCCTACGAATGGGGTGTCTGCGGATAGGGGCTGACGAGGGCTGTGCAACGATACCAAATTTGGACCTTCGCTAGAAGAAAATTTTGAAAATTTTGGGATTTAAAAATCCAAAAAACGGTCTATGTATGGAAAGTTTATAACTTTCCTTCGAAAAAATTTGGGGAAATGGTCCGGATAGATCGGGCTCGATGTATCGAGTTTAAATATCTCAATGTTTACTATACTAAAGTCAAAAGAAACTATGGAAAATCGACGAAAACCCAAATTATCGCACTCAGCACTGTACCTCGGTTCGGTATGCGGTTTTGTCAAATTTCGCGCTACCCCTACAATTGGGGTGTCTGCGGATAGGGGCTGACGAGGGCTGTGCAACGATACCGAATTTGGAATTTCGCCAGAAGAAAAATCTGAAAATTTTGGGGTTTAAAATTCCAAAAAATAGTCAATGTAGGAAAAATTTATAAATTTCCTTCGGAATTTTCCTCGGGAAATTATCTTAATAGAACGGGCTCGATATACCGAGTTTAAATATATATAGGTTGTATACACAAAGTCAAAAGAAAGTAGTGAAAATCGACGAAAATCCAAATTATTGCACTCAGCACTATACCTCGGTTCGGTATTAGAAATTGCCAAAGTTCGCGCTACCCCTACGAATGGGGTGTCTGCGGATAGGGGCTGACGAGGGCTGTGCAACGATACCAAATTTGGACCTTCGCTAGAAGAAAATTTTGAAAATTTTGGGATTTAAAAATCCAAAAAACGGTCTATGTATGGAAAGTTTATAACTTTCCTTCGAAAAAATTTGGGGAAATGGTCCGGATAGATCGGGCTCGATGTATCGAGTTTAAATATCTCAATGTTTACTATACTAAAGTCAAAAGAAACTATGGAAAATCGACGAAAACCCAAATTATCGCACTCAGCACTGTACCTCGGTTCGGTATGCGGTTTTGTCAAATTTCGCGCTACCCCTACAATTGGGGTGTCTGCGGATAGGGGCTGACGAGGGCTGTGCAACGATACCGAATTTGGAATTTCGCCAGAAGAAAAATCTGAAAATTTTGGGGTTTAAAATTCCAAAAAATAGTCAATGTAGGAAAAATTTATAAATTTCCTTCGGAATTTTCCTCGGGAAATTATCTTAATAGAACGGGCTCGATATACCGAGTTTAAATATATATAGGTTGTATACACAAAGTCAAAAGAAAGTAGTGAAAATCGACGAAAATCCAAATTATTGCACTCAGCACTATACCTCGGTTCGGTATTAGAAATTGCCAAAGTTCGCGCTACCCCTACGAATGGGGTGTCTGCGGATAGGGGCTGACGAGGGCTGTGCAACGATACCAAATTTGGACCTTCGCTAGAAGAAAATTTTGAAAATTTTGGGATTTAAAAATCCAAAAAACGGTCTATGTATGGAAAGTTTATAACTTTCCTTCGAAAAAATTTGGGGAAATGGTCCGGATAGATCGGGCTCGATGTATCGAGTTTAAATATCTCAATGTTTACTATACTAAAGTCAAAAGAAACTATGGAAAATCGACGAAAACCCAAATTATCGCACTCAGCACTGTACCTCGGTTCGGTATGCGGTTTTGTCAAATTTCGCGCTACCCCTACAATTGGGGTGTCTGCGGATAGGGGCTGACGAGGGCTGTGCAACGATACCGAATTTGGAATTTCGCCAGAAGAAAAATCTGAAAATTTTGGGGTTTAAAATTCCAAAAAATAGTCAATGTAGGAAAAATTTATAAATTTCCTTCGGAATTTTCCTCGGGAAATTATCTTAATAGAACGGGCTCGATATACCGAGTTTAAATATATATAGGTTGTATACACAAAGTCAAAAGAAAGTAGTGAAAATCGACGAAAATCCAAATTATTGCACTCAGCACTATACCTCGGTTCGGTATTAGAAATTGCCAAAGTTCGCGCTACCCCTACGAATGGGGTGTCTGCGGATAGGGGCTGACGAGGGCTGTGCAACGATACCAAATTTGGACCTTCGCTAGAAGAAAATTTTGAAAATTTTGGGATTTAAAAATCCAAAAAACGGTCTATGTATGGAAAGTTTATAACTTTCCTTCGAAAAAATTTGGGGAAATGGTCCGGATAGATCGGGCTCGATGTATCGAGTTTAAATATCTCAATGTTTACTATACTAAAGTCAAAAGAAACTATGGAAAATCGACGAAAACCCAAATTATCGCACTCAGCACTGTACCTCGGTTCGGTATGCGGTTTTGTCAAATTTCGCGCTACCCCTACAATTGGGGTGTCTGCGGATAGGGGCTGACGAGGGCTGTGCAACGATACCGAATTTGGAATTTCGCCAGAAGAAAAATCTGAAAATTTTGGGGTTTAAAATTCCAAAAAATAGTCAATGTAGGAAAAATTTATAAATTTCCTTCGGAATTTTCCTCGGGAAATTATCTTAATAGAACGGGCTCGATATACCGAGTTTAAATATATATAGGTTGTATACACAAAGTCAAAAGAAAGTAGTGAAAATCGACGGTTAGGTTAGGTTAGGTTAGGTTAGGTTAGGTTAGGTTAGGTTAGGTTAGGTTAGGTTAGGTTAGGTTAGGTTAGGTTAGGTTAGGTTAGGTTAGGTTAGGTTAGGTTAGGTTAGGTTAGGTTAGGTTAGGTTAGGTTAGGTTAGGTTAGGTTAGGTTAGGTTAGGTTAGGTTAGGTTTTTTTTTTTTTTTTTTTTTTTTTTTATAATGATCGCAGACTTTTCCCCCAATAAATGTTGGGGACCTTGTTTAGCTTTTAGGTTTCTGTAGGTCGTGTTTTTGTTTAATTAATTTTTTTTTTTTTTTTGTCTTAGTTCTTTTATCTTTGGTTGCATCTTCCCATTTGGCTTATTATTTTCGGCTTTAGTTTGTTCCTGGCGTTTACGGGTCACGGCGCGTTTGGGTGCTATTCCACTTTACTGCGTCCCCGACCACCTTGGTGCAGTATTTTATTAGGCACGGCCTTGATTCCTTGTTGGCTAGCATTATACATAATGTTGCCTTCGTCAGCTTTATGTTGATTTCGGACTCGAGGTCGTGCCTATCGCGTGCGTACCTTGGGCATTCCAATAAAAGGTGTTCTATTGTTTGTGGTTCGTCGGGGTCGCAGTAACAGCTGTCATTTCCTTTACATTTGAATTTGTGCAGGTATGCTGCAAATCCTCCGTGGCCCGTGAGCGCCTGGATCATTAATGGCGTGAATTTGTATTTTCTAATAATTTTGTAGGCTTCAATGGCATCCGGGAAGAAAAGGTTAGGTTAGGTTAGGTTAGGTTAGGTTAGGTTAGGTTAGGTTAGGTTAGGTTAGGTTAGGTTAGGTTAGGTTAGGTTAGGTTAGGTTAGGTTAGGTTAGGTTAGGTTAGGTTAGGTTAGGTTAGGTTAGGTTAGGTTAGGTTAGGTTAGGTTAGGTTAGGTTAGGTTTTTTTTTTTTTTTTTTTTTTTTTTTTTAAGTTTGTTCGTCGGAGTTTTCTCCAATATGTGTTGGAGACCTTTCTGAGCTATTATGGTGCTGCGATTCATATATTTTTTTTATTTAGGTTAGTTTTGGCAATTTTACCTATTAGTTGTACCTAATTTTATTATATATTGGCGAAATTATTTATTGGTATATTTTAATCTGTGTGTATGTCGTATTTTTCTTATTAGTTTTCGAAATTATTTATTGGTGAATTTTATTCTATGTGTATATGTGGTTATTTAATGTGTTCTTGTATTTGTAGTAGTTTTGTTAATATATATAACTTTTATTTTGGTTTTAATTATATCTCCTCCTAGTTTCTTTTCTGGGTACTGAGGTATTCGTGGCAACTGTTTAGTTTATTGCCTGGAGTTTGGACATCTCAGTATCTCATTCTGTCAAGCACGGCCTCGAGTCCCACTTTTAGCTAACATCTTATAAGATGCGGCTTTGTCAACTTTATGTTGGCTAGCGACTCGAGGTCGTGCCTGATTTAGCCTGCTTTTTAGGTCGGCACCCCCTTCCCTTTAATTTTGCTATGCTTTGCTGCATAGCAAACGCAAGGGGGTGAGTATTACCTACTCTTTGGTGCGATTCAGGAATGGACATGCTTGCGTTTTCCACAGTAGTTCTTCTATTTTTGGAATGAATAACATTTTCATTTTCAAAATATTTGGGTTCCGGGATTTGAGTCGACGCTTGCAGGTCCATTAATTTTATCGTGATCGTCCCAGTGTTTCCTTCCTTCCTTTCTCTAGTCATTATGTAAGTGCTTTTTTGGGTACATTTTTTGTGGGAGTAATTGTTGTTTTGGGGGGCTTTGGGCGTATCACTTTTGATCTCAAGTGTTTGTTTCCGTTTCAGATTCATCCTGGGCATGCGGCTGCGGCGATGTGGAGCAGCGCATCGGACCTTGCGTTTTCGGGTTGTTATGATGTTTTTCAAGATGGTGAGTATGTTTGTTCCTCCTATGCCATTTCCCGATCCGCTCCTCCCCAGCGCCCCCGGCACGCACGCGGCTTCCTTTGTTTTATTGTTGATAGGTTAGGTTAGGTTAGGTTAGGTTAGGTTAGGTTAGGTTAGGTTAGGTTAGGTTAGGTTAGGTTAGGTTAGGTTAGGTTAGGTTAGGTTAGGTTAGGTTAGGTTAGGTTAGGTTAGGTTAGGTTAGGTTAGGTTAGGTTAGGTTAGGTTAGGTTAGGTTAGGTTAGGTTAGGTTAGGTTAGGTTAGGTTAGGTTAGGTTAGGTTAGGTTAGGTTAGGTTAGGTTAGGTTAGGTTAGGTTAGGTTAGGTTAGGTTAGGTTAGGTTAGGTTTTTTTTTTTTTTTTATAAATTTGTTCGTCGGAGTTTCCTCCAATATGTGTTGGAGACCTGTCTGAGCTATTATGGTGCTGCGATTCATATATTTTGATATTTAAGTTAGTTTGGCGATTTTACCTATTAGTTGTACCTATTTTCTTATATATTGTCGAGATTATTTATTGGTATATTTTAGTTTATGCATGTCATAGTTTTCTTATTAGTTTCGAAGTTACTAATTGGGGTGTTTTATTCTGTGTGTATATGTGCTAATTTCATGTGATCTTGTATTTGTAATAGTTTATAATAATATATATAATTTTACTTTGGTTTTAATTATTTCTCCTTCTGGTTTCATTTCTGGGTACTGAGGTTGTCGTGGCAACTATTTAATTTATTGCGCTGGAGTTTGGACATCTCAGTATCTCATTCCGTCAAGCACGGCCTCGAGTCCCACTTTTAGCTAACATCTTATTAGATGCGGCTTGTCAACTTCATGTTGGCTAGCGACTCGAGGTCGTGCCTGATTTATCCTGCTTTTTAGGTCGGCACCCCCTTCCCTTTAATCTTGCTATGCTTTGCTGCATAGCAAACGCAAGGGGGTGAGTATTACCTCTACTTTGTTGCGACTCGGGAATGGGCCTGCTCGCGTTTTCCACGGTAATTGTCTTATTTATGGAATGAAAATCATTTTCATTTGTGAAATATTTAGGTTCCGGGATTTTAGTCGACGCTTGCAGGTCCATTGATATTATCGTGATCGTTCCAAAGTTTCCTTTCTTCCTTTCTCTATTAGTTTTGAACGTGCTTATTTGGGTACATCTTTTGTGGGAGTGATTGTTGTTTTGGGAGGCTTTGGGCATGTCACTTTTGTTCTGATATGTTTTTTCCTGTCTCAGATTCATCGTGGGCACTCGGCGGCGGCGATGTGGAGCAGCGCATCGGACCTTGCGAATTCGGGTTGTTATGGTGTTTTCCAAAATGGTAAGTATGATAGTTCCTCCTATGCCATTTCCCGATCCGCTCCTCCCCAGCGCCCCCCGCACTCTCACGACTTCCTCTTTTTCACGATTTTTCGGGAGGGTGCCTTTATCAGCAGTAAGCCACGCTCGCTCTAGCGAGGTTGTCCCACTTCTTCCGTATGGGACAATCCTCGCTAAAAACCCCGTGCGCAGTTTCCTGCAGCTTCTCTAGGAAGCAGTTTTTACATTTAGCCGCGTCACCAGTCGCCATCTGGGGGCAGTCCGCTCTCACGTGTTGACCACCGCAGTAGGTGCATGTATCCCCTTCCTCCTTACATGCCCTACGGCCGTGGCCAAACGCTAGGCACTTTGTGCACTGGATGAGTGGCGACTGGTCCGCGACTTGAATATATTGCAGGTCTATATGGAGCCTGCCCGCCGATGTCATACGCTGCCACATCTGGGGTGCCACCTGCAGTACTATGTGGCACTGCAGATGGTTCCTCACGCGTCTGCGGTATTTCACTGTTGTGGCAGCTATTTCCTCGGCAGACAGGCCCCGCATCAGTTCAGGATTTTGATTCGTGATGGCCTTCAACACCTCGTCGTCGGTGTTGTAGGCCATCACGTATCTTAAAATCACCTGCGGGTTTTTGTTTTTAGCCTCCTCAATTTTGAGGCATTTGTTCTCTTTTAATTTATTTGCTGTCTTTACAGCCTCCTCTTTAGTTTTACAGCTGAGGACCACCTTCTGGTCCTTCACCTTCCTCAAGGAATTGATTTGGAGACCGGTGTCTCGTGCCTTTAAGGTGGTCCTCAACTTCATAACTACATCATCGCTAGTGTCCTCCACTTGTGTGGAAGACACTAGGATGGAGTGGTTGGCCTTCGGTTGGGGTGGCCTCGGATTCGTAAGCGCTTCTGCGTACGTTGGTCTGTTTTCTGCCGTCTCCGCAAGTGCTTTTGTGGTGTTGGACAATTCCTTGCGGAGTTCCTCCATCTCCCGTTTAGTTTCTTCGAGCATTTTACCGTGCTCTACCAATTTATGCTCCCAGGCCTTCTGTGCTGCAGATATCGCAGTTATTTGCTCATTCCCCGAAGGACCGGACAAAATAGGATCCGCGACTGTGACTCCTATTTTCTCCGATTTTTCGGGCTTTTTCTTGGTCTCCTTTTCTTTGGCTTCCGCCTCCTTCACTAATGCGTACAGCCGATCCACGGCCTGCATCACGGCGGTTTTTATCTCCGTTTTTAGATTACGCGAATTGCCTAGGTGAAGTTTGGCTCGGTTGAGGCAGGCCTTGGCTTCGGCTGTTCTTGTCAGGTAAGTTGATGTTTTATTAGATGTCCCCTCTTGCGCGTCTACGGCGGACTCCCACTCTCCGATACTACGCCTCACGTTGTTGGTGGTGTGGGGCTTTGCCGGTGCCTTTGGGGACACCTGTTTCTCGTCTGTCGCGGATTTCACGGGGGTGCGGAAGCCGAACATATTGGAGCTTGTCGATTGTCAGGTAACAACAGCTGTATAGAGGCTGATTATTATATTTTTAATAATTTAATCAATATTTATTAAAAGTTAAACTAGATAATTGTTTGAATGTATAATAATTGTTTAAAATGTAAATATGTCTTATTGATTATAATTTAATTTAATAATTATTTTCTAAAAGTCTATGATATTTTTTCTGTCTTGTTTGTACTTTTGTTAAAATTTGTTTAATTATAATTAAAATTTTATATTTTATTTTACTAGAATTTGTATATGTATATTTATTTATTTGTCAATATTATGGCCACTTTTGTGGTCTGGTCTTTGTTTTATATATTTTGTTTGTCCAACTGTAGAGGGGTTGGGTCAAAAGGACTTAATGCTACGTATTCCCGTTTTTTGGGATATATTGTCGATTTACTGTCCCTTCTTCTGTCGTGTCTTGTTAATTATTATTTCTGTTGCAGGTGCAGTCGTCCAATGCTGTCGTCGCGCCCTACGTGTCCAGCAGATCTTCGAGTGTGTCAAATTTACGTCCGTAAGTACTTTCAGTCAATACCCTATAAATTTCGTGGTTAGGTTAGGTTAGGTTAGGTTAGGTTAGGTTAGGTTAGGTTAGGTTAGGTTAGGTTAGGTTAGGTTAGGTTAGGTTAGGTTAGGTTAGGTTAGGTTAGGTTAGGTTAGGTTAGGTTAGGTTAGGTTAGGTTAGGTTAGGTTAGGTTAGGTTTTTTTTTTTTTTTTTTTTGGGATATTTGGGATGAGAAAAGGTAACGCAAGGACTACGTCTGCACAATTCTCGTTGTGAATTGGAAGGATGTTTGTGTGAGTGTGTGGGGAGAGATAGTGCAGGAGTTGTAGGGATGGGAGGAAATATATACATAAAAATAATAAATTTATGTATCTCTCTTGGGGCACAGAGTAGCGACGGGCGTTTCGCGGAGCTGTGTCCCAAGAGAAGATACTTGTCGCATGGGGTTTGATATAATAGACTACAGTATATACAATTAATTTACAGATTAAATAGAATAAGTCATAAAATAAAACACGTTTAGTCGGAGTTCGAGTGAAGTGTTCTCTGTTGTGGTAAAATGTGAAGAGAGTGAGTGTACAATTGTGTTTTGTATGATTTTTGTATATGGTTGGAACTTTTCTTATATCTAGAGACAATTGAGGAAAATAAAGTTAGCTTATACCTAAAGTAGATATTTGTATCACAAATTGTATATGGTTTTTTTTTTTTTTTTGTTTGTTTTCTTTTTTGTTTTTTTTTTTTTTTTTGGTTTGTTTTTTTTTTTTGTTTTTGTTTTGTTTTTGTATATTTTTTTGTTGTTTGTTGTTTTTTTTTTTTTTTTGTCTTATTTATTACTTAACATTCGAGCTAATATTATAAAAGTAAACTTAAATCTAACAGACACTGGTAAAGAAAAACAAAAAAGAACACTAGTATACGCATAGTGCTAGTATGGACAAACTTAAGACTAACTTAAATCTAGTGTATGAGATTTGGTACATTGAAATTTTTTAGACTATTGACTATTATGTGTATATGTTTATGAAACGTCTCCGTGGCATGTGGGTGCTGTATAATTTGCGAGATATCATATGGGTCAATATCGTGATTGTTAGAAATGATCAAATGATCATTCCTGGAGGTGGCAAAGCGTGGGCATTCCTGTGTTAGATGCTTCCAGCTCTGAACAGTTTGGTGGTCGCATGGGCAAAGGTTGTTGGAGGCTATTTTGAAGCGGTGAAGGTATTCTTTTGTGTATCCATGGTTTGTGAGATATTGCGTGGTAGCGAAGTTGGGTTTGTCTGCGGATAAATAATCTTGAACATGTTTATAGGTGGGGAGGAGTGTTTTGATGTAGGTCGCCTTCTGGTAGAGCTGAGAAGCGGCTTCACGGCAAAGGATAGAGTTTTGATGTTTGATAAAGCTGAAGGGGATGTATGAATAATCGAATGAGCGGTGGAGATTTGCTGCAGATTTTGCAGCAGCGTCGGCCAGTTCGTTACCTGGAATTCCAATATGCGACCTGACCCAAGAGAATGTGATTTGTTGGCCGGCAGACTCTATTTTGAGTAGAAGGTGATGGATCTGGGTGACGAGGGGATTGGAGCTAAATGGATTGGATAACTCGGTGAGGCCTGATCTGCAATCTGAGAGGATTAAAAAGTGCGAGGTGTTGTTGTGGGAGATCCATTTGCACGCATGTAGGATGGCGAGGAGCTCGGCCTGAAATACTGAGCAGCAATCATGTAGTTTTATCTTCTCGGTTCGAATGGCGATGTCCCCCCTGATGACGACCACAGCGGCGCCCACTTTGTTATCGTGTTTGCTGCCATCTGTGTATATTTGTGTGGTTCCAGGGGGGGAGATTGCCAGCACATCCTCAGCAGTCAAGCATTCGTGGAAGTGGATTCCCTTTCTGAGAGAGGGGTGGAGGAGATCGGATGGGGGGGTGGGGGTTTCCAGTGGGATGTCCGAGGGGAGAAAAGAGGAAGTGCCTCTTATTTTGGAGTGTTCCCTATCGGCCATGGCCAGAATTTTGGCTGGGAGAGGGGTGAGGTTGGCTAGGGTGATAGCAGTGGGGGTGTTAATTGTCCGGAAGCCTCGAATTATTTTAAGGGCAAATAATCTTTGCAGGGATAGCAATTTCTCACAAACATATTTGTGCTCAAGTGCCCCGGACCATACGCTCGCCGCATAGAAGATAATAGGTTCGATTACTTGCAGATATATAGTACGGACATTCTCAGGGTGAACGCCCCAGGTGGGTCTGACGAAAATTGTGAGTCTGTTCAGTAGTTTTTTGGCTTTTTCAGTAATGTAATCGATGTGTTTATTGAACCGCAGTTTCCTGTCTATAACTATGCCTAAGTATTTAAAGTGGTTAACAAACACTATCCTTTGGCCGTCAGATTTAATATTGCACTTGATGGATTTGTTAGTGAATCCCATAGCCTGCGTTTTTTCAGGTCCGAAAGTGAGCTTGACTGATCTACCCCATGCAGTGATCTGCGATAGTAGCGTGTTCACCATTCCTTCCAATTCCGTGGTGTTATTGGAGTGCGCGATAAGTAGGACATCGTCAGCGTAGGCCTGGAGATGGCAGCCATGTGGGAGTTTTAGGGATAATAGTTCATCCAGGATGAGGTTCCAGAGGGCGGGGCCACAGACAGAGCCCTGGATGCATCCCATGGTCATAGCCTTATCTGCGCGGCAGTCCGCGAAGTTAAGGTGAACTTTCCTGTTTGAGGTGTAGCTGAGGAGGAGATTGTAAATGTTGGAGGGGCAGTTTACAGAGCGTAGCCGGTGGAATATAGCAGGCCACCATGCATGATCGAAAGCGGCTTTGATGTCAAGTGAAATTGCGATAACATGTTCCTTATTGGATAAAGCAGCCCTGACTACTCGAAGGGCGCAGTCAACAGCCTGTATCGTGGATGTTGCTTGTTTAAAGCCGAACTGCTTCCTGGAGGAGGCATTGGTCGTGTTGAGGTGGTGTGTGAGTCTGTTTATAACCAACTTTTCAAGCAGCTTTCCGAAGACGTCGATGAGGCCGATCGGTCTGAACGAGGAGCTGGATGAGAAGTCAGTTTTACCGGGTTTGGGGATTATCTTGGCTAGGGCGACTTTCCAGGCCTCTGGGAAGTAACTCAGGGCAAGACATCTATTTAAAAGTTCAGTAATTAAGTTAGGGAAATTTATGGCGAACTGGAGGCATATATCTGCAGTGAGATGGTCGGGTCCGGGAGCTTTTTTGTGGTTCATCTGCTTGAGTCCATTTAAAATCTCAGTATATGTAAAGGGAGGTTCGGGGTGGGTGGGGATGGGTTGCGTCATGAGGGTCCTGATGCATTTCTGTGCGTCCGATTCATTAGGGGTGTCGTCGGGGTAAAATTTTGTGATGAGAGCTCGTGCAGTGTCCTGAGTGTCAGAAGTGTACGAGCCATCATCCAGTCGCAGAGTGGAAGGAGGGTGGCGGAGGGGGGAGGTTTTGATTATCCTATTAGTCACCGAGTAGACGTCTTCCTTAGTCTGTCTATTACAGAACTCTCTAAAGTGTTCTGTAGAGGTCTGGTTAATGGATTCCGAGTATTCTTTGCGTAATCTATTGTTTTCGTCAAGCAGGTCGTCGATGGGTCTATTGCGTCGCTTTCGGTTTAGCATCTTGTGGTGAATACGAAGTACCTTGACTTTAAGAGCATCCAGTTTTTCATCCCACCACGGGGGCCTGTGGCGGTAGCCGGTTTTACGCGGGAGGGTTTTGTCGCATGCCCTCTGAATCGCACCCGTGAGCTTATTGACAAACTCATCGATGCCCGACTCAGAGAGGCGCGAGATATTGGTAGTAGGGTCGATGTTGGTGCGGATTTCGGAGGTGAAACGGTCGCTAATGTCTTCCCACTTGACAGCGGAGGTGTTATATTTAAAGGTGGATAATTTGACGTTGCGTGTGGGGGAAAATCGGCCGAGGGTGAGTCCAAATTTTATGGCGTTATGTTCGGTCGAGGGACATAGTGTGCTATCTACCCGCCAGTCAGTGACTCGGGTGAAGCCAGGGTCGCTAACCAATGTGAGGTCTATGATGGACGTGCGTAGGTTATTATGCGTGGTGGTGACAAAAGTGGGGGAGTTGCCCTCATTGCAGATATGTAGATCATATTGCAATATCAGGTCCATGACCTGATTTCCTCGTCTATTATTGTGGGCAGAGCCCCATGCCGTGTGCCATCCATTGAAGTCGCCGCACACGATGTGAATTGAGCCAGATGTACGCTCAAGAAAGGTGGCCAGTTTTAGGAGAGTTTGATTATCATCCGTGCGAGGTTCGATGTATATAGAAATGAGGTACAAATTGCGAGTGGCGTTGGAGTTAACCTTCACAATTGTGAGATTTGAGTCGGAGAATTCGGTGCATCCAATGGTACTAATGCCTTTTTCCTTGATGAGGATGGAGGTTTTAGCATTGGAAGTGGTCTGAGGAAATTGGTAGACCCCGTATCCAGGGAAGGGACCCATCTGCCGTCCCGTGCCCACGTACGGCTCGGTGATGAATATGATGTCTAGGTCTGTTTTATGTGCGTATACTTTGAGTTCTTGTAGAGCGTTTCTGCCGCGCCCAAGGTTAATTTGTGCGCATTTGAGTGTGCCGTGTGTAGTGATTGTATGCGTGGTGTGAGTATTGTGAGTTGCGTAGGTGATGTTATGATCCATAGTTAATTCTTAGTTTCAGTTTTTCAGCAATATGGATTCGACGGGGGCAGAATATCGACGTAGCACTGTGTTTAGTGTCTATGTTGTGGTTATGTTTATTCTTATATGAAGTGCAGTTATGGCAGTTGATGAAATTCGTGTCGTTTTTGTTAGGGCAGTACTTGTATACGTGGGTAGGGGACGAGCAGTGGGAACACACAGAGGTATCGGCCGAGCAGTTTTTGCGAGTATGTCCGAACTGTAGGCAAGAGTAGCACTGTAGGAGTGGTATATACTCTTCAGTATGAACACGTAGGTGGTCAATGTTGGTTCTGCCGAGTTGGATCATAGCCCTCCACAGAGGAGGGGAGACCATGAAAACGGCGTTGTACGTAAGGACGTTTCTGTTACCTCTTTTGAATCTAAATTCTAAGTCCGCAGTAGTGTACGTGCTGAAGTTATTTTGGTTTATTATCAGGCTAGGGAGTTCCTCGCAGGGGATTTCAGATGGGATACCTTTTAATATTAGCATGGGCTTGAGTTTTTTACTTACTTCAGCCCTAATGTTCGGGGCGTTCTGGATTTTTTGCAAGGCGATTTTAGATTGGTCCTCGGTGTCGAACTCGACCCGGATCTTGTTGTTGGACACAAACTTCACACCAGCAGGGGAGAAGTTTGTGTCCCGGAAGGAGACCCCTGTCCTGAGAAGTTTGAGGGTTTCCTGAGGGGTTTGTACCTCCTTCTCAGGGGAGACAATGATGGAAGGTTTGGTGATGGGGATATTGAGGGGAGAGGTTTTGGACTTAGTCACCGAGGCGTATGAGCGCGGAGGCTGAGGTATGAGGGGCGAAGGGGGGAGGGGGGGGAGAGACTTTTTAAGCGATGCTATTTCTTGTTTTATTGCCTCGGTGACTTCGGAGACTATGGTGCGTTTGAATTGATCGTGGGACTGGGGGTCAGGAGGTATAGGGGCCAGGAGTGGAACCGGGAGTGTGGGGGAGGGGTCCTGAAATTTGAGGATCTCCTCAAAGATGTGTAGTATGGCAAGTTTGTTTTCTTTTTTGAGGCTTCTTCCTTCTATAAGAAGTCTCCTGGCGGTTTTAAGTTTATCCGAGACGAATACTCGGAAAGGGTCGGTGGGGGGGGTGTCTGTGTCGTTGAATTCGTATGTATCGGGGTCTTGGTCATGAAATCCGTCCTCGCTCGTTGTTATAGGTGTGTTCATAGTAAATTTGGGGGGGGGGTCAACTTACTGAGGGGGGCGAGGGGGAACAGAAGGGCTGAGAGATTCGGTGTTAGAAGTTAAAATAATTTTTGGGGGGGGGGGGGGGGGGGGGTCGCCAAGCTAAGGGGGGCGAGGGGGAACAGAAGGGCTGAGAGATTCGGTGTTAGAAGTAAGTTAAAAATAATTTTGGGGGGGGGGCTTGGGGGGAGGTCGACAGACTGAGGGGGGCGAGGGGGAACAGAAGGGCTGAGAGATACAGTGTTAGAAATAAGTTAAAAATAATTTGGGGGGGGGGGGGGGGGGGCGCCAAACTAAGGGGGGGCGAGGGGGAACAGAAGGGCTGAGAGATTCGGTGTTAGAAATAAGTTAAAAATAATTTTGGGGGGGGGGGGGGAGGTCGACAGACTGAGGGGGGCGAGGGGGAACAGAAGGGCTGAGAGATACGGTGTTAGAAACAAGTTAAAAATAATTTGGGGGGGAGGGGGGGGGGAGGTCGCCAAGCTAAGGGGGGCGAGGGGGAACAGAAGGGCTGAGAGATTCGGTATTAGAAATAAGTTAAAAATAATTTTGGGGGGGGGGGGGGAGGTCGCCAAGCTACGGGGGGCGAGGGGGAACAGAAGGGCTGAGAGATACGGTGTTAGAAATAAGTTAAAAATAATTTGGGGGGGGGGGGGGGGAGGTCGCCAAACTAAGGGGGGCGAGGGGGAACAGAAGGGCTGAGAGATTCGGTGTTAGAAATAAGTTAAAAATAATTGGGGGGGGGGGGGGGGGGGAGGTCGACAGACTGAGGGGGGCGAGGGGGAACAGAAGGGCTGAGAGATACGGTGTTAGAAGTAAGTTAAAAATAATTTGGGGGGGGGGGGGGGGGGGAGGTCGCCAAGCTAAGGGGGGCGAGGGGGAACAGAAGGGCTGAGAGATTCGGTGTTAGAAATAAGTTAAAATAATTTTGGGGGGGGGGGGGGGGGGAGGTCGACAGACTGAGGGGGGCGAGGGGGAACAGAAGGGCTGAGAGATACGGTGTTAGAAATAAGTTAAAAATAATTTGGGGGGGGGGGGGGGAGGTCGCCAAACTAAGGGGGGCGAGGGGGAACAGAAGGGCTGAGAGATTCGGTGTTAGAAATAAGTTAAAAATAATTTGGGGGGGGGGGGGGGGGGGAGGTCGACAGACTGAGGGGGGCGAGGGGGAACAGAAGGGCTGAGAGATACGGTGTTAGAAACAAGTTCAAAATAATTTGGGGGGAGGGGGGGGGAGGTCGCCAAGCTAAGGGGGGCGAGGGGGAACAGAAGGGCTGAGAGATTCGGTGTTAGAAATAAGTTAAAAATAATTTTGGGGGGGGGGGGGGGGAGGTCGACAGACTGAGGGGGGCGAGGGGGAACAGAAGGGCTGAGTGATACGGTGTTAGAAACAAGTTAAAAATAATTTGGGGGGGAGGGGGGGGGAGGTCGCCAAGCTAAGGGGGGCGAGGGGGAACAGAAGGGCTGAGAGATTCGGTGTTAGAAATAAGTTAAAAATAATTTTGGGGGGGGGGGGGGGGGGGGAGGTCGCCTAGCTAAGGGGAGCGAGGGGGAACAGAAGGGCTGAGAGATACGGTGTTAGAAATAAGTTAAAATAATTTGGGGGGGGGGGGGGTCAGGCTGGGGGGGGGGCAGGGGGGGAGCAGAAGGACTCCAGCTATGAGTGTCCGAAAAGATAAAATTGAAATAAACTCGTTAACAAAATGAGACAAAATAATGTATATAGTCCAACGTGCCACGGAGACTCGAACCCACTCAACAGATGTAAGAATTGAATGTTACGTAACTGCCGCTGCCTAGCAACTGCGCAGTTACCGGTCGTGATGATGTACGAATCGAAAAAAAAAAAAAAAAAAAATAGATTTATATATTAGATCTGATGGATGTATTATGTATTGAAAGTAAATGTAGAACAAATAAAGTATATAATAGCTTGAGTAATAACCGGTATGATAATTAAATAACGACGGCTGCCCGGCAAGTGCGCAGTAACCGGTCGTGAAGGCGAAAAAATCTATTTTTAGATTCCTTCGCCGGCCTTGGCGCGGAATTACGTCGTAGTGGCGAGTAAATTAGGAATTTCTCGCCGCAGAAAAATGATGATAACTCTTAAACTATTGGTCTTAAAAATAAATGGAATACAGTTTTAGATAGCTGAGCGTTGGGGCTATTTTATGATGTAATAAAAGGTATATGGTACTCGATAGTAACACTGTTAAAATTAGCTCGTAAGTTGGGTCACAGAATGGATATAACGTTTCTAGTGTTAATTAGCTGAAAACGGTCGGAATTTGAAAATTAAAAATGAGGGTGTTGTACAGTGAACTGAGGGCTACTGGAATCCGGAAACCGCCAGTCTCTAACTCCTTTCCGGTTCCAGCCACGCCGCGAAGGTCAAATAGGAAAACCTCTATAACTCCGCGGTTTCCCAAGCAACGGAAGGCAAACTCACGGTGTGGATGGAGGTCGTCGAGACCTTTCAGATGGTGTAAAAAAAAGTGCACCTCCCTGCTTTAGTTTCCGAGCGCCGGCCGAAAAACAGAATTTTTCGGTCCCTCCGGAGCAGAAATGCCCTGTTCCTGCTTCAGGGGGCTGCCGTTGGTTCCCGGAAAACTAGCGGACACAAGCACTGCACTTAACAAAGCACTTTGGTGTTAAAATCACTGTTATAGCACTATTATATCCGATTTTATGAATTTATTGACTTTAAAAATACGGAGCGGAGCCAAAAATCGACCGATTTCAGCGGCGTTTGGGTTGCCGGTTGGTTAGGTTAGGTTAGGTTAGGTTAGGTTAGGTTAGGTTAGGTTAGGTTAGGTTAGGTTAGGTTTTTTTTTTTTTTTTTTTTTTTTTAATAACGTCTGGTTGACGTTTCCTTGCTTCCTCTGACGGGATCAGAGCCCTTATTATTGTTTTATATTATTTTGTGTTGTGTTTGTTTGTTTAGAAATTTGTCATTTAGTTTTGTTCCTATTTATTGTTCGTTTTGCTAATTTTGTACAGTATTCTATAAATTTGTTTCGTTTTTCTGGGTTTATCATGATTTGGCTTATATTATTTATTGTGATTTCTGTTCCTAGTGTTTGTTCTATGTTATATCTATCGTAGCTGTGTATAGGGCAGTCTACGATGATATGTTGTACTGATTCTATTGTTTCGGGGTCACATTCACAAGCCGGGCTGTCTTTTAGCTTGAACCTGTGTAGGTATTCAGAGAATCCCCCATGTCCTGTCAGAACTTGTGTCAGGATGGGATTCACTGTCAGGGTTTTAATTATTTTAAGTGCTTCGATGGCATTTGGGAGGAAGATTTTGGTGGTTCCCGCAGTGGTCTCTGTTTGGTATCTGTCGTTCCATATCTTTTTGGTGTTTTCGCGGATGGTCTTTTTAATAAAAGATATTGGGCTCTTGTCATAGTCGGGTTTACGTTTCAGGTTTAGGGCTGCCTCCTTAGCGAGTGCATCCGCTCGTTCGTTGCCTTCGGTTCCGGCGTGGGCCTTAATCCAGTGAAAATTTAAAATTTTGTTTTGTTTTTGATTGTCTAAAATATTGGTTTTAATTTTGAATGCTATAGGGTGCAGAGCTTTATTGTTTGCGAGCAAATCCAGGGAGGACCTGGAGTCGCTGAATATATTTACTATATTTTCCTGGATTTGCTTGGCTATTTCGGTTGCCTGTTTAAGTGCATAAAGCTCTGCCTGAAATACAGTACAATAGTGTTCTAATTTATATTTGCGATTAAGGATCTCCACACCGTCCCTCCAGCACGTGAGTGCCGCGCCCACTTTGCCGTTGATCTTGCTACCATCGGTGAATATGTTGATACCCGAAGAGGTATCAACAATTCCCGGGCTTTGGTATTCGACTTGTGGGTCTTCGGCTGGATGCAACTTCCTAAGGAAGCAGACCTTCTCCTCCAACTCTCTCCCCGCCAATATCTCCTGTGGTTTGCCGCGTTTCGCCTCATAGATTTCCGCGTTCTCCTTAATTCTGAGATCTAGGGGCAGCAGCCCTGACAGAATTATTGCTGCATTTAGTGAGGTGGTCTTATAAGATTTGATGATTTTCTGCGCGAAGCCCCTTTGGATGTCGTTTAGTACTTTCCTGTTCGCTTTCTTCTGCGCGGCAGGTGCCCATACGCTGGCGGCGTACAGGATCGTCGGCTCCACTACCGCTGTGTATATCGTCCTGGTTATTTCGGGGTTCAGACCCCATGTTACTTTAGTCATTCTTGTCAGTTTTTTAAAAATTTCTTTTACCTTTTTGCAAGTTATATCTATATGTTTTTTAAATGTTAATTTGTCATCAATTATTAGTCCTAAAATTTTTATTTCTTTTTTCATTTGTATATCTATCCCCCCCATTTTTAATTTTGGTATGTCATATTTTAATTTTTTAGTAATTATTATGGCGTTTGTTTTGTTAGGTGCAAATTTAAGTTTATTTTTCTCTCCCCATTTGTTTATTCGTTCTAAGGTTTTGTTTGCTTCTATTTCTAATTGTAAAGTTTCCTTTCCCGAAAAAACCAGGACGATATCATCGGCAAAGGCCTGGCAATACACTTGCTGGCTGTCCAAATCTATCAAGAGTGGGTCCAGCAAGGTATTCCATAGCGTAGGGCCGCTAATGGAACCCTGTACGCAACCCCTCGTGGTCTCGGCTATGTGTTCCTGTCCGGCGTAGCGAACTCTAACTTTTCGGTGGTCCAGGTAGCTGTGTATTAGAGTTCTTAAGTTCTGCGGGCATTGTTTTTCGGCGAGTTGGCAGACTATCGCTGGCCACCACGCGCTGTCGAAGGCGCCCTCTATGTCTAAAGATACAACAACATTAATAAGTTTTTTATTAAGGCCTTCTTTAATGTGTTGTATAAGATCATAGAGGGCGTCCTCGGTACAGCGCTGCGGTGTAAAGCCATATTGCCTTGCGTTGGCTTTGGGTTGGATATGCCAATTTATCCTGGTCATTACCATCTTTTCGAAGATTTTGCCAAGAATCGGTAATAACCCTATAGGCCTGTAAGATTTAGGTTCTGTGTAATCTTTTTTGCCAGGTTTCCGGAGTGTGATGACCACGGCTTCTTTCCAGGCCTTTGGGAAGCATGACATTTTGAAACATTTATTGATTAAATGTAAGTATGATTTCTCATCGGCCCGGATGGATGCCTGGCATATGTCCGCCGTGAAGCCATCAATTCCTGGTGCCTTTTTAGGGTTAAAGCTCAGCATTGTTTGTCTTAGTTCGCCACTCGTGAAGGGCGGGTCGTGATCGTCCACCTCCTGTTCTTCTCTGATCTGTCTCGCCTTTTCTCTGATCTTTGTGTGATCCAGTGTGTCGTTCTGTGGATTATCTTGTTTGAAGAACGTGGACGCAAGCAGTTTTACGCTTTCGTTAGGATTCAACACCTTCCCGTCCCTCACAAGGGGCGTGTCCTCTTTCCTCTTCTCCGCGCTCTTTATTACCCTGTAAATCCCGTCCCATAGACTTTCCCTTTCTTGTTTAGTACAGTAGTCCTTCCAGCTCTTTGTCTGTGCCAATCTTACTTCTGTCTCATATTGTTCTTTTGCTTTCAGGTACTCGTCTACTACGTGCTTTCGTCGATGTGGTGCTGCGTTCCGGATTCGTCGTTTTTTTGTTGACGTGCTCCGTTTCAACTCTGCAAGCGCTTCGTTCCACCAAGGTAAGTATGAGTTGTTTTTATTATTCCTTTTTATTTCAGGTATACTTTTGTTGCAGGCTGTTTCGATACATTTTGTGTATCTGTCTATTGTCTCTTCTAATTCCGCTTTTGTGTTGATGTTTTCAATGTATGACTCTGTAATTCCTTCTGCTTGTAGTGTTGTCCTGAGTGTTTGTCGGAATAATTCCCAATTTGCTTTCTTTGTATTGTACTTTCTGGTCGTTGCTTGGTGTCTGTCTTGGTTAGTTTTCTTTAACTGTATCGTGTATGTGATAGCATTATGATCAGAGCTGATTAGGTCTCCTCGCACTTTCCAATCATGAATTATAGGAATCATCCTCTCGCAGCAGGTCGTGATGTCCACATGACTCTTATATTCAGTGTGACCCCTAATAGTGTAGAATGTAGGCTCTGTTCCTTCGTTTAATATGTGTAGGTCCATTTCGTTTATTGCTCCCGCCATTATTTCCCCTCTTTCATTATCCCTTTCACTTCCCCACCACTCGTTCCACGCGTTACAATCTCCGGCTATTAGGGTTTTGTGCATTTCTGTTTTAGATCGGATCTTTTTCAAGTGGTGCAGGTACGGTTCTAATGGTTTCTGGTCTTCAAAATATATCGATACTACTGCTATCGTCCAAGCGTCGGTTTTTAGGATGGCTAATGCTATATTTTCGGTTGTGAGAATTGGGTCTTGTATTACTTCTACTTGACCGTCGAAAATAATTATAGCCGCCTTGATGGGTCCCGTTCTGTTTCCGCCCGCTTGGACTATGCGAGTTCCGGGATATTGTTTTACTTCACCGAGGGATCCTACGTACGGTTCCTGCACCACTGCGAAGCTGATTTTGTTATTAGCAGCCTCCAGAAGAAGCTCCTGGGTTGCCAGTTGCTTCCTCTGGAGGTTGATTTGTATCGCCTTGTATGCCCTCTCGGCGTGTGCGGTGGCGGTGTTCGTGTTGTTATTTTTTGTGTGGTCTCTTGTATCAATCTCCGCTTCAGCAGTACGCTACGCTGGACCGTGCTATGGAGTCCCATTTCCTCCTGACTGGACAGTCCCGGTCGAAGGCAGTGTGTCCTGTTTCAGGGAGCCCGGCGACCACGCAATTTCGACAGATCGGCCCGTCAGCTGTTGTTTTGGACCTATCGCACTTTGCTTTTAGATGGGGGCCACCGCAGTAGCTGCACGAGTCGTCCGTTTCCTCACACTGCCTGCGGCCGTGACCGTAGGCCAGGCATCGGGTACACTGCCGTAGCGGAGATTGATCTTCCACTATAATTTGTTGCATATCAATATGCATTCTACCCGCCGTCGTGAGTCTCTGCCATAGTTTTGGCGAGACCTGTAGGACCACATGGTTTTCGTGCAGGTTTCTCGCCTTTCTGCGGTATTTAATAATAGGCTGGGACTCATCGGCGGTCAGGTCCCTTATCAGGTGACCGTTTTGCGTTTTGATCGAGGTAAGTATGTCCTCGTCTGTATTATATGTCAACACGTCTTTGAGGATAACTAGGGGATTTTTGTTAGTCGCTGTCACCACCTTCAGTTCCTTATCAACTTGTATCATTTCCGTCATTTTGTGTATTTCCTCTTTGTCGTTGCTGCTTAGTACTAACTTTTGGTTCCTTGCCTTCCGCACTTTTTCCACTTTTACTCCGGATCTTTTCGGGTCTAGGACTTTTCTGACCTTTTCTAGAACTGTTTCGCTGGTGTCCTTGTCGTTTTCTGAGGACACGATGATCGAGTGAATCGGTTGGGTGGTTAGTCGATTTCGGGGGGGTCGGGCTGCAGCTTCCGCGTATGTGGTCGGTATAGTCGTCGTCGTCATCTCTGTGACTTGTTTGACCACATTTTCCGTGGTCTGCCGGAGCGCCTTTAGTTCGTCGAGAACTCCATCATCGTGTACCTTGGAACAACTTTGTAGGTTTGCCGAGGCGACAGGCAGTTGTCCGGCTATGTCGTGTACAACTGTCTGTCTCAACGACTTCACCTCGTCCAGCACTTCGTTGACGGACAGTGCGCTGGTGTTAACTTTCTCCAGCAAGGCCGCCAGTGTTTCCTCTTGCTTTTCTTTGACTTTACTTTCTAGTCGCAACCTCAGTTCCTCTATTTGCTCTTTCTGATTCAGCGTGATGGTAAAGAGTCCTGTAAGGCTGTTCGTCACTGCCTCTTTGATGCTGGTTTTGAGGTTTCCAGATTTCTCCAGGTGTTCTTTACCGTGTTGATAAAACTCGTTTGCTGAAGGCTGGCGAGTCAGTTTAGAGGGTGACTTGATGACTTTCGGTGGCGAGTTATTGGTTCTCGTTGTCGCGGCACTCGTACTCGGTTGGTACGTGATGTTAATATTTTTAACATTTTTGCCTTGTGTAGACATATTTACTATCTCGAGGACCTGTTTACTTTAATTCTAATGTCAGAGGGAGTATGTCGCTGTTGTGGTTGATTGGATTGTGAATAATTATTATAAAATGAGGTTTAAAATAAAATTGTAATAAAATTGTAATTGAAAATAATTAGTAAATTGTATAATTGTAAAAGTATATATTTAACCTAGAAAATTTGTATATTTGTTTAACTGTACAAGGTATTATAAAATGAGGTTTAAAATAAAATTGTAATTGAAAATAATAAGTAAGTTGTATAATTGTAAAAGTATATATTTAACCTAGAAAATTTGTATATTTGTTTAACTGTACCAACTGTAAAGGGGTTGGTCAGAAGTCTTAGTACTTAAATCTATGTTTTTTTGTTTATTATTTATATCTATTTTTCTGTTTCAGGTGCGGTCTTTAGAGCGGTCGTCTCGGAGCTGCGTCTGCAGCGGGTCGTCTCGCGTCCTTCGTGGCACCCGATTGTCCAGGAGTCAGGTGTTTTCCCCAGGTAAGTGGTTCCCTGCCCTGCTTTGTCAGTATTCTATTTATGTCAATTTTCGTTTTAATTATTGGTCTAATTTTCACCTTCCTCTCTGATGTGTCTCGTATATATGTGATTTCCTCTTGTTACAGTAGCGGAAAACTATCGTCGTGCTATGGCACCTCTAGTCTGTTGTTTTCTTGTGTTAAAATGAGTACGTGAGTACTTTCAGTCAGATAGCGTAAATTTTTTGTATTTTCGCTATGTCTGTACCTTATTTCCAACTGTATAAGGGTTGGAGTCAATATAACTAATCGTTTATTCCTGTTTCAGGTACGTCTGTAGCCGAAAACACCACCCGCGCTGTGGTATCTGCGTTTATTTTGAAATACCTACTGCCGCTGATCCAAAAAATCAACGTAGTGAGCAACTACCCCTACGAATGGGGTGTCTGCGGATAGGGGCTGACGAGGGCTGTGCAACGATATCAAATTTGGACTTTCACCAGAGGAAAATTTTGAAAATTTTTGGGTTTAAAAATCCAAAAAACGGTCAATGTATGGAAAGTTTATAACTTTCCTTTGAAAAAATTTGGGGAAATGGTCTGGATAGATCGGGCTCGATGTATCGAGTTTAAATACCTCAATGTTTACTATACTAAAGTCAAAAGAAAGTATGGAAAATCGACGAAAACCCAAATTATCGCACTCAGCACTATACCTCGGTTCGGTATGCGGTTTTGCCAAATTTCGCGCTACCCCTACAATTGGGGTGTCTGCGGATAGGGGCTGACGAGGGCTGTGCAACGATATCAAATTTGGAATTTCGCTAAAACAGAATTCTGAAAATTTTGGGGTTTAAAGTTCCAAAAAATAAACAATGATTAAACAATGTAGGGAAAATTTATAAATTTCCTTCGGAATTTTCCTCGGGAAACTGTCTCAAAATGTCGGGCTCGATGAATCGAGTTTAAATATATAGGGTTGTATATACTATAGTCAAAAGAAAGTATAGAAATTAGACAGGTTAGGTTAGGTTAGGTTAGGTTAGGTTAGGTTAGGTTAGGTTAGGTTAGGTTAGGTTAGGTTAGGTTAGGTTAGGTTAGGTTAGGTTAGGTTAGGTTAGGTTAGGTTAGGTTAGGTTAGGTTAGGTTGGGCGGGCGAAAGGCTATCCCACCACACGCGTCCTTCGAGGTGCAGTGGCATAGCTTTTCGCCTATTTTGCTCGTCTGTCCCGGCAAGCAATTTGGCGTGGTCTTGGGAGTAGCGCACGGTCGCGACGATCCCCAAGGCAAGTGTGACTGTATCCTGCTCGCGGTTGCTGCCTGCTATTGGTCTGGTCCTTCTGAACAGACATAACAGAAACAGTCATGCGCTACCTTTCCCCAATTTCGGTCCCATCCCTCCCCATCCTTTTCCTGAATAACCCGTCCTTCGTCCCCCGGTTCTGTCCGGAAGTTTGGATGTGCCTGGCTGCCCCCTTCAATCTCCGTTTTGGAGAGAGTCGGGTGCAGCAGGAGGCGCTGGATGTTGTGATGGTTGTTGTGTTGTTAGCCCAAATGACCCAATCCAGTAAGAGGTCTGAAAGGCAGGGGGGCTAAGCCCTGCCACTACTGAGGCGTTTAGACGGGAGTTCGGTAAAAAATATGGATAAGGCAAATGTAAAAGACACTACCCAGGGTGGTCCCGACGGCGATGTTCCTGTCGGGGAATCCACCACGAGTCCTTCTGGGCTCGTCAGGTCCCCATCGTATTCTGGGGGGGACCACAAATGCCTTACCGCCGGGGGAGTAGCTCCTCCCTCGGTGACAACGACCAACTGCGTAGTTATGCTGACACCGATGGCAAGTGAAAAGGTAGAAGTCGAGAAGGAGGTTCCGGCAAATGATGCCGACAAGTTAGAGGTGGTGACCGAGGACGCGGCGGTGCGGCTCTCTCAGCCAAAGCGCAAAAGGAAAGGCGTGGTTGCGCGCGCTATAGTCCAAACTGGTGGAGATTCATCCTCGAGTAGTGAGGACGATCTCCCGGCACCGAAGGTCCCGCTGAGAGGGAAGGGTCGAGGCGGTGCCACCACAGTGGCAACGCACGGACGTGAGGATCGTGGGCGCTTCCTGAGGAGTCAGGGGAAGAGGAATCCTTCAGGGGATATGGATGAGGGGTCGGAGTCGGCGAGCTCCCGAGTCTCCGACGTGTCCAAGGCGTCAACAACAACGTCGAAGGGAAGACGCCAAAAGAGTAAGGTTCTCGCCGACGTCGAAGTGGCCATTGAGCGCCTCGCTGAAGAAACGGCAAAGAGCAGGGTTGAGGCAGGAGTTAATCTCGCGGCCTCCGCGGATGAACCCTCGGCGCTGGCGCTTCACGAGCAGATAGAGAAGGAGGCCGACACGATACGGCAGATCTCGCGGTGTTCGAGCCACCTGAAGGGCACAAGCCAGAAGGCTCTTAACCAAGCAGCAGCCTTTATCAAGGAGGCGAGCAGGATGCTGTACGGTCGCTCGGTAAGCGATGAGACGGCCAAGCTGCAGGCGATCAACTCGCGGCTGCAAGAGTCCAACTCGCGGCTGCAGGACTCAAACTTGCGGCTGCAAACGGAAGTGGCACAGCTCCGAAAAGAGCTAGGAGAATTGAGGACGGAGGTAGCCAGTCGTAGGAAACCCTGCGAACTCAGCTGCACAAAGGAAGATGTAGCCGGCCCCGAATGGGAGGAGCGGTCGCGCGCACTCATGTCCCAGGTGGGGACAATGGTGAATGCGCGCCTAGAAGCCCTCGAGGATCGGCTACTGCCCAAAAAGCGCATACGCCCGCCGCTAGCCAGCGATGTCCGAAGGGAGGAACAGGTCGGGCCCGCCGCAGTACAGTATGCTACAGTGGCTGGCTCATCTCAGACCGGGCCGCATAAAACAGCGGTAAAAGCGGCGGCCAATGAGAAGGCGTTAAAGGCTTCCAAAGCGGTAGGGAAGCCCAAGATTGTTAAGGGAAAGGTACAGAAGGCGGTCGAGACTACCCCTCAGGAACCGCGGACTTCTCTCCCTTCCCAGGCGACTGACCCGGCCGAAGAGGGGTGGACGACGGTCACCAATAAAAGGAAAAAGAGGACGCAAAAGGCGAGAAAGAAGAAGTCTGGAAAGGAAAAGTCTACCAAACAGACTAGACTGAGTGTGCCCCGCTCGACGGCAGTATTAATCACCCTGCAGCCGGAAGCAGTGCAGAGAGGGATAAGCTACGCTACTGTTCTTGCTCAAGCTAAGCGGGACGTCAACCTGAATGGTCTCGGCATCTCTACTCTGCGCTGCAAAAAATCGGCCACAGGCGCCCGCATACTGGAGGTCCCGGGCGAGGAGAGCGCTGAAAAGGCGGACGCCCTGGCAGAATATCTCAGACGATCGCTGAGCGCTAGTGACGTCAAAGTCTCTAGGCCCACAAAATGTGCGGAGTTGCGGGTTACAGACCTAGAAGACTCCGTCACTTCCGAAGAGGTGGTAGCAGCGATAGTGCGCGATGGTGGATGCCCGGAGGGGTCGGTTAAGGCGGGAACGATCCGGCAGGGGATATCGAGCCTTGGGGCCGTATGGGTTCGCTGTCCTGTAGCGGCAGCCAAGAAGGTCGCTATGAGTGGCAGCTTAAGGGTTGGATGGGTTACGGGGAGGGTAAAGCTCCTGGAACCCAGGCCGGCCCGCTGTTTCCGCTGCCTCCAAATTGGGCACATGGCAGTTAACTGCACCTTGCAAGTGGATCACGGCGGCCTCTGTTTCCGCTGCTCTCGCCCTGGACACAGAGCTGCTGATTGTCTGGAGGTCCCTCACTGTGCCCCTTGTGCTTCCAACGGCAAGCCGGCGGCACATTCGGTGGGGAGTAAAGAGTGCGATGCCGCTTCGGCGACTGCAAAGGGGACCGGCACTAAAAGGAAGCGGAAGAAGAAGACCCCCAATAGGGTTGCAGCAATCAGTGGGGCTCAAGCCTCCATGCGCCGCGAAGAGGACAATATGACGACTGATAATGGACCGTAGTCATAAGCGAAGAGTACTTCAAAGCAACCTCAATCACTGCTCAAGTGCCCAGGATCTGTTCTGTCAGTCTATGCGGGAGATGTCGATTGAGGTTGCTGTTGCTGCGGAACCCTACTTTGTCCCAAACCGCTCAAATTGGGTGGGGGATAACACGGACGTGGTGGCAGTTGTGGGCACTGCGGCTCTGTCCATCAGAGAGAGAGGGGCTGGTTATGTGGCCGTGGAGCAGGGACAGTTCGTTGTAATCGGGGTATACTTCTCCCCAAACAGGTCCCTTGCAGAGTTCGAGACCTTCTTGGACGATGTTGGGGCGGTGGTGAGGCGTGCTCACCCACTGCCGGTCCTCGTCCTGGGAGACCTCAACGCGAAATCCGTGCGTTGGGGGGGACTCGCTACGGACGCTCGTGGCGAGGTACTGGAGGATTGGGTGGCGGTGGCGGGTCTCTCGGTTTTAAATCGTGGGTCGGCCTACACGTGTGTGCGGCAAAACGGGGGATCTATAGTCGATGTGTCGTTTGCGTCTCCCAGCATTTCGGCAAGAGTTGAAGGCTGGCATGTCCTAGATGGGGTCGAGACACTGTCAGATCATAAATACATCAGGTTTGATATCTCCCCCACAGTCGATAATCAAAGCCGCCAGCGGACCTCGGCGTCAATGCCTTTCCCGAGATGGGCCTTGAGTCGCCTGGACGCAGATGCTGTCAAAGAGGCATCCTTGGTACAGGCTTGGGTATCGCAGCCTGACCCTCCGGTTGATGTGGATGCGGAAACGGAATGGTTCAGGGGAGCCATGACCAGCGTGTGCGACGCAGCTATGCCACGCGTCAAGCAATGGCGCCCAAAAAGACAGGTGTACTGGTGGACAGCCGAAATAGCGGAACTCCGCCGGGCGTGTGTGGCGGCACGCCGCGCGTTCACCAGGTACCGAAGGCGTCGTATCCGCGAAGGAGCTGTGGAGGACCAGCTGTACGAGGTCTATCGAGCGGCTAAAGATATGGTGAAAACGGCCATCTATCAAGCCAAGGCCAGAAGTCGTCAGGAGATGCTGGAAACTCTTGAGAGAGATCCGTGGGGGCGCCCATACCGGATTGCGCGGAAAAAACTGTGCGCTCAGGCCGCCCCACTCACGGAGACGCTGGAACCTAGCCTACTGGAGGACGTGGTGGCAACACTGTTCCCGGATTGCGAAGAATATGAGCCGCCAATAATGGCCGGTCGCCGGGCGACTGAAGATACTAACGCCAGTGCTCAGATCGTCTCATCGGACGAATTCAATACCGTGGTCGCGGTCATTCGCGCAAAAAAGACGGCTCCCGGACCGGATGGCATTCCTGCCAGGGTCTGGGCCTTGGCAATGGAGGATCTGGGAGATCGTTTCCGAAAGCTGCTGGACCTATGTTTGGAGACCGGTAGGTTCCCTACGGTGTGGAAAACGGGTAGGCTCGTTCTGCTAAAAAAAGAGGGGCGCCCTGGTGACTCGCCCTCGGCGTACCGACCCATCGTGCTGTTGGACGAGGCGGGCAAGCTGTTTGAGCGCTTGCTCGCGGTCCGCCTCGTCCAACATTTGCGAAATGTTGGCCCGGATGTGTCAGATAACCAGTACGGATTCCGAGGGGGACGGTCCACGATCGACGCCATCATGCGTGTAAAGACCCTCTCGGACAAGACAGTTGCCAAGGGAGGGATAATGTTGGCGGTATCGTTGGATATCGCCAACGCGTTTAACACGCTCCCATTCGCTTGCGTGATGGAGGCCCTACGGTACCATCGGGTACCGGAGTATCTAAAGCGGGTCATCGGGGATTACTTTTACGATCGGAGCGTAGTCTACCACACTGGGGAAGGGCAGCTGTTGCGAAGACAAATGAGATGCGGTGTTCCACAGGGGTCGGTCTTGGGCCCACTCCTGTGGAACATCGGGTATGACTGGGTCCTGCGCACTACTCTTCGTCGGGGGCTAAGCGTCGTCTGCTATGCGGATGACACCATGATTGCTGCCTGTGCTAGCACCTTCGAGGAAGCATCCCAACTGGCGACTGAGGGCGTGTCAGTGGTGATCGAGAGGATCGAACGGCTAGGTCTTAAAGTGGCATTGAACAAAACCGAGGCACTGTGTTTCCACGGGCCTCGGAGGAAACCGCCTTCAGGTGCCCATATAGCTATTAGAGGAACAGTGGTATCGCTCGGATCCCACATGAAATATTTGGGTCTTGTTCTCGACGGTAGGTGGTGTTTTCGGGAACATTTCAAACGTCTGTCGCCTAGAGTTGTGGGAGCAGCCGGAGCCCTGAGTGGTCTTTTACCTAATGTGGGGGGGGCAGGTCAAGGTTGTCGTCGACTGTATATGGGTGTGCTTAAATCTATGGCCCTTTACGGCGCGCCGGTGTGGGTGGATGCCCTGAATGCTCAGAACAGAGCCCTGCTAAGGAGGCCGCAGCGGATCATGGCTATCAGGGCAGTCCGCGGTTACCGCACGATTTCCTTCGAGGCGGCAACGGTGTTAGCGGGCTCGGTTCCGTGGGACCTTGAAGCCGGTATCCTTGCCGCTGCCTACCGGCAGCGGAAAGTAGATCAAAGAGGAGGGACAGGTCGTTCTGAAGAGCCGGTCGGTTGGCTTCGGCGGCTACGTGAGTCCACGTTGCGCAGTTGGGAGGAGCGGTTGCTGGAACCGGAAGCTGGCCACCGGACAATTGAGGCTGTCAGACCGGTGCTGAAAAAGTGGGTGAATCGGAAGTTCGGCTCGCTGACGTACCGGGCAGCGCAAATACTATCTGGCCATGGTTGTTTTGGTCGGTTCCTTCACAAGGTTGTAGGCAAGGAGCCGACTCCCTCATGCCATGAATGCGGTGCTGGAGAGGACACCGCCCAACATACGCTCGAGCTGTGCCCAGCCTGGGCGGGGCCGCGCGGTGATCTCGTGGAGGTAATTGGGAGGGACCTCTCATTGCCAGCCGTGGCACGAGCCATGGTTCGCAATGAGAGGTCGTGGGAAGCCGTGATCGCCTTCTGCGAAACAGTCATGTCGCAGAAGGAGGCGGCGGAACGGAGCAGGGAGATTGATCCCCTCGCTGCTCCGAATCGACGTCGGAGAGTCGGGCGGAGGAGGCGGGCTGCCGCCGACCTAATGCCGCCGTAAAAGGGGGCCTGCGGGCGACAGCAACGGGGGTTACTGTCGCCTGCGCAGAACATCTGGCCCCCGAGAGGTCTGGAGGACGCACCAAGTGTTCCGGTTGGTCCTCCATGTAGGAGAAGGAACAGGGCAGGGTAACCCTGTAGAAGACGGGTCCGATAGAACGGACAGCCGCTTGCGGGTCGCGGTAGTATGTCCGCGTCCCCGTAACCCGCTGCGTAGCGGGAGATGGAACACGGTGGGG
>CAJHXA020000038.1:35000-41048 GCA_905147815.2 Phalera bucephala
ACTGATGTGATAAGGGGTTTTTGCGTTTATTCTCTTTTCGATTTGTAGGTATTTTTCATTCTGATCTTCATTGCTTATTTGCAGTTTTTGTTTTGGACAGTTTGTTCCTGGTGCTTTGGGTTCATATTTGTTGGAGGTTTTATTTCGGTTGTTATGATAATAATTTTGAATTTACTCGGCAACTTGCTGTTTGTCGTTCCTGGTTTCTTTAATAGATTTATGGATATCATTATCTATGCGTCTATTATCCCGCGGGAAGAGTGCGGTCGCCGAGTATTTGGCGATTTCCTTGGCACGCGGTTCCTCGATCTACGCTAGAAGTTGGTCTTTTTCCCTTGTTATCACTCCTCAAATCGCTCTGTACATGTTTTCCCAGTAACTTTATTAGGTGTAAACGTTGCTTAATTGAATATGGTCTTCTGCCAATGTTTAAATGGGTAGTACCTTTTCGTTTCACTGTGATGTTTATTTTAATATTTTCCTTTTTCACGGTCCACTGAAATGTGTATCTATGTTTTGTTTTAGTCTTTATTATAATTTTAATTTGTCTATGTGTTCTCTGTTTGTTATGTATATGGATTTTAGCTATTTCTTCCATCTGTTTATTCTTCTTTATTCTTGAGTTTAGTTCCGGTATTATGTTTTGGTTGTTTAATAACTGTTTAGATTCTTGAGTATATTTCTTCCAGATTGCTTTCATGGTGTTGTATGTTCTTCTTATTATTTGTATCTTCCTTTTTGTGTGGTTTTCCAGTATATGCTTGATTATTCTTGTGTTATAGTTTAAATTTATATCTGGTATGTTTATTTTTATTTTACTTTTAAGTTTATATGAGTAGGGTTTGATTGGTTTACTATCCTCAGAATAGTTTTGTTTACCGCCAATCTTCCGTTTTCCTGTTTTTATTGTTGTTACTGCTGTGTTATTTGTCCTTGTTTCTGGGGTTTTCCAGATTTTTGTATATTTGTATAGATTTGTGGTGGCCGATTTTATAGATTTCGTTTTGTTTCTTCTCTCTTGTATTGTTATGTTACCGTTGTGTTGATTAGGTTTAAATATTAGTCCTACGTAGGTTTTTAGATCTTTTGCATTATGCGTATTCCTTTTTTGTGTGTCTTGGATTTGTTTTTGTGTCGTCGGTTTTTTACTTTGTAGGTTTGATTCTATTATTTTATGGTTTTTATTTTTGGCTCCTTCGGTTATTTTGATCTTTGTGGTGTCTTCGGCTTTAACAGTATTCTACGCTTGATCTAGCAATTCTGTCCCATTTTTGCTTGATAGGGCAGTCCCAACTGAAGGCGTTGTGTTCCGTGTCCCCGTATTTCGCCGTTGTACAGTTCCGGCAGGCTGGTTTCTCGCCGGCTGTGCTCCTCGGGCAGTCTGCTCGCAAGTGCGGCCCGCCACAGTAGGTGCACAGGTCGGCGGTCTCCTGGCATAGTTTGCGGCCGTGGCCGTATCCCAGGCACCGGGTACACTGTATCAGGGGGGACTGGTCTTCCACTACCAGGTGTTGTAGATCTACAAAGACCCGCCCTGCTGTAGTCAGTTTTTGCCAGAATTTGGTGGAGACTTCCAAAATCACGTGATTTTGATGTGGATTCCGTGCTCTCCGGCGGTATTTGACAGTCGCCTCCAGGTCCTCCCCGGTCATGTCGGCAGTCAGTCCCGCGTTTTGAGTTTTTAATGATGTTATTATGTCTGCATCGGTGTTGTAGCTCATCACATCTTTGAGTATAACCAACGGATTTTTATTTTTGGCTTCTTCCACCTTGAGTTCCTGATTTCCTTTGAGTTTGGTTTTAATTTTGTTTAGGTCCTCTTTACTGTGACAACTTAGCACCACCTTCTGGTTTTTTATTTTTCGGACCTTCTGTACTTGGAAGCCGGTTGTTCTGGCTTCCAAGGTTTTCCTAACCTTGCCGAGCACCTCGTCACTCGTGTCCATCTCCTCTTCCGAGGACACTATTATCGAGTGACTGGGGTGATTAGGCAGGGCTTTTGGTGTTTTTTGGCTTCGTTCAGGTCCCGAAAGGACATCGGCATATGAGGGCGTTGTCTCCCTTAAGGCCGCAACCTGTTTTCCCGTCTCTTCCGAGACCTGACGCAGCTCTTTTACTTCCTGTACTAGTTGGTCCAGGTTGTGCATGTTATCACACTTCGGTGCCCCTTTGGGTATTGTGATTTCTTGCCCTAGTACATCAAAGGAAATCAGGTCCCTGATGGTCTTAACTGTTGCGAGTACTTCCGCCATCGGTGCGCTTAAATTTGTTTCTCTAATGGTGTCCGTCAGTCCAGTCAGTTGTTTCAGGTGGTCTGTTTGCATACTCCGTAACTCTACTTCCTTCTGTCCGTTCAGCCGTTCCAATTGCAACATGAGTGCCTGTCTCTCTTCCTTCTGTTTGAGGGTTATCTCATATAACCCTGACAGACTTGCCATAACTTTTTCCTTGATCGTGGTTTTGAGGTTACCAGACTGTTCCAGTTGGGCCTTGCCCTCCTGGAACAGTGTGGTAGCTTTGGATCCTGGTTTTTCTGTAGGAGTTGATTCTGTTTTGTTTGTTACAGGTCTGCTGGGCTGCGGTTCCATGGATTTCTTCGGCTTCGTGGGACTCGCCTTTTTTTGGTATGTAATGTTAATTTCTTTAACGTTCTTCGCAGGGACAGACATTATTTAATTTATTTAAAAGTACTATGGGTTCTATGTATTAATATTGATGTATGATAATATTATGTAAAATAGCTTGTTTGTGGTACTCGGTTAGGCCTCTTCCTACACTCTATTTTTAAGTACTGCTATTTAACAGTACGTCCGTATCTATAAATTATAATCAATTATTTTTATAACCAACTGTAAATAGGTTGGGTCAATACGACTTTAGTCTAATTACTATACTGTTTGTTCACAGTATGTCAACAGTATGTCAATGTGTTTTTATTTTCTATTCAAATGTCTTAACCAACTGTAGATGGGTTGGGTCAATAAGATTTATGTCGATTTTTGTTATAATTTTTGGTCTAATTTGCCACCTTCCCTTCTGATGTGTCTTGTGTATATATATTTTCCTCTTATTCTAGTAGTGGAGAACTCTCGTCGTGCTACGGCACCTCCAGTCAGTCGTTTTCTTTTGTCCAAATGAGTACGTGAGTACTTTCAGTCAGATAGCGTAAATTTTTGTATTTTCGCTATGTCTGTACCTTATTTCCAACTGTATAAGGGTTGGAGTCAATATAACTAATCGATTTTTCCTGTTTCAGGTACGTCTGTCGCCGAAAACACCACCCGCGCTGCGGTATACGCGTTTATTCTAAAATACCTACTTTTGGTAGTCGGTAAAATCAACGTAGTGAGCAACAACCGGGTGGGCGGGGGGGCGATTTTTCGCGCTACCCCTACGAATGGGGTGTCTGCGGATAGGGGCTGACGAGGGCTGTGCAACGATACCGAATTTGGAATTTCGCCAGAAGAAAAATCCGAAAATTTTGGGGTTTAAAATTCCAAAAAATAGTCAATGTAGGAAAAATTTATAAATTTCCTTCGGAATTTTCCTCGGGAAATTGTCTTAATAGAACGGGCTCGATATACCGAGTTTAAATATATATAGGTTGTATACACCAAGTCAAAAGAAAGTAGTGAAAATCGACGAAAATCCAAATTATTGCACTCAGCACTATACCTCGGTTCGGTATTAGAAATTGCCAAAGTTCGCGCTACCCCTACGAATGGGGTGTCTGCGGATAGGGGCTGACGAGGGCTGTGCAACGCTACCAAATTTGGACCTTCGCTAGAAGAAAATTTTGAAAATTTTGGGATTTAAAAATCCAAAAAACGGTCTATGTATGGAAAGTTTATAACTTTCCTTCGAAAAAATTTGGGGAAATGGTCCGGATAGATCGGGCTCGATGTATCGAGTTTAAATATCTCAATGTTTACTATACTAAAGTCAAAAGAAACTATGGAAAATCGACGAAAACCCAAATTATCGCACTCAGCACTGTACCTCGGTTCGGTATGCGGTTTTGTCAAATTTCGCGCTACCCCTACGAATGGGGTGTCTGCGGATAGGGGCTGACGAGGGCTGTGCAACGATACCGAATTTGGAATTTCGCCAGAAGAAAAATCTGAAAATTTTGGGGTTTAAAATTCCAAAAAATAGTCAATGTAGGAAAAATTTATAAATTTCCTTCGGAATTTTCCTGGGGAAATTGTCTTAATAGAACGGGCTCGATATACCGAGTTTAAATATATATAGGTTGTATACACCAAGTCAAAAGAAAGTAGTGAAAATCGACCGGTTAGGTTAGGTTAGGTTAGGTTAGGTTAGGTTAGGTTAGGTTAGGTTAGGTTAGGTTAGGTTAGGTTAGGTTAGGTTAGGTTAGGTTAGGTTAGGTTAGGTTAGGTTAGGTTAGGTTAGGTTAGGTTAGGTTAGGTTAGGTTAGGTTAGGTTAGGTTAGGTTAGGTTAGGTTAGGTTAGGTTAGGTTAGGTTAGGTTAGGTTAGGTTAGGTTAGGTTAGGTTAGGTTAGGTTAGGTTAGGTTAGGTTAGGTTAGGTTAGGTTAGGTTAGGTTAGGTTAGGTTAGGTTAGGTTAGGTTAGGTTAGGTTAGGTTAGGTTAGGTTAGGTTAGGTTAGGTTAGGTTAGGTTAGGTTAGGTTAGGTTAGGTTAGGTTAGGTTAGGTTAGGTTAGGTTAGGTTAGGTTAGGTTAGGTTAGGTTAGGTTAGGTTAGGTTAGGTTAGGTTAGGTTAGGTTAGGTTAGGTTAGGTTAGGTTAGGTTAGGTTAGGTTAGGTTAGGTTAGGTTAGGTTAGGTTAGGTTAGGTTAGGTTAGGTTAGGTTAGGTTAGGTTAGGTTAGGTTAGGTTAGGTTAGGTTAGGTTAGGTTAGGTTAGGTTAGGTTAGGTTAGGTTAGGTTAGGTTAGGTTAGGTTAGGTTAGGTTAGGTTAGGTTAGGTTAGGTTAGGTTAGGTTAGGTTAGGTTAGGTTAGGTTAGGTTAGGTTAGGTTAGGTTAGGTTAGGTTAGGTTAGGTTAGGTTAGGTTAGGTTAGGTTAGGTTAGGTTAGGTTAGGTTAGGTTAGGTTAGGTTAGGTTAGGTTAGGTTAGGTTAGGTTAGGTTAGGTTAGGTTAGGTTAGGTTAGGTTAGGTTAGGTTAGGTTAGGTTAGGTTAGGTTAGGTTAGGTTAGGTTAGGTTAGGTTAGGTTAGGTTAGGTTAGGTTAGGTTAGGTTAGGTTAGGTTAGGTTAGGTTAGGTTAGGTTAGGTTAGGTTAGGTTAGGTTAGGTTAGGTTAGGTTAGGTTAGGTTAGGTTAGGTTAGGTTAGGTTAGGTTAGGTTAGGTTAGGTTAGGTTAGGTTAGGTTAGGTTAGGTTAGGTTAGGTTAGGTTAGGTTAGGTTAGGTTAGGTTAGGTTAGGTTAGGTTAGGTTAGGTTAGGTTAGGTTAGGTTAGGTTAGGTTAGGTTAGGTTAGGTTAGGTTAGGTTAGGTTAGGTTAGGTTAGGTTAGGTTAGGTTAGGTTAGGTTAGGTTAGGTTAGGTTAGGTTAGGTTAGGTTAGGTTAGGTTAGGTTAGGTAGGTAGGTTAGGTTAGGTTAGGTTAGGTTAGTAGGTTAGGTTAGGTTAGGTTAGGTTAGGTTAGGTTAGGTTAGGTTAGGTTAGGTTAGGTTAGGTTAGGTTAGGTTAGGTTAGGTTAGGTTAGGTTAGGTTAGGTTAGGTGTTAGGTTAGGTTAGGTTGGTTAGGTTAGGTTAGGTTAGGTTAGGTTAGGTTAGGTTAGGTTAGGTTAGGTTAGGTTAGGTTAGGTTAGGTTAGGTTAGGTTAGGTTAGGTTAGGTTAGGTTAGGTTAGGTTAGGTTAGGTTAGGTTAGGTTAGGTTAGGTTAGGTTAGGTTAGGTTAGGTTAGGTTAGGTTAGGGTAGGTTAGGTTAGGTTAGGTTAGGTTAGGTTAGGTTAGGTTAGGTTAGGTTAGTTAGGTTAGGTTAGTAGGTTAGGTTAAGGTTAGGTTAGGTTAGGTTAGGTTAGGTTAGGTTAGGTTAGGTTAGGTTAGGTTAGTTTAGGTTAGGTTAGGTTAG
>CAJHXA020000039.1:0-39001 GCA_905147815.2 Phalera bucephala
GTGTCGTCGGGGTAAAATTTTGTGAGGAGAGCTCGTGCAGTGTCCTGAGTGTCAGAAGTGTACGAGCCATCATCCAGTCGCAGAGTGGAAGGAGGGTGGCGGAGGGGGGAGGTTTTGATTATCCTATTAGTCACCGAGTAGACGTCTTCCTTAGTCTGTCTATTACAGAACTCTCTAAAGTGTTCTGTAGAGGTCTGGTTAATGGATTCCGAGTATTCTTTGCGTAATCTATTGTTTTCGTCAAGCAGGTCGTCGATGGGTCTATTGCGTCGCTTACGGTTTAGCATTTTGTGGTGAATACGAAGTACCTTGACTTTAAGAGCATCCAGTTTTTCATCCCACCACGGGGGCCTGTGGCGGTAGCCGGTTTTACGCGGGAGGGTCTTGTCGCATGCCCTCTGAATCGCACCCGTGAGCTTATTGACAAACTCATCGATGCCCGACTCAGAGAGGCGCGAGATATTGGTAGTAGGGTCGATGTTGGTGCGGATTTCGGAGGTGAAACGGTCGCTAATGTCTTCCCACTTGACAGCGGAGGTGTTATATTTAAAGGTGGATAATTTGACGTTGCGTGTGGGGGAAAATCGGCCGAGGGTGAGTCCAAATTTTATGGCGTTATGTTCGGTCGAGGGACATAGTGTACTATCTACCCGCCAGTCAGTGACTCGGGTGAAGCCAGGGTCGCTAACCAAGGTGAGGTCTATGATGGACATGCGTAGGTTATTATGCGTGGTGGTGACAAAAGTGGGGGAGTTGCCCTCATTGCAGATATGTAGATCATATTGCAATATCAGGTCCATGACCTGATTTCCTCGTCTATTATTGTGGGCAGAGCCCCATGCCGTGTGCCATCCATTGAAGTCGCCGCACACGATGTGAATTGAGCCAGATGTACGCTCAAGAAAGGTGGCCAGTTTTAGGAGAGTTTGATTATCATCCGTGCGGGGTTCGATGTATATAGAAATGAGGTACAAATTGCGAGTGGCGTTGGAGTTAACCTTCACAATTGTGAGATTTGAGTCGGAGAATTCGGTGCATCCAATGGTACTGATGCCTTTTTCCTTGATGAGGATGGAGGTTTTAGCATTGGAAGTGGTCTGAGGAAATTGGTAGACCCCGTATCCAGGGAAGGGACCCATCTGCCGTCCCGTGCCCACGTACGGCTCGGTGATGAATATAATGTCTAGGTCTGTTTTATGTGCGTATACTTTGAGTTCTTGTAGAGCGTTTCTGCCGCGCCCAAGGTTAATTTGTGCGCATTTGAGTGTGCCGTGTGTAGTGATTGTATGCGTGGTGTGAGTATTGTGAGTTGCGTAGGTGATGTTATGATCCATAGTTAATTCTTAGTTTCAGTTTTTCAGCAATATGGATTCGACGGGGGCAGAATATCGACGTAGCACTGTGTTTAGTGTCTATGTTGTGGTTATGTTTATTCTTATATGAAGTGCAGTTATGGCAGTTGATGAAATTCGTGTCGTTTTTGTTAGGGCAGTACTTGTATACGTGGGTAGGGGACGAGCAGTGGGAACACACAGAGGTATCGGCCGAGCAGTTTTTGCGAGTATGTCCGAACTGTAGGCAAGAGTAGCACTGTAGGAGTGGTATATACTCTTCAGTATGAACACGTAGGTGGTCAATGTTGGTTCTGCCGAGTTGGATCATAGCCCTCCACAGAGGAGGGGAGACCATGAAAACGGCGTTGTACGTAAGGACGTTTCTGTTACCTCTTTTGAATCTAAATTCTAAGTCCGCAGTAGTGTACGTGCTGAAGTTATTTTGGTTTATTATCAGGCTAGGGAGTTCCTCGCAGGGGATTTCAGATGGGATACCTTTTAATATTAGCATGGGCTTGAGTTTTTTACTGACTTCAGCCCTAATGTTCGGGGCGTTCTGGATTTTTTGCAAGGCGATTTTAGTTTGGTCCTCGGTGTCGAACTCGACCCGGATCTTGTTGTTGGACACAAACTTCACACCAGCAGGGGAGAAGTTTGTGTCCCGGAAGGAGACCCCTGTCCTGAGAAGTTTGAGGGTTTCCTGAGGGGTTTGTACCTCCTTCTCAGGGGAGACAATGATGGAAGGTTTGGTGATGGGGATATTGAGGGGAGAGGTTTTGGACTTAGTCACCGAGGCGTATGAGCGCGGAGGCTGAGGTATGAGGGGCGAAGGGGGGAGGGGGGGGAGAGACTTTTTAAGCGATGCTATTTCTTGTTTTATTGCCTCGGTGACTTCGGAGACTATGGTGCGTTTGAATTGATCGTGGGACTGGGGGTCAGGAGGTATAGGGGCCAGGAGTGGAACCGGGAGTGTGGGGGAGGGGTCCTGAAATTTGAGGATCTCCTCAAAGATGTGTAGTATGGCAAGTTTGTTTTCTTTTTTTGAGGCTTCTTCCTTCTATAAGAAGCCTCCTGGCGGTTTTAAGTTTATCCGAGACGAATACTCGGAAAGGGTCGGTGGGGGGGGGTGTCTGTATCGTTGAATTCGTATGTATCGGGGTCTTGGTCATGAAATCCGTCCTCGCTCGTTGTTATAGGTGTGTTCATAGTAAATTTGGGGGGGGGTCGACTTACTGAGGGGGGCGAGGGGGAACAGAAGGGCTGAGAGATTCGGTGTTAGAAGTAAGTTAAAAATAATTTTGGGGGGGGGGGGGGGGGGAGGTCGCCAAGCTAAGGGGAGCGAGGGGGAACAGAAGGGCTGAGAGATACGGTGTTAGAAATAAGTTAAAATAATTTGGGGGGGGGGGGGGGGGGGAGGTCGCCAAGCTAAGGGGGGCGAGGGGGAACAGAAGGGCTGAGAGATTCGGTGTTAGAAATAAGTTAAAAATAGAAATAAGTTAAAATAATTTTGGGTGGGGGGGGGGGAGGTCGCCAAGCTAAGGGGGGCGAGGGGGGAACAGAAGGGCTGAGAGATACGGTGTTAGAAATAAGTTAAAAATAATTTGGGGGGGGGGGGGGGAGGTCGCCAAGCTAAGGGGGGCGAGGGGGAACAGAAGGGCTGAGAGATTCGGTGTTAGAAATAAGTTAAAGATAATTTTGGGGGGGGGGGGGGTCCAAGAAAGGGGGCAAAAAGGGGGGGAGGTGGGGGGTTTAGTTGACTGATTTAAAAGCAGAGTTAAAAATTTTGGGGGGGGGGGGGGTCCCACAGACTGAGGGGGGCGAGGGGGAACAGAAGGGCTGAGAGATACGGTGTTAGAAATAAGTTAAAAATAATTTGGGGGGGAGGGGGGGGAGGTCGCCAAGCTAAGGGGGGCGAGGGGGGGGGGAACAGAAGGGCTGAGAGATTCGGTGTTAGAAATAAGTTAAAAATAATTTTTTGGGGGAGGTCGCCAAGCTAAGGGGAGCGAGGGGGAACAGAAGGGCTGAGAGATACGGTGTTAGAAATAAGTTAAAAATAAATTTTTTTTTTTGGGGGGGGGGGGGGGGGGGAGGTCGCCAAGCTAAGGGGAGCGAGGGGGAACAGAAGGGCTGAGAGATACGGTGTTAGAAATAAGTTAAAATAATTTGGGGGGGGGTGGTCAGGCTAGGGGGGGGTAGGGGGGGAGCAGAAGGACTCCAGCTATGAGTGTCCGAAAAGATAAAATTGAAATAAACTCGTTAACAAATGAGACAAAATAATGTATATAGTCCAACGTGCCACGGAGACTCGAACCCACTCAACAGATGTAAGAATTGAATGTTACGTAACTGCCGCTGCCTAGCAACTGCGCAGTTACCGGTCGTGATGATGTACGAATCGAGAAAAGAAAAAAAAAAAAAAAAATAGATTTATATATTAGATCTGATGGATGTATTATGTATTGAAAGTAAATGTAGAACAAATAAAGTATATAATAGCTTGAGTAATAACCGGTATGATAATTAAATAACGACGGCTGCCCGGCAAGTGCGCAGTAACCGGTCGTGAAGGCGAAAAAATCTATTTTTAGATTCCTTCGCCGGCCTTGGCGCGGAATTACGTCGTAGTGGCGAGTAAATTAGGAATTTCTCGCCGCAGAAAAATGATGATAACTCTTAAACTATTGGTCTTAAAAATAAATGGAATACAGTTTTAGATAGCTGAGCGTTGGGGCTATTTTATGATGTAATAAAAGGTATATAGTACTCGATAGTAACACTGTTAAAATTAGCTCGTAAGTTGGGTCACAGAATGGATATAACGTTTCTAGTGTTAATTAGCTGAAAACGGTCGGAATTTGAAAATTAAAAATGAGGGTGTTGTACAGTGAACTGAGGGCTACTGGAATCCGGAAACCACCAGTCTCTAACTCCTTTCCGGTTCCAGCCACGCCGCGAAGGTCAAATAGGAAAACCTCTATAACTCCGCGGTTTCCCAAGCAACGGAAGGCAAACTCACGGTGTGGATGGAGGTCGTCGAGACCTTTCAGATGATGTAAAAAAAAGTGCACCTCCCTGCTTTAGTTTCCGAGCGCCGGCCGAAAAACAGAATTTTTCGGTCCCTCCGGAGCAGAAATGCCCTGTTCCTGCTTCAGGGGGCTGCCGTTGGTTCCCGGAAAACTAGCGGACACAAGCACTGCACTTAACAAAGCACTTTGGTGTTAAAATCACTGTTATAGCACTATTATATCCGATTTTATGAATTTATTGACTTTAAAAATACGGAGCGGAGCCAAAAAAAAAAAAAAAATCGACCGATTTCAGCGGCGTTTGGGTTGCGACTGGTTAGGTTAGGTTAGGTTAGGTTAGGTTAGGTTAGGTTAGGTTAGGTTAGGTTTCGGCTTCACTTTGGATGAGGTTGGGGCTGCGGTGAGGAGAGCATCGCCGCGGCCGGTATTCGTCCTGGGGGATTTGAACGCAAAGTCCACGGCGTGGGGGGGCTCTGCGACGGATGCCCGTGGGGAAACTTTAGAGGAGTGGCTGGTGCAGGTCGGTCTCGTGGTTCAGAACCGGGGATCTGCCTTTACCTGTGTGCGGCGGCAGGGGGGGTCCGTAGTGGATGTTACGCTCGCTTCCCCGGCTATCGCGCCGCAGATCCGGGATTGGCAGGTCCTTGTGGGGGTCGAGACATTGTCGGACCATAGATACATCCGGTTCGATGTCTTCCCTAACCGGATGGCCGGCGAAATGCGCCAAAGGTCTCAGCGTGGCGGTCCGTCACCATTTCCCAGGTGGGCACTCTCACGCCTCGACCTGGACGCGCTTAAAGAGGCGTCGATTGTTCAGGCGTGGGTTTCAGGACAGGGAATGAATGAAGAGGTGATAGTCGAGGACGAGGCAATGTGGTTTCGCGGTGCAATGACCGCCATCTGCGACGCGGCAATGCCGCGGGCACGTCGCAGACACCCTCGAAAAGCGGTCTACTGGTGGTCGGCGGAGATCGCGGAGCTACGCAAGAAGTGTGTGGCAGCTCGACGGGCCTATACTCGGCGATTCAGGCGCCGGTTCCGAAGCGAAGCAGCTGAGCCCCAATGGTACCAAGCCTATGTGGAGGCCAAGGAGGCTCTAAGCTTGGCAATCGTACGAGCAAAGGATGGGGCTCGGCAAGAAATGTTGGAAGGTCTCAATCGGGATCCGTGGGGGCGTCCGTACCGGTCTGCGCGAAAGATACTGCGTAGCTGGGCGCCTCCGCTCACTGAGACTCTCCAGCCTGAAGTGCTGGAGGGAGTGATAGCGGCGCTATTCCCAGAGGAAACTGACCACGAGCCTCCCGCGATGGTTCTGCAAGGGCAAGACGAGGACGACGTACCCGATCCAATACCAGCGCTGACATCGGACGAGCTCGGCGAGGCGGTTCGAAGGCTTCGAGCTGGAAACAAGGCCCCAGGGCCGGACGGGATTCCGGGTCGGGTCTGGGTCCTGGCCCTAGACGACCTGGGGAACCGATTTCGAGTCCTGCTCGATAGGTGCCTCGTGACTGGACGCTTCCCGTCCGCATGGAAATGTGGAAGGCTAGTCCTGCTGGAGAAGGAGGGCCGCCCGCAGGACTCGCCGTCGGCCTACAGGCCAATCGTGCTGTTGGACGAGGTGGGCAAGCTCTTCGAGCGGGTGCTTGCTGCCCGAATTGTTCGGCATTTGCGCGGGGTCGGTCCAAATCTGGACGATGCACAGTTTGGATTCCGGGAGGGCCGGTCGACTGTGGACGCGGTCCTACGCGTCAAGGCTCTCTCGGAGGAAGCTTTAGGGAACGGCGGGGTGATGTTGGCGGTATCTATTGATATTGCCAACGCATTCAACACCCTGCCCTTTTCTTGCGTCCGGGAGGCACTGCGCTATCATCGGGTGCCTCCCTACCTGCGACATGTAGTGGGTGATTACTTTTGTGGGAGAAGTGTTGTCTGCACAGCCAGCGATGGGCGCCTATTGCGTCGGGGCGTAAAATGCGGTGTTCCTCAGGGATCGGTGCTGGGGCCCCTCCTGTGGAACATCGGTTACGACTGGGTGCTCCGCGGCTCTCTACACCGCGGACTCCATGTCGTATGCTATGCAGACGACACGCTGGTGTGCGCTCAGGCGGGCGAATTTGGAGAGGCGGCGAGGCTGGTGACTGTAGGTTGCTCTGAGATAATTGGTAGGATCCGGCGGCTCGGTCTGAGGGTGGCCCTAGAAAAATCCGAGGCTCTCTGTTTTCATGGGCCTCGACGACGCCCACCTTCAGGAGCGTGGATCCAGGTCGGTGGTGCGGCTGTCGAGGTTAGGGCCCACATGAAGTACCTGGGTCTTGTCCTCGACGGCCGCTGGAGGTTTGATCAGCACTTTCGTCAACTTGCCCCGAAATTAGTGGCGGTGGCCGGGGCTCTGAGTTGGCTCCTGCCCAACGTTGGGGGCGCGAGTGCGAGCTGCCGCTTACTGTACTCCGGGGTGGTGCGGTCGATGGCCCTGTACGGCGCGCCGGTGTGGGCGGGCGCCCTGAACGCCCGGACCCGAGCCCTCCTGCGAAGGCCGCAGAGGGTCATGGCGATCAGGGCCATACGCGGCTACCGCACCGTGTCGTGCGAGGCCGCATGCGTGTTGGCAGGGACCCCACCCTGGGACCTGGAAGCGGCCGTGCTGGCTTCAATTTTCCGCCAAAGGGCCGAAATCGGAGGGCTGGGAGGAGCCCCACCTGATGAGGTAGCGAGGTGGCGGCGGCGGGCACAGAAGCGTGCCTTCCGTGAATGGCGGAGCCGGCTCGAGGAACCAAGCGCGGGTCACTGGACCATTCGGGCGGTGCATCCCGTGCTGAAGGAGTGGGTGTGCCGAAAGGCAGGCACGCTCACCTTCCGGCTTGTGCAGGTCCTGACGAATCACGGTTGCTTTGGAAGGTACCTGCACCGTGTGGCTGGGAGGGAGGCGGACCAGAGATGCCATGAGTGTGGTTGCGCCGAGGATACGGCGCAGCACACGCTCGAGGTTTGCCCTGCTTGGGCTGAACAGCGTGGCTCGCTAGCTGCGGTTGTGGGGACAGATCTCTCGCTGCCGGCGATCGTTCGCTCTATGGTCGGCAGCGAGAGGTCATGGGACGCGGTGGCCACCTTTGCTGAGGTGGTCATGGCACGCAAGGAGGCGGCGGAGCGAGCCAGAGAGGACGATCCCCTGGCTGACCCAAACCGCCGACGGAGACGCGGGCGCAGGAGGCGACGACATGCCGACCTCATGCCGCCGTAAAGAGGGCGCGCGGGTGACGGCATAGGGGGCCGTCGCCTGCTCGACACTGGCGCCCTCGAAGTGAAGGGGCGTGCCTATGTTCCAGCACGTCCCCTACATAGGAGCGAATTAAGTGGCGTCGCGGCCACACCTAAGTGGGTCCAAACTATGGACAACCGCCAGAGAGGCTGCGGATGAAGTCCCCGTACCTGTAGCCTCTCCTTAAAGCGGAAAGCGGAACACGTGGAGGTTTTAGTCGGTATGCTGCCGCAGTCTCCGCGCCGCGTAAGCGGGGCGGGGACTGCGGCAGAGAGTCCGACACTCCCCCGCCTGCCTACCCGAGGCAGGCGGGGGGCTAGTCTTTAAAAGATTTCCTCCGCGGGACAAAAAAAAAAAAAAAAAAAAAGGTTTCGGCTTCACTTGGGCGGGCGAAAGGCTATCCCACCACACGCGTCCTTCGAGGCGCAGTGGCATAGCTTCTCGCCTATTTTGCTCGTCTGTCCCGGCAAGCAATTTGGCGTGGTCTTGGGAGTAGCGCACGGTCGCGACGATCCCCAAGGCAAGTGTGACTGTATCCTGCTCGCGGTTGCTGCCTGCTATTGGTCTGGTCCTTCTGAACAGACATAACTGAAACAGTCATGCGCTACCTTTCCCCAGTTTTCGGTCCCATCCCTCCTTTTTTCCTTCCCACATGTCCCCCGGTTCTGTCCGGAAGTTTGGTTGCGCCTAGCTGCCCCCTTCAATCTCCGTTTTGGAGAGGGTCGGGTGCAGCAGGTGGCGCGCTGGTGGGTCGTTTGCTCGCTCCTTTCGCTCCTCGCTCGAGGAGGGACTGGATGCCGTACATTCGCACTCACTGTAAAGGTCGGTCGAGTCGCTCGCTTCCTGTACTCTCCGTTTGAGGAGAGGACGGGGGGCGAGTTCTTGTTGTTGTGTGTTGTTAGCTGGCGTTGAAAGGGCTGCCAGCTCAAAGTGCCTAATGCCGCGGTCGGCGTGCCGCGGCTGAAAACGGAGGGGCCAAGCTCCGTCAAGCGCCACGAAGCTGTGGATCAGCCTTAAAACTTATGATGTCGCAAAGCCAAAAGAAACTACCCCAGGGAGGTACCGGCCTGTCCCAGACCGGAGAATCCTCCCCAGGGCCCTCGGGCTCTGGCTGCCCCTCGTATTCTGGGGGGGGCACTTCGCTACATCTCAACGACGAAATTGGCATATGTACTAAGGACACCGATTTACGCAAAACGGTTAGGACTCCAATAGTAAGACTGGAGCGTTTGGAGGAAAACATCCCCGCTACTGTAGCGGACAAGATACGAGCGGCTGCCGCTAAGTTTTCCGAGTCGTTCTTCGATTCGGACGACGACGAGGCGCCGCCGGAGAGTGCCGCAGCCATCGCGGAAGCAAGGCGCGAGTGGGAGAAGGCCTTGGAAGTTGCCTGCCGAAACACCGACGACGAGATGTCGTGCTTGTCGGATTCGGCCGACTCACATGTGAGTGAGGGACGACGCAGCGCTGGCGCAAAAAACAAACGCCAGCGAAGCCCGGAACCGAGCACGGAGGAAGACGCTGTCGCCAAAAAAGCGACCAAGGTTTCGCGGGGAAGAGGCAGACCGCCCACAACAGGGCAGTATGTTGACCTCGCGAAAGCGAAGGCGGAGCTCGCAGCCCGAGAACGGGAGCTGCTGGAGCTACAGGCCGAGCGCGAGATGGCCCAAGAGGCTGCTCGGCAGAGGGAGAGGACGGCCACACTGGCCGAGAAAGAGGAGGCCCTCAGGAGGATAGGAGGGTTTCTTGGACCCGCCGACCACAAAGCGGCTGCATTACAGCATGTAGAAAACATCCTGCGAGTGGCCGGTTCGTCGAAGAACCTCAAGGGTACATTCATAAAGACGCTCAAGGATGCCGCCAAGGTCATCACACAGGCCATTGACGGCATCTTTGAGGCGTCAATCCCCCAGGAGCTTAAGAAGGCTGCAGAGGAGAATGAGCGGCTGAAGCTAAAGGTGGAGTGGTTCCGGCAGCAGAACATGGACCTGCATGCCGCCCTCACCCCAAAGCATACGGAGGCGGCGGCCCCTAAACCGGCTGCCACGGCGTCAAAAACGCCCCTGAAGAAGACGGCCCCAGCAGTGGCGGCCCCTGCAGTAATAGGGGCTCCTGATGCGGGCCAAGAAGAGTTCCGGCGCTCCATCATAGACAGTGTCGGAGCCATGTTGGACGCACGTTTCGCGGCGCTGGAGAGTAGGCTTCCGCCCGAAAAGCGCCTTCGCCCGCCCCTTGCATCGGATCGACACAGGGATTTGCTAGAGGTCCCGGCAGCGGGACCACCGCCCATCTCCAAAAGAGGGAAAGGAAAGGGCAAGAAGTCGAAAGAGCTCCCTGCGTCGGCACCAAACCCGGCGCAGGTCGAGCCCGGCCTCCCGCCCCCGTCAGCTGCTCCGACCATGGAGGACTCGTGGGTCGAGGTAGCCAAGAAGAAGAGGAAGGCCAAGAAACCTGCTGCCCAGCCTGCGAAGGTTGTGCAGCCAGTGAAGACACCGACGCGCTCACAAGCGCCTCTGAAGAAGCGCAAGCGAAGGCGTAGGCTGCGACCGCCGCGATCGGCTGCGGTGGCCCTAAAGCTGCAGCCGGACGCGGTGACCCGTGGCACGACGTACGCCTCAATAATGCAGAAGGCGAGGCGGATGGTAAACCCGACGGATCTGGGTATAAAGAACCTCGGGTTCAAAGTAGCGGCGACTGGGGCTCGTCTCTTGGAGGTGCCGGGGGCTGATGCTGGCCCGAAGGCTGACGCACTCGCGGCGGCGCTAAGCGCGGCGCTGGCCGATGATGGAGTGGCGGTCTCCAGGCCCATTAAGCGCACGTCAATGCGCATACTGGGCCTGGACGATTCCGTCACTAAGGAGGAGGTGGCAGAGGCGGTCTCTCGTGTCGGGGGATGTCCTGTCGAACATGTTAAGACGGGGGAGATTCTGCGCGATAGGACACCCCTCGGCACCATAGTAGTGGGCTGCCCCACGGAGGCAGCCAAGAAAGTCGTGGCGAGTAAACTACTTGTCGGCTTCACCTCGGCGCAAGTCAAGCTGCTGGAGGGGAGGCCGACAAGATGTTTTCGGTGTTTGTTGGCGGGCCACGTCCGCGAACAGTGTCGAAGCGAGGTAGACCGCGGAGCGCAGTGCTTCAGGTGTGGGAAGCCGGGCCACAAGGCCTCAAGTTGTCAAGCTGCCCCCTGTTGTTCATTGTGCGCTGAGGCCGGACGTCGGTCTGGCCATTTGCTGGGTGGCAAGGCTTGCGCATCCCGAAAGCCTGGCCGGTTAAAACGTGGCCCGAATGTTCCTTTGGTTGCGACTCCCGTGACCAATTTGCAGGAGACCGGGTCAAGCGCTCCGAAAGCGCAGGATGTGGAGATGCCCATGGCCTCGGGCGACTGAGGACGTGGGTATCTCCATACAAATAACTGGGTGGCAGACTCGGGGGAGTCTGACGCCCAGCTCGAGAGGGGGACGCCGTGTTGGGTGACACCAACACGGCGTCCATTTAAGGGGGGGAGTAAGGTCCAATAAGAAGGCCCAAAGTTTGGCCCAAAAGGGTGCTCGCGTCAGGGTCGCGGATATGTTAAGACCCGTTTGACCCAGACACTAGCGACTAAGGTGTGTCACCGGAGAGTTTTTAGTCGGTACACTTGGTCCATCAACAGCCGGAGCTACGGCTCCGAGTGTTGATAGACCAAGGACTCCGACATAACCCGCTCGTGTCCCCCGAACACGGGCGGGTACCCATAAAGGGTTTTCTCTTCGTAAAAAAAAAAAAAAAAAAAAAAAAAAAAAAAAAAAAAAAAAAAAAAAAAAAAAAAAAAAGGTTTCGGCTTCACTTCCGCGAGAGTGAATCTCCTGGAGGTGAGGCCGATGAGGTGCTACCAATGCCTCGAACCGGGACACGTCCGAGAGCAGTGCAGGGGGGGGTGCGACCGTAGCGCGCTTTGTTATAGGTGCGGAAAGCCGGGCCACAAGGCCGCTGGCTGTCAATCCGCGCCAAACTGCGCGCTATGCGCTACGACCGGGCGAAATCCCGGTCACGTGCTAGGCGGCAGGGCTTGCAAAGCCCGTAAGACCAGAAGGAGGAAGGAGGGTCAGTCCCCCGTGCCTGTGTCAATTCCTGTGGTGCAGGCGCGGCCGACGGAATCGAGCGTTCCCAGGGCGCAAGATGCGGAGATGCCCATGGCCTCAGATCTTACAGTCTGAGTACATGGGTGTCTCCATCGATATCACCTGGGTGGCAGACTCGGGGGAGTCTGTCGCCCAGTTCGAGGGGGAGACGCCATGCCGAGTGACACCGGCATGGTGCCTAGTAGGGAGGGGGGGATTAAATTCGGGAGCGCCTAACGCTCCCAGAGGGGCCTACAAAGGCATTTCGCGTCGGGGCTGCAGTTGTCGTACAATGGAGTTCCTGCAGTCCCGACACTATGCGACTATGGTGTCACCGGAGAGTTTTTAGTCGGTACACTTGGTCCATCAACAGCCGGGGCTTCGGCCCCGAGTGTTGATTGACCAAGGACTCCGACATAACCCGCTCGTGTCCCCCGAGCACGGGCGGGTACCCATAAAGGGTTTTCTCTCCGGAAAAAAAAAAAAAAAAAAAAAAAGGTTAGGTTAGGTTAGGTTAGGTTTTTTTTTTTTTTTTTTATTAATAAACGTCTCTTTGACGCTTACCATACTACCTCTGACGTGATCAGAGCCTTTTTTACTGTGTGGTATCTTTTGTGTTATATTTATTTGTTTTAATGATTGTTCATTTTGTTTTATTTCTACTTATAACTTGTTTTGCTATTTTTATACAGTATTTTATAAATTCAGTTCTGTTTTCCGAGTCTTTCATAATGTTTTGTATGGTATTTGTTGTAATTTCAGTTTCTAGGATTTGTTCGGTATTGTATCTATCGTAGCTGTGTATAGGGCAGTCTACGATGATATGTTGTACGGATTCAACTATTTCGGGGTCACATTCACAAGCCGGGCTGTCTTTTAATTTGAACCTGTGTAGGTACTCAGAAAAGCCTCCATGGCCTGTTAAGACTTGTGTCAGGATGGGATTCACTGTGAGGGTTTTAATTGTTTTAAAAGCTTCGATTGCGCTTGGAAGGAAGATTTTGGTGGTTCCTGCAGTGGTCTCTGTTTGGTATCTGTCATTCCATATCTTTTTGGTATTTTCTCGGATGGTCTTTTTGATAAAAGATATTGGGCTCTTGTCATAGTCTGGGGTTCGTTTGAGGTGTAGGGCTGCTTCCTTGGCAAGTGCATCCGCTCGTTCGTTGCCTTCGGTACCGGTGTGGGCTTTTATCCAGTTGAAAGTTAAGATTTTATTATGTTTTTTGTTTTCTAATATATTGTTTTTGATTTTAAATGCTAAAGGGTGCAGAGCTTTATTGTTTCCGAGCAAATCCAGGGACGACCTGGAATCGCTGAATATATTTACTATATTTCCCTGGATTTGCTTGGCTACTTCGGTTGCCTGTTTAAGTGCATAAAGCTCTGCCTGAAATACTGTACAAAAGTGTTCAAGTTTGTATTTGCGATAAAATATCTCCACACCGTCCCTCCAGCACGTGAGTGCCGCTCCCACTTTGCCGTTGATCTTGCTACCATCGGTGAATATGTTGATGCCCAAAGAGGTATCAACAATTCCCGGGCTTTGGTATTCGACTTGTGGGTCTTCGGCCGGATGCAGTTTTCCAAGGAAGCAGACCTTCTCCTCCAGCGCTCTCCCCGCCAATATCTCCTGTGGTTTGCCGCGTTTTGCCTCATAGATTTCCGCGTTCTCTTGGATTCTGAGATCTAGGGGCAGCAACCCTGAAAGAATTATTGCTGCATTGAGTGAGGTGGTCTTATAGGATTTGATAATCTTCTGTGCGAAGCCCCTTTGGATGTCGTTTAGTGTTTTCCTGTTCGCTTTCTTTTGCGCGGCAGGTGCCCATACGCTGGCGGCGTACAGGATCGTCGGCTCCACTACCGCTGTGTATATCGTCCTGGTTATTTCGGGGTTCAGTCCCCATGTTACTTTTGTCATTCTAATCAATTTTTTAAAAATTTCTTTTACTTTTTTGCAAGTTATATCTATGTGTTTTTTAAAGGTTAATTTGTCATCAATTATTAGTCCTAAAATTTTTATTTCTTTTTTCATCTGTATATCTGTCCCTCCCATTTTTAATTTTGGTATATCATATTTTAATTTTTTAGTAATTGTTATGGCGTTTGTTTTGTTAGGTGCAAATTTAAGTTTATTTTTCTCTCCCCATTTGTTTATTCGTTCTAATATTTTGTTCACTTCTATTTCTAATTGTAAAGTTTCCTGTCCCGAAAAAACCAGGACGATATCATCGGCAAAGGCCTGGCAATACACTTGCTGGCTGTCCAAATCTATCAAGAGTGGGTCCAGTAAGGTATTCCATAGCGTAGGGCCGCTAATGGAACCCTGTACGCAGCCCCTCGTGGTCTCGGCTATGTGTTCCTTTCCGGCGTAACGAACTCTGACTCTTCGGTGATCCAGGTAACTGTGCATCAGAGTCCTCAAGTTCTGCGGGCATCGTTTTTCGGCGAGTTGGCAGACTATCGCTGGCCACCACGCGCTGTCGAAGGCGCCCTCTATGTCTAAAGATACAACAACATTAATAAGTTTTTTATTAAGGCCTTCTTTAATGTGTTGTATAAGGTCATAGAGGGCGTCCTCAGTACAGCGCTGCGGTGTAAAGCCATATTGCCTCGCGTTGGCTTTGGGTTGGATATGCCAATTTATTCTCGTCATTGCCATCTTTTCCAAGATTTTGCCAAGAATCGGTAATAACCCTATAGGCCTGTAAGATTTAGGTTCTGTGTAATCTTTTTTGCCAGGTTTCCTGAGTGTGATGACCACGGCTTCTTTCCAGGCCTTTGGGAAGCATGACATTTTGAAACATTTATTGATTAAATGTAAGTATGATTTCTCATCGGCCTGGATGGATGCCTGGCATATGTCCGCCGTGAATCCATCAATTCCTGGTGCCTTTTTAGGGTTAAAGCTCAGCATTGTTTGTCTTAGTTCACCACTCGTGAAGGGCGGGTCGTGATCGTCCACCACCTGTTCTTCTCTGATCTGTCTCGCCTTTTCTCTGATCTTTGTGTGATCCAGTGTGTCGTTCTGTGGATCATCTTGTTTGAAGAACGTGGACGCAAGCAGTTTAACGCTTTCGTTAGGATTCAACACCTTCCCGTCCCTCACAAGGGGCGTGTCCTCTTTCCTCTTCTCCGCGCTCTTTATTACCCTGTAAATGCCGTCCCATAGACTTTCCCTTTCTTGTTTAGTACAGTAGTCCTTCCAGCTCTTTGTCTGTGCCAATCTTACTTCTGTCTCATATTGTTCTTTTGCTTTCAGGTACTCGTCTACTACGTGCTTTCGTCGATGTGGTGCTGCGTTCCGGATTCGTCGTTTTTTTGTTGACGTGCTCCGTTTCAACTCTGCAAGCGCTTCGTTCCACCAAGGTAAGTGTGAGTTGTTTTTATTATTCCTTTTTATTTCAGGTATACTTTTGTTGCAGGCTGTTTCGATACATTTTGTGTATCTGTCTATTGTCTCTTCTAATTCCGCTTTTGTGTTGATGTTTTCAATGTATGACTCTGTAATTCCTTCTGCTTGTAGTGTTGTCTTGAGTGTTTGTCGGAATAATTCCCAGTTAGCTTTTTTTGTATTGTATTTTCTGGTCGTTACATGGTGTTTATCTTGGTTAGTTTTCTTTAACCGTATTGTATATGTAATAGCGTTGTGGTCAGAGCTGATTAGTTCGCCTCGCACTTTCCAATCGTGAATTATAGGAATCATCCTCTCGCAGCAGGTCGTGATGTCCACATGACTCTTATATACAGTGTGACCCCTAATAGTGTAGAATGTAGGCTCTGTTCCTTCGTTTAATATGTGTAGGTCCATTTCGTCTATTGCTCCCGCCATTATTTCCCCTCTTTCATTATCCCTTTCACTTCCCCACCACTCGCTCCACGCGTTACAATCTCCGGCTATTATGGTTTTGTGCATCTCCGTTTTGGATCGGATCTTTTTCAGGTGGTGCAGGTACGGTTCCAGTGGTTTCTGGTCTTCGAAATATATGGATACTACTGCTATCGTCCAAGCGTCGGTTTTTAGGATGGCTAATGCTATATTTTCGGTTGTGAGAATTGGGTCTTGTATCACTTCTACTTGTCCGTCGAAAATGATTATAGCCGCCTTGATGGGTCCCGTTCTATTTCCGCCCGCTTGGACTACGCGAGTTCCGGGGTGTTGTTTTACTTCGCCGGAAGATCCTACATACGGTTCCTGCACCACTGCAAAGCTGATTTTATTCTTAGCAGCCTCCAGAAGAAGCTCCTGGGTTGCCAGTTGCTTCCTCTGGAGGTTGATTTGTATCACCTTGTATGCCCTCTCGGCGTGTGCGGTGGCGGTGGTCGTGTCATTGTTATTTGTGTGGTTCCTTGTATCAATCTCCGCTTCAGCAGTACGCAACACTGGACCGTGCTATGGAGTCCCATTTCCTCCTGACTGGACAGTCCCGGTCGAAGGCAGTGTGTCCTGTTTCAGGGAGCCCGGCGACCACGCAGTTTCGACAGATCGGCCCGTCAGCTGTTGTTTTGTTTCTGTCGCAATTTGCTTTTAGATGGGGGCCGCCGCAGTAGCTGCACGAGTCGTCCGTTTCCTCACACTGCCTGCGGCCGTGACCGTAGGCCAGGCATCGGGTACACTGCCGTAGCGGAGATTGATCCTCCACTACAATGTGTTGCATGTCTATATGCATTCTACCCGCCGTCGTGAGTCTCTGCCATAGTTTTGGCGAGACCTGTAGGACCACGTGGTTTTCATGCGGGTTCCTCGCCTTTCTGCGGTATTTGATGGTGGGCTGGGACTCATCGGCGGTCAGGTCCCTGATCAGGTGACCGTTTTGTGTTTTAATCGAGGTGAGGATGTCCTCGTCCGTATTGTATGTTAATACATCTCTTAATATGACTAGGGGATTCTTATTAGTCGCTGTCACCACCCTCAGTTCCTTATCCACTTCTATCATTTTTGTCATTCTATTTATTTCTTCTTTGTTGTTGCTGCTCAGGACTAGCTTTTGGTTCCTTGCTTTCCGCACTCTCTCTACTTTCACTCCGGATCTTTTCGGGTCTAGGACTTTTCTGACCTTTTCCAGCACTACATCGCTGGTGTCCTTGTCGTTTTCTGAGGACACGATGATCGAGTGGCTCGGTTGGGTGGTTAGACGATTTCGGGGTGTGCGGGCTGCAGCTTCCGCGTACGTGGTCGGTACTGCCGTCGTCGTCATCTCTGTGACTTGTTTGGCCACATTTTCCGTAGTCTGCCGGAGCGCCTTTAGTTCGTCGAGAACTCCATCATCGTGTGCCTTGTGACAGCTTTGTAGGTTTGCCGAGGCGACAGGCAGCTGTCCGGCTATGTCGTGCACAACTGTCTGTCTCAACGACTTCACCTCGTCCAGCACTTCGTTGACTGTCAGTGCGCTGATGTGAAGTTTCTCCAGCAAGGCCGTTAGTGTTTCTTCTTGCTTTTCTCTGATCTTACTTTCCAACCGTAACCTCATTTCCTCTATTTGCTCTTTCTGATTTAATGTAATAGTAAAGAGTCCTGTAAGGCTGTTTGTCACTGCCTCTTTAATGCTAGTTTTTAAGTTTCCTGATTTCTCCAGGTGTTCTTTTCCGTGTTGATATAACTCGTTTGCTGAAGGCTGGCGAGTCAGTTTAGAGGGTGACTTGTTGACTTTCGGTGGCGAGTTATTGGTTCTCGTTGTCGCTGCACTCGTACTCGGTTGGTACGTGATATTTATATTTTTAACATTTTTGCCTTGTGTAGACATATTTACTATCTCAAGGACCTGTTTGCTTTAATTCTGATGTCAGAGGGAGTATGTCGCTGTTGTGATTGATTGGGTTGTGTATAATTATTATAAATTGTGATTAAAATAAAATTGTGATTAAAATAAATTTATGATTAAAATAAAATTGTGTTTAAAATAAAATTGTAATTAAAATTAAATAGTAAATTGTATAATTGTAAAAGTATATAGTCTAGATAATTTATATATTTATTTATCTGTCCCAACTGTAAAGGGGTTGGTCAGAAGTCTTATTACTTAATACTTAAGTCTATGTTTTTGTATATTATTTATTTCTATTTTTCTGTTTCAGGTGCGGTCTGTGGAGCGGTCGTCTCGGAGCTGCGTCCGCAGCGGGTCGTCTCGCGTCCTTCGTGGCACCCGATTGTCCAGGAGTCAGGTGTTTTCCCCAGGTAAGTGGTTCCCTGCCCTGCTTTGTCAGTATTCTATTTATGTCAATTTTCGTTTTAATTATTGGTCTAATTTTCACCTTCCTCTCTGATGTGTCTCGTATATATGTGATTTCCTCTTGTTACAGTGGCGAAAAACTATCGTCGTGCTATGGCACCTCTAGTCTGTTGTTTTCTTGTGTTTAAATGAGTACGTGAGTACTTTTAGTCAGATAGCGTAAATTTTTGTATTTTCGCTATGTCTGTACCTTGTTTCCAACTGTATAAGGGTTGGAGTCAATATAACTACTCGTATTTTCCTGTTTCAGGTACGTCTGTAGCCGAAACCACCATCCGCGCTGTGGTATCTGCGTTTATTTTGAAATACCTACTTCAGCTGATCCAAAAAATCAACGTAGTGGGCAACAACCGGGTGGGCGGGGGGGCGATTTTTCGCGCTACCCCTACGAATGGGGTGTCTGCGGATAGGGGCTGACGAGGGCTGTGCAACGATATCAAATTTGGACTTTCACCAGAGGAAAATTTTGAAAATTTTTGGGTTTAAAAATCCAAAAAACGGTCAATGTATGGAAAGTTTATAACTTTCCTTTGAAAAATTTTGGGAAATGGTCTGGATAGATCGGGCTCGATGTATCGAGTTCAAATAACTCAATGTTTACTATACTAAAGTCAAAGGAAACTATGGAAAATCGACGAAAACCCAAATTATCGCACTCAGCACTGTACCTCGGTTCGGTATGCGGTTTTGCCAAATTTCGCGCTACCCCTATAAATGGGGTGTCTGCGGATAGGGGCTGACGAGGGCTGTGCAACGATACCAAATTTGGAATTTCGCTAGAACAGAATTCTGAAAATTTTGGGGTTTAAAGTTCCAAAAAATAAACAATGAATAAACAATGTAGGGAAAACTTATAAATTTCCTTCGGAATTTTCCTCGGGAAATTGTCTTAAAATATCGGGCTCGATGAATCGAGTTTAAATATATAGGGTTGTATATACTATAGTCAAAAGAAAGTATAGAAATTAGACCGGTTAGGTTAGGTTAGGTTAGGTTAGGTTAGGTTAGGTTAGGTTAGGTTAGGTTAGGTTAGGTTAGGTTAGGTTAGGTTAGGTTAGGTTAGGTTAGGTTAGGTTAGGTTAGGTTAGGTTAGGTTAGGTTAGGTTAGGTTAGGTTAGGTTAGGTTAGGTTAGGTTAGGTTAGGTTAGGTTAGGTTAGGTTAGGTTAGGTTAGGTTAGGTTAGGTTAGGTTAGGTTAGGTTAGGTTAGGTTAGGTTAGGTTAGGTTAGGTTAGGTTAGGTTAGGTTAGGTTAGGTTAGGTTAGGTTAGGTTAGGTTAGGTTAGGTTAGGTTAGGTTAGGTTAGGTTAGGTTAGGTTAGGTTAGGTTAGGTTAGGTTAGGTTAGGTTAGGTTAGGTTAGGTTAGGTTAGGTTAGGTTAGGTTAGGTTAGGTTAGGTTAGGTTAGGTTAGGTTAGGTTAGGTTAGGTTAGGTTAGGTTAGGTTAGGTTAGGTTAGGTTAGGTTAGGTTAGGTTAGGTTAGGTTAGGTTAGGTTAGGTTAGGTTAGGTTAGGTTAGGTTAGGTTAGGTTAGGTTAGGTTAGGTTAGGTTAGGTTAGGTTAGGTTAGGTTAGGTTAGGTTAGGTTAGGTTAGGTTAGGTTAGGTTAGGTTAGGTTAGGTTAGGTTAGGTTAGGTTAGGTTAGGTTAGGTTAGGTTAGGTTAGGTTAGGTTAGGTTAGGTTAGGTTAGGTTAGGTTAGGTTAGGTTAGGTTAGGTTAGGTTAGGTTAGGTTAGGTTAGGTTAGGTTAGGTTAGGTTAGGTTAGGTTAGGTTAGGTTAGGTTAGGTTAGGTTAGGTTAGGTTAGGTTAGGTTAGGTTAGGTTAGGTTAGGTTAGGTTAGGTTAGGTTAGGTTAGGTTAGGTTAGGTTAGGTTAGGTTAGGTTAGGTTAGGTTAGGTTAGGTTAGGTTAGGTTAGGTTAGGTTAGGTTAGGTTAGGTTAGGTTAGGTTAGGTTAGGTTAGGTTAGGTTAGGTTAGGTTAGGTTAGGTTAGGTTAGGTTAGGTTAGGTTAGGTTAGGTTAGGTTAGGTTAGGTTAGGTTAGGTTAGGTTAGGTTAGGTTAGGTTAGGTTAGGTTAGGTTAGGTTAGGTTAGGTTAGGTTAGGTTAGGTTAGGTTAGGTTAGGTTAGGTTAGGTTAGGTTAGGTTAGGTTAGGTTAGGTTAGGTTTTTTTTTTTTTTTTTTTTTTTTTTTTTGTTAGGTTTAATGTCAGATGTTCCCCCAATTTGTGTTGGAGACCTTATTTGTTTGTATTTTTCTTCGTCTTTATTTATGTTTAATTGCTTTTCCGTGTCTTAATTTCCATCTATTCTCATACTTGTTTTTTTTTTTTTTTTTTTTTTTTCTTTTTTTTGCGGTTCTCTTGGAGTCCAGGTACTGGCAGTTCACGGGGTGTTCGTTGTCTTGTTCCATTGTACCGCTTCCCTGACCACCTTGGTGCAGAATTTAATCAGGGACGGCCTCGAGTCCTTGTCGGCTAGCATATTCCATAATGTTGCCTCTGTCAGCTCCATGTTGACTGCGGACTCGAGGTCGTGCCTGATATGCCCGTGTTTAGGGCATTCGAGCAAGAGATGTTGAATTGTTTGTGGTTGGTCAGGGTCACAGTAACAACTGGGGCTGTCTTTCCGTTTGAATTTATTTAAGTACGCCGCGAATCCCCCATGGCCTGTCAGCGCCTGGATCATATGTGGCGTGAAATGTTCGTTCCTTATTACTTTGTAGGCAACAGTGGCATCCGGGAAGAAGAGTTTGGTAGTGGAACCAGTTGGGGTGGTCTTATATTTCTGGTTCCACTTTTCCAGGGTTTCGGCCCTGATGGTTTTCTTTGCGTACGATAGCGGAAGGCTATCGTACGCTGGAGCCACTTTTCTCCTGGTAGCGGCCGACTTTGCAAGTTCGTCGGCTCGCTCATTCCCCGGTATCCCACTGTGTGCCTTTATCCATCGCAGCTGGACGTCGCACCCCCTTCCCTTTAATTTTGCTATATTCTTTCGTATAGCAAATGCAAGGGGGTGGGACGCCCCGGTGCGCTGGACCGACTCCAGAGATGACCTCGAGTCGCTCAGCACCGCCGCCTCTTTTGGCAGTCCTTTAAGCAGTAGCTCCGTAGCTTGGAGCACTGCGTAAAGTTCCGCCTGGTACACGGTGCAGAGCGGCCCCAGTGTCATCTTCTTCGTATGCGTTTCAGCGCCATTACGCCAACACGTGTACGCCGCCCCCACACCTCCGTCGATCTTGCTGCCGTCGGTATAAATTATAGTCTCGGGCAGCACAAATCGAGTTTCGGTGTTTGGCGGCCCGCATTCTATTGCACTGTACTTTATGTCAGGGTCGTATGCTGGGTGCGGTGCATCTTTAAAGCTTACTGTTCGCTCCAGTTCGCCCCTTCCATCGCACGGTGCCCGTATCCCTTTCTTTATTTCATACAACTCTGCTGCTTCGCGGATCCTGAGTTCAATAGGAATCAAGCCCGCGAGCAGCAGGGCTGCATTCAGGGACACCGTGCGATAGGATTTGGCGATCTTCTGTGCGAAGCCTCTTTGCACCGCTCCCAGCATTTTCTGGATTTTTATTTTTTCCGTTGCCGGCGCCCATACATTAGATGCGTACATCAGAATCGGCTCGATCACCGCCAGGTATGTGGTCCGGATGACCTCAGGGCTCAAACCCCAACCGATCCTAGCCGATTTTGCCAACATTTTGAAGATGTCCGTTGCCTTACGGCAGACACCAGAGACGTGATTGTTGAAGGTCAGCTTGGCATCCACCGTAAGGCCCAAAATCCTCATTTCCTCCACCATTTTTATTGGGTTTCTGTTCATGTGCACGATTGGGGTATCGAATTTTATCTTTTTAGTTATGAACATCGCGTTGGTCTTGTGAGCGGCAAAAGTTAGTTTATTTTCGATACCCCACTCGTGCACACGCTTTAGTATCCTGTTGGCCTCTGCGCTGATCTTTTGGGATTCAAGCCCGGAGAAGACCAGGACCACATCATCAGCGAAAGCCTGACAGTACGCTTGGTGTTTTTCCAGGTCGTCCAGGAGGGGATCTAGTAATATATTCCACAGTGTCGGTCCACTTATGGATCCTTGTATGCAACCTTTGTTTGTTCGTTTCGTGCTTATTTTTCCCCCATAGTGGACCGACACTTCGCGGTCCTCCAAGTAGTTATCTACTACCCTCCTGATGTTGTTGGGGCATTTCTTCTCGACGATCCGGGATTTGATTGCCGGCCACCAAGCGTTGTCGAAAGCTCCCTCGATATCGAGGGATATAACCAATGCCGATTTCTTTGCCGCCAGGCATTTCTTTATATATTTGATAAGGTCGTAAAGTGCGTCCTCAGTGCTACGTTGCGGGACGAATCCGTATTGCTTAGTGTTAGTTTTGGGGAGGACGTGCCATCTGAGTCGATTTGTTATCATTTTTTCTACTATCTTTCCCAGATTTGGTAGTAGTCCTATCGGGCGGTAGGATTTTGGTGTTGTGTAGTCCTCTTTGCCCGGTTTCCTCAAAACCAACACCTTTGCTTTTTTCCAGAGTGCCGGGAAGCACGACAGGGACAGGCATTTATTGGCTATTTCCAAGAAGACGTCTTCCCGCGCGGATATCGCATAACAGCAGATATCCGCTGTGAAGCCGTCCGATCCTGGAGCTTTTTTCGGGTTGAAACTGTTCATGGCCCCCGTTAGCTCCGCCATGGTGAAGGGTGGGTCATCGGTATCTTCAGGTGTTCTGTTGGCGATTTCCTCGGCTAACTTTCTAACATCAGCGTGAAACTTATTTTCCCCGTTGGTGTTATCCTCCGGGAAGAAAGTCGTCGCCAACAGTTCTACCGATCTTTCGGGGTCTTGAACAGTTCCATCCCTAACTAAGAGCTTGTCTTCTTGTGTCCCTGTTGTGGCTCTCAGCACCCTGTATATGCCGTCCCACATGGTTTCTTTCCTTTGTTTGGTGCAGAAGTCCTTCCAGGATTTGGTTTGAGCCGATTTGCACTTTTCTTCATACTCTGCTTTTATTTCCAGATATTTGGATACTACGTATTCGCGTCGGTGTGGAGCAGCGCATCGGATTCTCCGCTTCCAGGTCATCATCCTCCTCTTCAGTTTGGTGAGTTCTTCAGTCCACCAGGGTAAGTATTTTTTATTTTTCTTTGATTTAATTAAAGGTATACTTTGTCTACATGTTTTATCTATTATCTCTGTATATGTTTGTACTAGTGTATTTAATTGTTCTTTGGTTCGTATTTCATTTACTGTTTCTTTAGTTATATTTGCAGATGTTAACATAGTTTCCATTACCCTGGTGAACTGATTCCAGTCTGCCTTTTTAGTGTTGAAGAGGCGAGTCGGATTCCTTCTTCTACCCTCAGAGGGCTCCTCGACCCCCAGTTCGAACAGTATTGTATTATGATCCGAGCTGGTGACCCCCCCATCCACCCGCCAGTTTCGAACGCTGCCTATCAAGTCCGTCGTGCACGCGGTTATGTCCACGTTGCTCGTCAGTCTGCGTCCGCCCCTGACGGTGTCGAAGGTAGGGTCATCACCCCGGTTCAGAATTTGGAGTTCGTGTTGGTCGAGGAATCCTCTGATGGTCTCCCCTCTGCTATCCTCCGATTCGCTGCCCCACCACGCGCTCCACGCATTGACGTCTCCACCTATTATTATATTCCTGCTTTCCTGTTGATTGCAGGCGATTTCCAGTTTCCCTAGGTATGGCTCAAGGGGCTCACTACCTTCGAAGTAAACAGAGATTATTTTTATTTCCCATTTGTTGGTCGAAATGGTCGTCATTACTATGTTCTCTGTGTTTTGTGTACTGTCCGTATAAATGTCTACGTTCTCATTTAATATAATTATGGCCGATTTTACGGGTTTTTTCCCTTGTCTGTGTTGTACTATTCGAGCCCCTGCGTACCCCTTGAGCTCCCCCGTTGAACCTACATACGGCTCCTGGACTAGTGCCACGTCCACCTTTCTTTTTTGGGCTTCCCACATCAGCTCGTCTGTGGCTAATCGTTTTCTTTGCAGATTTGCCTGTATCAGTTTTAATGTACCATTACCTGGAAGGGTGCCCTTAGCAATGGTACGCCACGCTCGCTCTTGCCAAATTGTCCCATTTCTTTTTGATCGGACATTCGTCACTGAACACCCCGTGATCTATATTTGCAAGTTTTTCCCTGATGCAATTCCGGCATTTTGGTGTCTGACCAGTCGCCATCTGAGTGCAATCCGCCCTTACGTGTTGACCACCGCAGTAGGTACATGCCTCTATCTCTTCCTTGCATGACCTACGGCCGTGGCCAAAAGCGAGACATTTTGTGCATTGGATGAGTGGCGACTGGTCTGCGACTTGAACGTATTGCAGGTCCACATGGAGCCTGCCCGCCGATGTCATACGCTGCCACATCTGGGGCGCCACCTGCAGTACTATGTGGCACTGCAGATGGTTCCTCACGCGTCTGCGGTATTTCACTGTTGTGGCAGCTATTTCCTCGGCGGACAGGCCCCGCGTTAGGTCAGGATTTTGTTTCACGATGGCCTTCAACACCTCGTCATCGGTGTTGTAGGCCATCACGTATCTTAGTATCACCTGGGGATTTTTGTTTCTTGCTTCTTCTATCTTGAGCTGTTGGTTTTCCCTTAATTTGTGGGCAGTTTTTACTGCCTCTTCTTTTGTTTTGAGGCTGAGAACCACCTTTTGGTCCTTTACCTTCCTCAGAGCGTTTACTTGGAGGCCGGAATCTCGTGCTTTTAAGGTGGTTCTCAGCCTCATTACAACGTCGTCACTGGTGTCCTCCACTTGTGTGGAAGACACCAGGATGGAGTAATTGGATTTTGGTTGGGGTGGCCTTGAACTCGCGAGCGCTTCTGCGTATGTTGGCCTGGTTTCTGCCGTCTCCGCAAGGATTTTTGTTGTATTTGCTATTTCCTTGCGAAGCTCTTCCATTTCCCTTCTATTTTCTTCAAGCATTCTGCCATGCTCTACTAACTTTTCCTCCCAAGCACTTTGTATTGCGGATATTTGACATATTTGCTCATTTCCCGAAGGGCCGGACAAGACAGGAGTCGCGACTGTGATTCCTGTTATCTCCGATTCTTCGGGCTTTTTCTTGGTCTCCTTTTTTTCGGCCTCCGCCTCCTTCACTAATGCATACAGCCGATCCACGGCCTGCATCACGGCGGTTTTTATTTCCGATTTTAAATTACGCGAGTTACCTAGGTGAAGTTTGGCTCGGCTGAGGCAGGCCTTGGCTTCGGCTGTTCTTGTCCGGTATGTAAATGTTTTGTTAGATGTCCCCTCTTGCGCATCTACAGTGGACTCCCATTCTCCGATGCTACGCCTCACGCTGTTGGTGGTGTGGGGTTTTGCCGGTGCTTTTGGGGACATCTGATTCTCGTTTGTTGTGGGTTTGACGGGGGTGCGGAAGCCGAACATATTGGGGGATTTGGTTTAAATCACGTTACAACAGCTGTATAGGGGCTGTGTAGTTATAGTCAATATAATTCAATAAGGGTTTTTGAAATAATTTAAGTATAATTTAAGTATAATTATTAAAATGTATAAGATATGAATTAATAATTGATAATTAAAATAGCCTAACCTACCTACTACAGCTGTATATGGGCTGTGCAGTTATAGATTTAATTTGTATAATAAGGAATAGAACAATAGAATTTGTGATTGATTAATTTGCATAAAATTACTATAAAATGTTGTTAAATAAAATGTAAAATGTAGAATTTTAATTGTATATATGTATATATGGCTAGTAGTTATGGGTTAAAATTTAGCCGAGTCTATGCTTTCTACTTATACCTAGTCCAACTGTATAGGAGTTGGGTCAATACTTATCTCTATTTTATATCCTAATTCTAGGATACGTTTAATACTTAATAATTTTTTTTTTTAAAATGAGTTTGTCAATTTCTTAATACTTATTCTTCTTTTCAGGTACTATCGTCGGATGCAGTCGTCGTGTTTGCTCGTCAGACCTGTTGTACAGTCGGCGAGAGCTGTCGTCGCAGCGCTACGTGTCAAGCGGGTCCTTATGCGTGTCCAATCCAAGTACGTGAGTACTATAAGTCAAATTATATTTATTCGAGTAGTTACGCTACGTCCGTTCCTTTTTCCCAACTGTAAAAGGGTTGGGGTCGCTAAAATTAAGTATTTTTCCTGTTTCAGGTACGTCTGTCGCCGAAAAACACCACCCGCGCTGTGGTATCTGCTTTTATTCCAAAATACCTACTTTCGGTAGTCGGTAAAATCAACGTAGTGAGCAACAACCGGGTGGGCGGGGGGGCGATTTTTCGCGCTACCCCTATAAATGGGGTGTCTGCGGATAGGGGCTGACGAGGGCTGTGCAACGGTATCAAATTTGGAGTTTCGCTAGAGGAAAATTTTGAAAATGTTTGGGTTTAAAAATCCAAAAAACGGTCAATGTATGGAAAGTTTATAACTTTCCTTCGAAAAATTTTGGGGAAACGGTCCAGATAGATCGGGCTCGATGTATCGAGTTCAAATAACTCAATGTTTACTATACTAAAGTCAAAAGAAAGTATGGAAAATCGACGAAAACCCAAATTATCGCACTCAGCACTATACCTCGGTTCGGTATGCGGTTTTGCCAAATTTCGCGCTACCCCTACAATTGGGGTGTCTGCGGATAGGGGCTGACGAGGGCTGTGCAACGATACCAAATTTGGAATTTCGCTAGAACAGAATTCTGAAAATTTTGTTGTTTAAAGTTCCAAAAAATAAACAATGAATAAAAATGTAGGGAAAATTTATAAATTTCCTTCGGAATTTTCCTCGGGAAATTGTCTTAAAATGTCGGGCTCGATGAATCGAGTTTAGATATATATAGATTGTATATACTATTGTCAAGAGAAATTAGTGAAAATCGACGAAAACTCAAATTATGGCACTCAGTACTATACCTCGGTTCGGTATTCGAAATTGCCGAATTTCGCGCTACCCCTATAAATGGGGTGTCTGCGGATAGGGGCTGACGAGGGCTGTGCAACGGTATCAAATTTGGAGTTTCGCTAGAGGAAAATTTTGAAAATGTTTGGGTTTAAAAATCCAAAAAACGGTCAATGTATGGAAAGTTTATAACTTTCCTTCGAAAAATTTTGGGGAAACGGTCCAGATAGATCGGGCTCGATGTATCGAGTTCAAATAACTCAATGTTTACTATACTAAAGTCAAAAGAAAGTATGGAAAATCGACGAAAACCCAAATTATCGCACTCAGCACTATACCTCGGTTCGGTATGCGGTTTTGCCAAATTTCGCGCTACCCCTACAATTGGGGTGTCTGCGGATAGGGGCTGACGAGGGCTGTGCAACGATACCAAATTTGGAATTTCGCTAGAACAGAATTCTGAAAATTTTGTTGTTTAAAGTTCCAAAAAATAAACAATGAATAAAAATGTAGGGAAAATTTATAAATTTCCTTCGGAATTTTCCTCGGGAAATTGTCTTAAAATGTCGGGCTCGATGAATCGAGTTTAGATATATATAGATTGTATATACTATTGTCAAGAGAAATTAGTGAAAATCGACGAAAACTCAAATTATGGCACTCAGTACTATACCTCGGTTCGGTATTCGAAATTGCCGAATTTCGCGCTACCCCTATAAATGGGGTGTCTGCGGATAGGGGCTGACGAGGGCTGTGCAACGGTATCAAATTTGGAGTTTCGCTAGAGGAAAATTTTGAAAATGTTTGGGTTTAAAAATCCAAAAAACGGTCAATGTATGGAAAGTTTATAACTTTCCTTCGAAAAATTTTGGGGAAACGGTCCAGATAGATCGGGCTCGATGTATCGAGTTCAAATAACTCAATGTTTACTATACTAAAGTCAAAAGAAAGTATGGAAAATCGACGAAAACCCAAATTATCGCACTCAGCACTATACCTCGGTTCGGTATGCGGTTTTGCCAAATTTCGCGCTACCCCTACAATTGGGGTGTCTGCGGATAGGGGCTGACGAGGGCTGTGCAACGATACCAAATTTGGAATTTCGCTAGAACAGAATTCTGAAAATTTTGTTGTTTAAAGTTCCAAAAAATAAACAATGAATAAAAATGTAGGGAAAATTTATAAATTTCCTTCGGAATTTTCCTCGGGAAATTGTCTTAAAATGTCGGGCTCGATGAATCGAGTTTAGATATATATAGATTGTATATACTATTGTCAAGAGAAATTAGTGAAAATCGACGAAAACTCAAATTATGGCACTCAGTACTATACCTCGGTTCGGTATTCGAAATTGCCGAATTTCGCGCTACCCCTATAAATGGGGTGTCTGCGGATAGGGGCTGACGAGGGCTGTGCAACGGTATCAAATTTGGAGTTTCGCTAGAGGAAAATTTTGAAAATGTTTGGGTTTAAAAATCCAAAAAACGGTCAATGTATGGAAAGTTTATAACTTTCCTTCGAAAAATTTTGGGGAAACGGTCCAGATAGATCGGGCTCGATGTATCGAGTTCAAATAACTCAATGTTTACTATACTAAAGTCAAAAGAAAGTATGGAAAATCGACGAAAACCCAAATTATCGCACTCAGCACTATACCTCGGTTCGGTATGCGGTTTTGCCAAATTTCGCGCTACCCCTACAATTGGGGTGTCTGCGGATAGGGGCTGACGAGGGCTGTGCAACGATACCAAATTTGGAATTTCGCTAGAACAGAATTCTGAAAATTTTGTTGTTTAAAGTTCCAAAAAATAAACAATGAATAAAAATGTAGGGAAAATTTATAAATTTCCTTCGGAATTTTCCTCGGGAAATTGTCTTAAAATGTCGGGCTCGATGAATCGAGTTTAGATATATATAGATTGTATATACTATTGTCAAGAGAAATTAGTGAAAATCGACGGTTAGGTTAGGTTAGGTTAGGTTAGGTTAGGTTAGGTTAGGTTAGGTTAGGTTAGGTTAGGTTAGGTTAGGTTAGGTTAGGTTAGGTTAGGTTAGGTTAGGTTAGGTTAGGTTAGGTTAGGTTAGGTTAGGTTAGGTTAGGTTAGGTTAGGTTAGGTTAGGTTAGGTTAGGTTAGGTTAGGTTAGGTTAGGTTAGGTTAGGTTAGGTTAGGTTAGGTTAGGTTAGGTTAGGTTAGGTTAGGTTAGGTTAGGTTAGGTTAGGTTAGGTTAGGTTAGGTTAGGTTAGGTTAGGTTAGGTTAGGTTAGGTTAGGTTAGGTTAGGTTAGGTTAGGTTAGGTTAGGTTAGGTTAGGTTAGGTTAGGTTAGGTTAGGTTAGGTTAGGTTAGGTTAGGTTAGGTTAGGTTAGGTTAGGTTAGGTTAGGTTAGGTTAGGTTAGGTTAGGTTAGGTTAGGTTAGGTTAGGTTAGGTTAGGTTAGGTTAGGTTAGGTTAGGTTAGGTTAGGTTAGGTTAGGTTAGGTTAGGTTAGGTTAGGTTAGGTTAGGTTAGGTTAGGTTAGGTTAGGTTAGGTTAGGTTAGGTTAGGTTAGGTTAGGTTAGGTTAGGTTAGGTTAGGTTAGGTTAGGTTAGGTTAGGTTAGGTTAGGTTAGGTTAGGTTAGGTTAGGTTAGGTTAGGTTAGGTTAGGTTAGGTTAGGTTAGGTTAGGTTTTTTTTTTTTTTTTTTTAAAAATTTGGTCGCCAGAGTTTCCCCTAATATGTGTCAGGGCCCTTATTTATCTTATCTTTTTATGCTGTATTCCTTTATGATCTAAAAATGAATTTTGATATTCTGTTCTTATTTTTACAGACTATTCTCTTACATTTTGTTCCAATTTCTTTACTAATATGCTATGTTTCTTATTTCCTCAATTTATTTCTTTCAATTTCTCTTATTTCTTTATTACTATTTATCTATTTCTTATTTGGCTGGACTAGTACTTTTGTTGTTCTTTTATACTATGTTTATATTGTTTTATTCTTTATTCTGTTCTCTTTCAATGTTCCGTTTCCTTTGTATTTTTTCCTAGGCACTGAGGTCAATTATTGCTTACCCTTCGCATTTCGTTGCTTATACTTTGGTTTCATTATCTCTTTCTTTAAGCAAGGCCTCGAGTCCCTATTTACTGGCATCGTCATGATGTCATTCTGTCAACTTTATGTTGGCTAGCGACTCGAGGTCGTGCCTGTTTTGTTTATGTGTAGGATTACTGGGTGTTTTCCTGGTTACGCACCCACTTCCCTTTAATCTTGCTATACTTGGATGTATAGCAAGTGCAAGTGGGTGGGTTTTACCGGCTCGTATGTATGCTTCCAGCGGGGACTCGTTGGTGATTTCCCAGACGAACTTCCTAATTTTATAGTGAAATATAATTTCCTTGTTAAAATTTCTTGTCGGGATGTAGTCCATCTCCAACGAGTCGTTGCGACTTACTGTTCGATTCCCAGTCTTTCCTCTTTTCACTATGTTGGTTCTTTCTATTCTCATTCTTTGGTATGGGCTTTTTTGGAGTGGAGCTTGGGATAAATTATTCGCTCTCGCTTTCGATCCCCGCGCACTCTTTACGGCTTTTATCGTCCAGCCGCTCAAGGTGTCTTCCTCAACAATACGCAACACTGGCTCTCGCTATACTATCCCATTTTTTCCGGATGGGGCATTCATCGCTGAATACCCCATGTTCTATGATTTTCAGTTTTTCATTTTTGCAATTTTTACAGGTCGACGCCTGTCCTGTCACCAGCTTAGGGCAGTCTGCCCTTACGTGTTGGTCACCACAGAAGGTGCACGAGTCCTTCTCCTCCTTACATGCTCTTCTGCCGTGACCAAACGCTAGGCATTTGGTGCATTGCACCAGTGGTGACTGGTCCTCGACCTGTAAAAACTGCAAGTCGACGTGGACTCTGCCCGCCGCCGTCATACGCAGCCACAGTTGGGGCGCCACCTGCAGCACTATATGGCACTGCAGTTGGTTCCTCACCTTTCTGCGGTATTTAACTACGGTGGCCGCGATGTCCTCGGCGGGCAGATCCCGCGTCAAATCCGCATTCTGATTTTTGATGGCCTGTATCACCTCCTCATCGGTGTTATAGGCCATCATGTATTTGAGGATGACCAGCGGGTTTTTATTCTTCGCGTCTTCCACCTTGAGCAGCTGGTTTGACCCGAGCTTGGCTTTGATTTTGGACGCTTCTTCCCTCGTCTTGAGGCTGAGGACCACCTTTTGGTCTTTGACCTTGCGTAGGGATTTTATTTGAACACCGGTCTCTTTCGCCTGCAAGGTAGTCCTCAACTTCAAGACTACATCTTCACTGGTGTCCTCCACTCGAGTGGAAGACACCAGTAAGGAGTGGTGAGGCTTTGGCGGAGGTGGCTTTGCGGCGGTCAGGATCTCGGCGTACGTCGGCTTGGGCGCTTCTTCCCTCAAGGCCGCTACCTGTTTGCCGGTTTCTTCCGAGACCCGACGCAACCCCCGCACTTCCTCTATTATAATGTCCATATTTTGAGGCTTTTCTTGATGTGTTCTATTTTTTACTGCCTCCGTTATGATGGACAGTTTGTCCATCATATCGAAGGATATGAGGTCCCTAACGGTTTTTGTTACGGATAGCACTTCCCCTATTGGCGCGCTCGTGGTAGACTTTTTTAATTCGTCTATTAGATGAACGAGCTGCTTAGATTGGTCCGCCAATAGTTTCCGTGCTTCCATATCAATCCCGCTCTTCTCCTGTTCCAGCCGCTGTACTAGGACTGCGTTTTCCTCTTTTAATTTGAGGATTTCCTGTCTCATATTTGCAATTTTAATGTCACCCTCTTTGACCGTCGCTTCCACTTTTTTATCGGGTTTTTCCAGCTTCCGTTCGGCTTCCAATCCCTTGACCAATTGGTACAGCCGATCCACGGCCTGCGTGACGGCAGCTTTTATCTCCGTCTTTAAATTTCTTGAGTTGCCAAGGTGGAGTTTGGCGCGGTTGAGGCAGGCCTTGGCCTCGGCTGTTTTGGTCGGGTAAGTTGCAGCAGACGCCCTCTCTTTTACGTCGGCGGCCGTCTCCCACTCGCCGATACTACGCCTTACGCTCGTGGTCTGAGTCACGGCCGCTTCGTTTGGGGACGTCTGCTTCCCGCTGGATGTTCGTTTTACTGGGGTACGGATGCCGAACATGTTGTGGAAATTAGGGGGTTACTCTGGGTTGTCAAAGTCTACTACAGCTGTATATGGGCTGTGTAGTTATAATTTGTCAAGTTTTAATATAGGAATTATTTGTAGAATTTTAGATAAATAAGTTTAAAATGTATATGAATAGATTGGATAGCTAATAATTTAAATAATTAGTTATTAATAGTATATAAATTAAGTTGTTGATTTGTAGAATTTGGCTGTATAGGAGCTATATATTATAATAATGTTTGGTTAAAATCAGTGGATTTTTAGTCCGATTAAAATTCCTATATTAATTTTTATTTAAGTCAATTTTTGTCTATATTATGTTATCGTAGTCTATAATTTTCTTATTATTTAATTATTCTTCGTCAAACAATTTGACAGCTAATCTATAGCTGCGTCTTGGGTTTTAATAAAAAGTTCCAACTGTAGGGGGGTTGGGTCAAAAAGACTATATTATATCTCTTATGTTAAGAATTGTTTAGTATACACCTTTATTTCTGTCTTTTTTATGTCAATTTTAATTTTGTTTTATTGTTTCAGGTGCAGCCGTCAGTTGCAGTCCAAATGCTGTAGTTCCAGCAGTTCGTCGCGCGTAGGTAAGTAACTATTTACGTTTACCTATTGTCTCTGCTAATATTTTGGGCAATTCTATCTACGTACCAATTTTCTTAAATTATCAATCTATTATACCTTGTTTGCCAGCCGTAGTGGCTGGTCGATGTCTTATTTTAATTTTATTTGTCCTTCTGAAGACCAATCTCGATGGATAACGCCTTTGCCCGGATTTTTTCGAACTTTTAAAATTTTTGGTCTCGTGACCTTGGAGATATTTAACGTCGTGGGTGACGACCGGGTGGGCGGGGGGGCGATTTTTCGCGCTAGCCCCACAAATGGGGTATCCAGAGAAAGGTCCCGCCGAGGCGATCTCAATGGTATAATAAACAAAGTATAGGTCTATAGAAAAATTTGGAAAAATCGAGTTTTGAAAGTGCCGAAAATGTTCAATGTATGAAAATTTTATAAATTTTGTATGAAAATTTTTTGGGAAAGCGTGTCAATATATCGAGCTAATTGAGCCGCTTATAACAATATATATATTGTATAGTCCCAGACTTAAGGTACGAATAGAATTTGCAAAATTTCCTTTGTTTACTAGCCCTTACTACACCTCGGTTGAATTTGGATTTTCGCGGTTGTTCGCGCTAGCCCCACAAATGGGGTATCCAGAGAAAGGTCCCGCCGAGGCGATCTCAATGGTATAATAAACAAAGTATAGGTCTATAGAAAAATTTGGAAAAATCGAGTTTTGAAAGTGCCGAAAATGTTCAATGTATGAAAATTTTATAAATTTTGTATGAAAATTTTTTGGGAAAGCGTGTCAATATATCGAGCTAATTGAGCCGCTTATAACAATATATATATTGTATAGTCCCAGACTTAAGGTACGAATAGAATTTGCAAAATTTCCTTTGTTTACTAGCCCTTACTACACCTCGGTTGAATTTGGATTTTCGCGGTTGTTCGCGCTAGCCCCACAAATGGGGTATCCAGAGAAAGGTCCCGCCGAGGCGATCTCAATGGTATAATAAACAAAGTATAGGTCTATAGAAAAATTTGGAAAAATCGAGTTTTGAAAGTGCCGAAAATGTTCAATGTATGAAAATTTTATAAATTTTGTATGAAAATTTTTTGGGAAAGCGTGTCAATATATCGAGCTAATTGAGCCGCTTATAACAATATATATATTGTATAGTCCCAGACTTAAGGTACGAATAGAATTTGCAAAATTTCCTTTGTTTACTAGCCCTTACTACACCTCGGTTGAATTTGGATTTTCGCGGTTGTTCGCGCTAGCCCCACAAATGGGGTATCCAGAGAAAGGTCCCGCCGAGGCGATCTCAATGGTATAATAAACAAAGTATAGGTCTATAGAAAAATTTGGAAAAATCGAGTTTTGAAAGTGCCGAAAATGTTCAATGTATGAAAATTTTATAAATTTTGTATGAAATTTTTTTGGGAAAGCGTGTCAATATATCGAGCTAATTGAGCCGCTTATAACAATATATATATTGTATAGTCCCAGACTTAAGGTACGAATAGAATTTGCAAAATTTCCTTTGTTTACTAGCCCTTACTACACCTCGGTTGAATTTGGATTTTCGCGGTTGTTCGCGCTAGCCCCACAAATGGGGTATCCAGAGAAAGGTCCCGCCGAGGCGATCTCAATGGTATAATAAACAAAGTATAGGTCTATAGAAAAATTTGGAAAAATCGAGTTTTGAAAGTGCCGAAAATGTTCAATGTATGAAAATTTTATAAATTTTGTATGAAAATTTTTTGGGAAAGCGTGTCAATATATCGAGCTAATTGAGCCGCTTATAACAATATATATATTGTATAGTCCCAGACTTAAGGTACGAATAGAATTTGCAAAATTTCCTTTGTTTACTAGCCCTTACTACACCTCGGTTGAATTTGGATTTTCGCGGTTGTTCGCGCTAGCCCCACAAATGGGGTATCCAGAGAAAGGTCCCGCCGAGGCGATCTCAATGGTATAATAAACAAAGTATAGGTCTATAGAAAAATTTGGAAAAATCGAGTTTTGAAAGTGCCGAAAATGTTCAATGTATGAAAATTTTATAAATTTTGTATGAAAATTTTTTGGGAAAGCGTGTCAATATATCGAGCTAATTGAGCCGCTTATAACAATATATATATTGTATAGTCCCAGACTTAAGGTACGAATAGAATTTGCAAAATTTCCTTTGTTTACTAGCCCTTACTACACCTCGGTTGAATTTGGATTTTCGCGGTTGTTCGCGCTAGCCCCACAAATGGGGTATCCAGAGAAAGGTCCCGCCGAGGCGATCTCAATGGTATAATAAACAAAGTATAGGTCTATAGAAAAATTTGGAAAAATCGAGTTTTGAAAGTGCCGAAAATGTTCAATGTATGAAAATTTTATAAATTTTGTATGAAAATTTTTTGGGAAAGCGTGTCAATATATCGAGCTAATTGAGCCGCTTATAACAATATATATATTGTATAGTCCCAGACTTAAGGTACGAATAGAATTTGCAAAATTTCCTTTGTTTACTAGCCCTTACTACACCTCGGTTGAATTTGGATTTTCGCGGTTGTTCGCGCTAGCCCCACAAATGGGGTATCCAGAGAAAGGTCCCGCCGAGGCGATCTCAATGGTATAATAAACAAAGTATAGGTCTATAGAAAAATTTGGAAAATCGAGTTTTGAAAGTGCCGAAAATGTTCAATGTATGAAAATTTTATAAATTTTGTATGAAAATTTTTTGGGAAAGCGTGTCAATATATCGAGCTAATTGAGCCGCTTATAACAATATATATATTGTATAGTCCCAGACTTAAGGTACGAATAGAATTTGCAAAATTTCCTTTGTTTACTAGCCCTTACTACACCTCGGTTGAATTTGGATTTTCGCGGTTGTTCGCGCTAGCCCCACAAATGGGGTATCCAGAGAAAGGTCCCGCCGAGGCGATCTCAATGGTATAATAAACAAAGTATAGGTCTATAGAAAAATTTGGAAAAATCGAGTTTTGAAAGTGCCGAAAATGTTCAATGTATGAAAATTTTATAAATTTTGTATGAAAATTTTTTGGGAAAGCGTGTCAATATATCGAGCTAATTGAGCCGCTTATAACAATATATATATTGTATAGTCCCAGACTTAAGGTACGAATAGAATTTGCAAAATTTCCTTTGTTTACTAGCCCTTACTACACCTCGGTTGAATTTGGATTTTCGCGGTTGTTCGCGCTAGCCCCACAAATGGGGTATCCAGAGAAAGGTCCCGCCGAGGCGATCTCAATGGTATAATAAACAAAGTATAGGTCTATAGAAAAATTTGGAAAAATCGAGTTTTGAAAGTGCCGAAAATGTTCAATGTATGAAAATTTTATAAATTTTGTATGAAATTTTTTTGGGAAAGCGTGTCAATATATCGAGCTAATTGAGCCGCTTATAACAATATATATATTGTATAGTCCCAGACTTAAGGTACGAATAGAATTTGCAAAATTTCCTTTGTTTACTAGCCCTTACTACACCTCGGTTGAATTTGGATTTTCGCGGTTGTTCGCGCTAGCCCCACAAATGGGGTATCCAGAGAAAGGTCCCGCCGAGGCGATCTCAATGGTATAATAAACAAAGTATAGGTCTATAGAAAAATTTGGAAAAATCGAGTTTTGAAAGTGCCGAAAATGTTCAATGTATGAAAATTTTATAAATTTTGTATGAAAATTTTTTGGGAAAGCGTGTCAATATATCGAGCTAATTGAGCCGCTTATAACAATATATATATTGTATAGTCCCAGACTTAAGGTACGAATAGAATTTGCAAAATTTCCTTTGTTTACTAGCCCTTACTACACCTCGGTTGAATTTGGATTTTCGCGGTTGTTCGCGCTAGCCCCACAAATGGGGTATCCAGAGAAAGGTCCCGCCGAGGCGATCTCAATGGTATAATAAACAAAGTATAGGTCTATAGAAAAATTTGGAAAAATCGAGTTTTGAAAGTGCCGAAAATGTTCAATGTATGAAAATTTTATAAATTTTGTATGAAAATTTTTTGGGAAAGCGTGTCAATATATCGAGCTAATTGAGCCGCTTATAACAATATATATATTGTATAGTCCCAGACTTAAGGTACGAATAGAATTTGCAAAATTTCCTTTGTTTACTAGCCCTTACTACACCTCGGTTGAATTTGGATTTTCGCGGTTGTTCGCGCTAGCCCCACAAATGGGGTATCCAGAGAAAGGTCCCGCCGAGGCGATCTCAATGGTATAATAAACAAAGTATAGGTCTATAGAAAAATTTGGAAAAATCGAGTTTTGAAAGTGCCGAAAATGTTCAATGTATGAAAATTTTATAAATTTTGTATGAAAATTTTTTGGGAAAGCGTGTCAATATATCGAGCTAATTGAGCCGCTTATAACAATATATATATTGTATAGTCCCAGACTTAAGGTACGAATAGAATTTGCAAAATTTCCTTTGTTTACTAGCCCTTACTACACCTCGGTTGAATTTGGATTTTCGCGGTTGTTCGCGCTAGCCCCACAAATGGGGTATCCAGAGAAAGGTCCCGCCGAGGCGATCTCAATGGTATAATAAACAAAGTATAGGTCTATAGAAAAATTTGGAAAAATCGAGTTTTGAAAGTGCCGAAAATGTTCAATGTATGAAAATTTTATAAATTTTGTATGAAAATTTTTTGGGAAAGCGTGTCAATATATCGAGCTAATTGAGCCGCTTATAACAATATATATATTGTATAGTCCCAGACTTAAGGTACGAATAGAATTTGCAAAATTTCCTTTGTTTACTAGCCCTTACTACACCTCGGTTGAATTTGGATTTTCGCGGTTGTTCGCGCTAGCCCCACAAATGGGGTATCCAGAGAAGGTCCCGCCGAGGCGATCTCAATGGTATAATAAACAAAGTATAGGTCTATAGAAAAATTTGGAAAAATCGAGTTTTGAAAGTGCCGAAAATGTTCAATGTATGAAAATTTTATAAATTTTGTATGAAAATTTTTTGGGAAAGCGTGTCAATATATCGAGCTAATTGAGCCGCTTATAACAATATATATATTGTATAGTCCCAGACTTAAGGTACGAATAGAATTTGCAAAATTTCCTTTGTTTACTAGCCCTTACTACACCTCGGTTGAATTTGGATTTTCGCGGTTGTTCGCGCTAGCCCCACAAATGGGGTATCCAGAGAAAGGTCCCGCCGAGGCGATCTCAATGGTATAATAAACAAAGTATAGGTCTATAGAAAAATTTGGAAAAATCGAGTTTTGAAAGTGCCGAAAATGTTCAATGTATGAAAATTTTATAAATTTTGTATGAAAATTTTTTGGGAAAGCGTGTCAATATATCGAGCTAATTGAGCCGCTTATAACAATATATATATTGTATAGTCCCAGACTTAAGGTACGAATAGAATTTGCAAAATTTCCTTTGTTTACTAGCCCTTACTACACCTCGGTTGAATTTGGATTTTCGCGGTTGTTCGCGCTAGCCCCACAAATGGGGTATCCAGAGAAAGGTCCCGCCGAGGCGATCTCAATGGTATAATAAACAAAGTATAGGTCTATAGAAAAATTTGGAAAAATCGAGTTTTGAAAGTGCCGAAAATGTTCAATGTATGAAAATTTTATAAATTTTGTATGAAAATTTTTTGGGAAAGCGTGTCAATATATCGAGCTAATTGAGCCGCTTATAACAATATATATATTGTATAGTCCCAGACTTAAGGTACGAATAGAATTTGCAAAATTTCCTTTGTTTACTAGCCCTTACTACACCTCGGTTGAATTTGGATTTTCGCGGTTGTTCGCGCTAGCCCCACAAATGGGGTATCCAGAGAAAGGTCCCGCCGAGGCGATCTCAATGGTATAATAAACAAAAGTATAGGTCTATAGAAAAATTTGGAAAAATCGAGTTTTGAAAGTGCCGAAAATGTTCAATGTATGAAAATTTTATAAATTTTGTATGAAATTTTTTTGGGAAAGCGTGTCAATATATCGAGCTAATTGAGCCGCTTATAACAATATATATATTGTATAGTCCCAGACTTAAGGTACGAATAGAATTTGCAAAATTTCCTTTGTTTACTAGCCCTTACTACACCTCGGTTGAATTTGGATTTTCGCGGTTGTTCGCGCTAGCCCCACAAATGGGGTATCCAGAGAAAGGTCCCGCCGAGGCGATCTCAATGGTATAATAAACAAAGTATAGGTCTATAGAAAAATTTGGAAAAATCGAGTTTTGAAAGTGCCGAAAATGTTCAATGTATGAAAATTTTATAAATTTTGTATGAAAATTTTTTGGGAAAGCGTGTCAATATATCGAGCTAATTGAGCCGCTTATAACAATATATATATTGTATAGTCCCAGACTTAAGGTACGAATAGAATTTGCAAAATTTCCTTTGTTTAA
>CAJHXA020000040.1:0-35743 GCA_905147815.2 Phalera bucephala
TTTATAAATTTCCTTCGGAATTTTCCTCGGGAACATTGTCTTAAAATGTCGGGCTCGATGAATCGAGTTTAAATATATAGGGTTTGTATATGCTATAGTCAAAAGGAAGTATAGAAATTAGACGAAAACCCAAAATATGGCACTTACCACTATACCTCGGTTCGATGTTCGAGTTGGTCAAATTTCGCGCTACCCCTACGAATGGGGTGTCTGCGGATAGGGGCTGACGAGGGCTGTGCAACGGTACCAAATTTGGACTTTCACCAGAGGAAAATTTTGAAAATTTTTGGGTTTAAAAATCCAAAAAAACGGTCAATGTATGGAAAGTTTATAACTTTCCTTTGAAAAAAATTTGGGGAAATGGTCTGGATAGATCGGGCTCGATGAATCGAGTTCAAATAACTCAATGTTTACTATACTAAAGTCAAAAGAAACTATGGAAAATCGACGAAAACCCAAATTATCGCACTCAGCACTATACCTCGGTTCGGTGTGCGGTTTTGCCAAATTTCGCGCTACCCCTACAAATGGGGTGTCTGCGGATAGGGGCTGACGAGGGCTGTGCAACGATATCAAATTTGGAATTTCGCTAGAACAGAATTCTGAAAATTTTGGGGTTTAAAGTTCCAAAAAAATAACAATGAATAAACAATGTAGGGAAAATTTATAAATTTCCTTCGGAATTTTCCTCGGGAAATTGTCTTAAAATGTCGGGCTCGATGAATCGAGTTTAAATATATAGGGTTTGTATATGCTATAGTCAAAAGGAAGTATAGAAATTAGACGAAAACCCAAAATATGGCACTTACCACTATACCTCGGTTCGATGTTCGAGTTGGTCAAATTTCGCGCTACCCCTACGAATGGGGTGTCTGCGGATAGGGGCTGACGAGGGCTGTGCAACGGTACCAAATTTGGACTTTCACCAGAGGAAAATTTTGAAAATTTTTGGGTTTAAAAATCCAAAAACGGTCAATGTATGGAAAGTTTATAACTTTCCTTTGAAAAAAATTTGGGGAAATGGTCTGGATAGATCGGGCTCGATGAATCGAGTTCAAATAACTCAATGTTTACTATACTAAAGTCAAAAGAAACTATGGAAAATCGACGAAAACCCAAATTATCGCACTCAGCACTATACCTTCGGTTCGGTGTGCGGTTTTTGCCAAATTTCGCGCTACCCCTACAAATGGGGTGTCTGCGGATAGGGGCTGACGAGGGCTGTGCAACGATATCAAATTTGGAATTTCGCTAGAACAGAATTCTGAAAATTTTGGGGTTTAAAGTTCCAAAAAATAACAATGAATAAACAATGTAGGGAAAATTTATAATTTCCTTCGGAATTTTCCTCGGGAAATTGTCTTAAAATGTCGGGCTCGATGAATCGAGTTTAAATATATAGGGTTTGTATATGCTATAGTCAAAAGGAAGTATAGAAATTAGACGAAAACCCAAAATATGGCACTTACCACTATACCTCGGTTCGATGTTCGAGTTGGTCAAATTTCGCGCTACCCCTACGAATGGGGTGTCTGCGGATAGGGGCTGACGAGGGCTGTGCAACGGTACCAAATTTGGACTTTCACCAGAGGAAAATTTTGAAAATTTTTGGGTTTAAAAATCCAAAAAACGGTCAATGTATGGAAAGTTTATAACTTTCCTTTGAAAAAAATTTGGGGAAATGGTCTGGATAGATCGGGCTCGATGAATCGAGTTCAAATAACTCAATGTTTACTATACTAAAGTCAAAAGAAACTATGGAAAATCGACGAAAACCCAAATTATCGCACTCAGCACTATACCTCGGTTCGGTGTGCGGTTTTGCCAAATTTCGCGCTACCCCTACAAATGGGGTGTCTGCGGATAGGGGCTGACGAGGGCTGTGCAACGATATCAAATTTGGAATTTCGCTAGAACAGAATTCTGAAAATATTTGGGGTTTAAAGTTCCAAAAAATAACAATGAATAAACAATGTAGGGAAAATTTATAAATTTCCTTCGGAATTTTCCTCGGGAAATTGTCTTAAAATGTCGGGCTCGATGAATCGAGTTTAAATATATAGGGTTTGTATATGCTATAGTCAAAAGGAAGTATAGAAATTAGACGAAAACCCAAAATATGGCACTTACCACTATACCTCGGTTCGATGTTCGAGTTGGTCAAATTTCGCGCTACCCCTACGAATGGGGTGTCTGCGGATAGGGGCTGACGAGGGCTGTGCAACGGTACCAAATTTGGACTTTCACCAGAGGAAAATTTTGAAAATTTTTGGGTTTAAAAATCCAAAAAAACGGTCAATGTATGGAAAGTTTATAACTTTCCTTTGAAAAAATTTGGGGAAATGGTCTGGATAGATCGGGCTCGATGAATCGAGTTCAAATAACTCAATGTTTACTATACTAAAGTCAAAAGAAACTATGGAAAATCGACGAAAACCCAAATTATCGCACTCAGCACTATACCTCGGTTCGGTGTGCGGTTTTGCCAAATTTCGCGCTACCCCTACAAATGGGGTGTCTGCGGATAGGGGCTGACGAGGGCTGTGCAACGATATCAAATTTGGAATTTCGCTAGAACAGAATTCTGAAAATTTTGGGGTTTAAAGTTCCAAAAAATAACAATGAATAAAACAATGTAGGGAAAATTTATAAATTTCCTTCGGAATTTTCCTCGGGAAATTGTCTTAAAATGTCGGGCTCGATGAATCGAGTTTAAATATATAGGGTTTGTATATGCTATAGTCAAAAGGAAGTATAGAAATTAGACGAAAACCCAAAATATGGCACTTACCACTATACCTCGGTTCGATGTTCGAGTTGGTCAAATTTCGCGCTACCCCTACGAATGGGGTGTCTGCGGATAGGGGCTGACGAGGGCTGTGCAACGGTACCAAAATTTGGACTTTCACCAGAGGAAAATTTTGAAAATTTTTGGGTTTAAAAATCCAAAAAAACGGTCAATGTATGGAAAGTTTATAACTTTCCTTTGAAAAAATTTGGGGAAATGGTCTGGATAGATCGGGCTCGATGAATCGAGTTCAAATAACTCAATGTTTACTATACTAAAGTCAAAAGAAACTATGGAAAATCGACGAAAACCCAAATTATCGCACTCAGCACTATACCTCGGTTCGGTGTGCCGGTTTTGCCAAATTTCGCGCTACCCCTACAAATGGGGTGTCTGCGGATAGGGGCTGACGAGGGCTGTGCAACGATATCAAATTTGGAATTTCGCTAGAACAGAATTCTGAAAATTTTGGGGTTTAAAGTTCCAAAAAATAACAATGAATAAACAATGTAGGGAAAATTTATAAATTTCCTTCGGAATTTTCCTCGGGAAATTGTCTTAAAATGTCGGGCTCGATGAATCGAGTTTAAATATATAGGGTTTGTATATGCTATAGTCAAAAGGAAGTATAGAAATTAGACGAAAAACCCAAAATATGGCACTTACCACTATACCTCGGTTCGATGTTCGAGTTGGTCAAATTTCGCGCTACCCCTACGAATGGGGTGTCTGCGGATAGGGGCTGACGAGGGCTGTGCAACGGTACCAAATTTGGACTTTCACCAGAGGAAAAAATTTTCAAAATTTTTGGGTTTAAAAATCCAAAAAACGGTCAATGTATGGAAAGTTTATAACTTTCCTTTGAAAAAATTTGGGGAAATGGTCTGGATAGATCGGGCTCGATGAATCGAGTTCAAATAACTCAATGTTTACTATACTAAAGTCAAAAGAAACTATGGAAAATCGACGAAAACCCAAATTATCGCACTCAAGCACTATACCTCGGTTCGGTGTGCCGGTTTTGCCAAATTTCGCGCTACCCCTACAAATGGGGTGTCTGCGGATAGGGGCTGACGAGGCTGTGCAACGATATCAAATTTGGAATTTCGCTAGAACAGAATTCTTGAAAATTTTGGGGTTTAAAGTTCCAAAAAATAACAATGAATAAACAATGTAGGGAAAATTTATAAATTTCCTTCGGAATTTTCCTCGGGAAATTGTCTTAAAATGTCGGGCTCGATGAATCGAGTTTATATATATAGGGTTTGTATATGCTATAGTCAAAAGGAAGTATAGAAATTAGACGAAAACCCAAAATATGGCACTTACCACTATACCTCGGTTCGATGTTCGAGTTGGTCAAATTTCGCGCTACCCCTACGAATGGGGTGTCTGCGGATAGGGGCTGACGAGGGCTGTGCAACGGTACCAAATTTGGACTTTCACCAGAGGAAAATTTTGAAAATTTTTGGGTTTAAAAATCCAAAAAACGGTCAATGTATGGAAAGTTTATAACTTTCCTTTGAAAAAATTTGGGGAAATGGTCTGGATAGATCGGGCTCGATGAATCGAGTTCAAATAACTCAATGTTTACTATACTAAAGTCAAAAGAAACTATGGAAAATCGACGAAAACCCAAATTATCGCACTCAGCACTATACCTCGGTTCGGTGTGCGGTTTTGCCAAATTTCGCGCTACCCCTACAAATGGGGTGTCTGCGGATAGGGGCTGACGAGGGCTGTGCAACGATATCAAATTTGGAATTTCGCTAGAACAGAATTCTGAAAATTTTGGGGGTTTAAAGTTCCAAAAAATAACAATGAATAAACAATGTAGGGAAAATTTATAAATTTCCTTCGGAATTTTCCTCGGGAAATTGTCTTAAAATGTCGGGCTCGATGAATCGAGTTTAAATATATAGGGTTTGTATATGCTATAGTCAAAAGGAAGTATAGAAATTAGACGAAAACCCAAAATATGGCACTTACCACTATACCTCGGTTCGATGTTCGAGTTGGTCAAATTTCGCGCTACCCCTACGAATGGGGTGTCTGCGGGATAGGGGCTGACGAGGGCTGTGCAACGGTACCAAATTTGGACTTTCACCAGAGGAAAATTTTGAAAATTTTTGGGTTTAAAAATCCAAAAAAACGGTCAATGTATGGAAAGTTTATAACTTTCCTTTGAAAAAATTTGGGGAAATGGTCTGGATAGATCGGGCTCGATGAATCGAGTTCAAATAACTCAATGTTTACTATACTAAAGTCAAAAGAAACTATGGAAAATCGACGAAAACCCAAATTATCGCACTCAGCACTATACCTCGGTTCGGTGTGCGGTTTTGCCAAATTTCGCGCTACCCCTACAAATGGGGTGTCTGCGGATAGGGGCTGACGAGGGCTGTGCAACGATATCAAATTTGGAATTTCGCTAGAACAGAATTCTGAAAATTTTGGGGTTTAAAGTTCCAAAAAATAACAATGAATAAACAATGTAGGGAAAATTTATAAATTTCCTTCGGAATTTTCCTCGGGAAATTGTCTTAAAATGTCGGGCTCGATGAATCGAGTTTAAATATATAGGGTTTGTATATGCTATAGTCAAAAGGAAGTATAGAAATTAGACGAAAACCCAAAATATGGCACTTACCACTATACCTCGGTTCGATGTTCGAGTTGGTCAAATTTCGCGCTACCCCTACGAATGGGGTGTCTGCGGATAGGGGCTGACGAGGGCTGTGCAACGGTACCCAAATTTGGACTTTCACCAGAGGAAAATTTTGAAAATTTTTGGGTTTAAAAATCCAAAAAACGGTCAATGTATGGAAAGTTTATAACTTTCCTTTGAAAAAATTTGGGGAAAATGGTCTGGATAGATCGGGCTCGATGAATCGAGTTCAAATAACTCAATGTTTACTATACTAAAGTCAAAAGAAACTATGGAAAATCGACGAAAACCCAAATTATCGCACTCAGCACTATACCTCGGTTCGGTGTGCGGTTTTGCCAAATTTCGCGCTACCCCTACAAATGGGGTGTCTGCGGATAGGGGCTGACGAGGGCTGTGCAACGATATCAAATTTGGAATTTCGCTAGAACAGAATTCTGAAAATTTTGGGGTTTAAAGTTCCAAAAAATAACAATGAATAACAATGTAGGGAAAATTTATAAATTTCCTTCGGAATTTTCCTCGGGAAATTGTCTTAAAATGTCGGGCTCGATGAATCGAGTTTAAAATATATAGGGTTTGTATATGCTATAGTCAAAAGGAAGTATAGAAATTAGACGAAAACCCAAAATATGGCACTTACCACTATACCTCGGTTCGATGTTCGAGTTGGTCAAATTTCGCGCTACCCCTACGAATGGGGTGTCTGCGGATAGGGGCTGACGAGGGCTGTGCAACGGTACCAAATTTGGACTTTCACCAGAGGAAAATTTTGAAAATTTTTGGGGTTTAAAAATCCAAAAAACGGTCAATGTATGGAAAGTTTATAACTTTCCTTTGAAAAAATTTGGGGAAATGGTCTGGATAGATCGGGCTCGATGAATCGAGTTCAAATAACTCAATGTTTACTATACTAAAGTCAAAAGAAACTATGGAAAATCGACGAAAACCCAAATTATCGCACTCAGCACTATACCTCGGTTCGGTGTGCGGTTTTGCCAAATTTCGCGCTACCCCTACAAATGGGGTGTCTGCGGATAGGGGCTGACGAGGGCTGTGCAACGATATCAAATTTGGAATTTCGCTAGAACAGAATTCTGAAAATTTTGGGGTTTAAAGTTCCAAAAAATAACAATGAATAAACAATGTAGGGAAAATTTATAAATTTCCTTCGGAATTTTCCTCGGGAAATGTCTTAAAATGTCGGGCTCGATGAATCGAGTTTAAATATATAGGGTTTGTATATGCTATAGTCAAAAGGAAGTATAGAAATTAGACGAAAACCCAAAATATGGCACTTACCACTATACCTCGGTTCGATGTTCGAGTTGGTCAAATTTCGCGCTACCCCTACGAATGGGGTGTCTGCGGATAGGGGCTGACGAGGGCTGTGCAACGGTACCAAATTTGGACTTTCACCAGAGGAAAATTTTGAAAATTTTTGGGTTTAAAAATCCAAAAAACGGTCAATGTATGGAAAGTTTATAACTTTCCTTTGAAAAAATTTGGGGAAATGGTCTGGATAGATCGGGCTCGATGAATCGAGTTCAAATAACTCAATGTTTACTATACTAAAGTCAAAAGAAACTATGGAAAATCGACGAAAACCCAAATTATCGCACTCAGCACTATACCTCGGTTCGGTGTGCGGTTTTGCCAAATTTCGCGCTACCCCTACAAATGGGGTGTCTGCGGATAGGGGCTGACGAGGGCTGTGCAACGATATCAAATTTGGAATTTCGCTAGAACAGAATTCTGAAAATTTTGGGGTTTAAAGTTCCAAAAAATAACAATGAATAAACAACGTAGGGAAAATTTATAAATTTCCTTCGGAATTTTCCTCGGGAATTTGTCTTAAAATATCGGGCTCGATGAATCGAGTTTAAATATATAGGGTTTGTATATGCTATAGTCAAAAGGAAGTATAGAAATTAGACGAAAACCCAAAATATGGCACTTACCACTATACCTCGGTTCGATGTTCGAGTTGGTCAAATTTCGCGCTACCCCTACGAATGGGGTGTCTGCGGATAGGGGGCTGACGAGGGCTGTGCAACGGTACCAAATTTGGACTTTCACCAGAGGAAAATTTTGAAAATTTTTGGGTTTAAAAATCCAAAAAAACGGTCAATGTATGGAAAGTTTATAACTTTCCTTTGAAAAAATTTGGGGAAATGGTCTGGATAGATCGGGCTCGATGAATCGAGTTCAAATAACTCAATGTTTACTATACTAAAGTCAAAAGAAACTATGGAAAATCGACGAAACCCAAATTATCGCACTCAGCACTATACCTCGGTTCGGTGTGCGGTTTTGCCAAATTTCGCGCTACCCCTACAAATGGGGTGTCTGCGGATAGGGGCTGACGAGGGCTGTGCAACGATATCAAATTTGGAATTTCGCTAGAACAGAATTCTGAAAATTTTGGGGTTTAAAGTTCCAAAAAATAACAATGAATAAACAATGTAGGGAAAATTTATAAATTTCCTTCGGATTTTTCCTCGGGAAATTGTCTTAAAATGTCGGGCTCGATGAATCGAGTTTAAAATATATAGGGTTTGTATATGCTATAGTCAAAAGGAAGTATAGAAATTAGACGAAAAACCCAAAATATGGCCACTTACCACTATACCTCGGTTCGATGTTCGAGTTGGTCAAATTTCGCGCTACCCCTACGAATGGGGTGTCTGCGGATAGGGGCTGACGAGGGCTGTGCAACGGTACCAAATTTGGACTTTCACCAGAGGAAAATTTTGAAAATTTTTGGGTTTAAAAATCCAAAAAACGGTCAATGTATGGAAAGTTTATAACTTTCCTTTGAAAAAATTTGGGGAAATGGTCTGGATAGATCGGGCTCGATGAATCGAGTTCAAATAACTCAATGTTTACTATACTAAAGTCAAAAGAAACTATGGAAAATCGACGAAAACCCAAATTATCGCACTCAGCACTATACCTCGGTTCGGTGTGCGGTTTTGCCAAATTTCGCGCTACCCCTACAAATGGGGTGTCTGCGGATAGGGGCTGACGAGGGCTGTGCAACGATATCAAATTTGGAATTTCGCTAGAACAGAATTCTGAAAATTTTGGGGTTTAAAGTTCCAAAAAATAACAATGAATAAACAATGTAGGGAAAATTTATAAATTTCCTTCGGAATTTTCCTCGGGAAATGGTCTTAAAATGTCGGGCTCGATGAATCGAGTTTAAATATATAGGGTTTGTATATGCTATAGTCAAAAGGAAGTATAGAAATTAGACGAAAACCCAAAATATGGCACTTACCACTATACCTCGGTTCGATGTTCGAGTTGGTCAAATTTCGCGCTACCCCTACGAATGGGGTGTCTGCGGATAGGGGCTGACGAGGGCTGTGCAACGGTACCAAATTTGGACTTTCACCAGAGGAAAATTTTGAAAATTTTGGGTTTAAAAATCCAAAAAACGGTCAATGTATGGAAAGTTTATAACTTCTCCTTTGAAAAAATTTGGGGAAATGGTCTGGATAGATCGGGCTCGATGAATCGAGTTCAAATAACTCAATGTTTACTATACTAAAGTCAAAAGAAACTATGGAAAATCGACGAAAACCCAAATTATCGCACTCAGCACTATACCTCGGTTCGGTGTGCGGTTTTGCCAAATTTCGCGCTACCCCTACAAATGGGGTGTCTGCGGATAGGGGCTGACGAGGGCTGTGCAACGATATCAAATTTGGAATTTCGCTAGAACAGAATTCTGAAAATTTTGGGGGTTTAAAGTTCCAAAAAAATAACAATGAATAAACAATGTAGGGAAAATTTATAAATTTCCTTCGGAATTTTCCTCGGGAAATTGTCTTAAAATGTCGGGCTCGATGAATCGAGTTTAAATATATAGGGTTTGTATATGCTATAGTCAAAAGGAAGTATAGAAATTAGACGAAAACCCAAAATATGGCACTTACCACTATACCATCGGTTCGATGTTCGAGTTGGTCAAATTTCGCGCTACCCCTACGAATGGGGTGTCTGCGGATAGGGGCTGACGAGGGCTGTGCAACGGTACCAAATTTGGACTTTCACCAGAGGAAAATTTTGAAAATTTTTGGGTTTAAAAATCCAAAAAACGGTCAATGTATGGAAAGTTTATAACTTTCCTTTGAAAAAATTTGGGGAAATGGTCTGGATAGATCGGGCTCGATGAATCGAGTTCAAATAACTCAATGTTTACTATACTAAAGTCAAAAGAAACTATGGAAAATCGACGAAAACCCAAATTATCGCACTCAGCACTATACCTCGGTTCGGTGTGCGGTTTTGCCAAATTTCGCGCTACCCCTACGAATGGGGTGTCTGCGGATAGGGGCTGACGAGGGCTGTGCAACGGTACCAAATTTGGACTTTCACCAGAGGAAAATTTTGAAAATTTTTGGGTTTAAAAATCCAAAAAACGGTCAATGTATGGAAGTTTATAACTTTCCTTTGAAAAAATTTGGGGAAATGGTCTGGATAGATCGGGCTCGATGAATCGAGTTCAAATAACTCAATGTTTACTATACTAAAGTCAAAAGAAACTATGGAAAATCGACGAAAACCCAAATTATCGCACTCAGCACTATACCTCGGTTCGGTGTGCGGTTTTGCCAAATTTCGCGCTACCCCTACGAATGGGGTGTCTGCGGATAGGGGCTGACGAGGGCTGTGCAACGGTACCAAATTTGGACTTTCACCAGAGGAAAATTTTGAAAATTTTTGGGTTTAAAAATCCAAAAAACGGTCAATGTATGGAAAGTTTATAACTTTCCTTTGAAAAAATTTGGGGAAATGGTCTGGATAGATCGGGCTCGATGAATCGAGTTCAAATAACTCAATGTTTACTATACTAAAGTCAAAAGAAACTATGGAAAATCGACGAAAACCCAAATTATCGCACTCAGCACTATACCTCGGTTCGGTGTGCGGTTTTGCCAAATTTCGCGCTACCCCTACAAATGGGGTGTCTGCGGATAGGGGCTGACGAGGGCTGTGCAACGATATCAAATTTGGAATTTCGCTAGAACAGAATTCTGAAAATTTTGGGGTTTAAAGTTCCAAAAAATAACAATGAATAAACAATGTAGGGAAAATTTATAAATTTCCTTCGGAATTTTCCTCGGGAAATTGTCTTAAAATGTCGGGCTCGATGAATCGAGTTTAAATATATAGGGTTTGTATATGCTATAGTCAAAAGGAAGTATAGAAATTAGACGAAAACCCAAAATATGGCACTTACCCACTATACCTCGGTTCGATGTTCGAGTTGGTCAAATTTCGCGCTAGACCCCTCCTACGAATGGGGTGTCTGCGGATAGGGGCTGACGAGGGCTGTGCAACGGTACCAAATTTGGACTTTCACCAGAGGAAAATTTTGAAAATTTTTGGGTTTAAAAATCCAAAAAACGGTCAATGTATGGAAAGTTTATAACTTTCCTTTGAAAAAATTTGGGGAAATGGTCTGGATAGATCGGGCTCGATGAATCGAGTTCAAATAACTCAATGTTTACTATACTAAAGTCAAAAGAAACTATGGAAAATCGACGAAAACCCAAATTATCGCACTCAGCACTATACTCGGTTCGGTGTGCGGTTTTGCCAAATTTCGCGCTACCCCTACGAATGGGGGTGTCTGCGGATAGGGGCTGACGAGGGCTGTGCAACGGTACCAAATTTGGACTTTCACCAGAGGAAAATTTTGAAAATTTTTTGGGTTTAAAAATCCAAAAAACGGTCAATGTATGGAAAGTTTATAACTTTCCTTTGAAAAAATTTGGGGAAATGGTCTGGATAGATCGGGCTCGATGAATCGAGTTCAAATAACTCAATGTTTACTATACTAAAGTCAAAAGAAACTATGGAAAATCGACGAAAAACCCAAATTATCGCACTCAGCACTATACCTCGGTTCGGTGTGCGGTTTTGCCAAATTTCGCGCTACCCCTACGAATGGGGTGTCTGCGGATAGGGGCTGACGAGGGCTGTGCAACGGTACCAAATTTGGACTTTCACCAGAGGAAAATTTTTGAAAATTTTTGGGGTTTAAAAATCCAAAAAAACGGTCATTGTATGGAAAGTTTATAACTTTCCTTTGAAAAAATTTGGGGAAATGGTCTGGATAGATCGGGCTCGATGAATCGAGTTCAAATAACTCAATGTTTACTATACTAAAGTCAAAAGAAACTATGGAAAATCGACGAAAACCCAAATTATCGCACTCAGCACTATACCTCGGTTCGGTGTGCGGTTTTGCCAAATTTCGCGCTACCCCTACAAATGGGGTGTCTGCGGATAGGGGCTGACGAGGGCTGTGCAACGATATCAAATTTGGAATTTCGCTAGAACAGAATTCTGAAAATTTTGGGGTTTAAAGTTCCAAAAAATAACAATGAATAAACAATGTAGGGAAAATTTATAAATTTCCTTCGGAATTTTCCTCGGGAAATTGTCTTAAAATGTCGGGCTCGATGAATCGAGTTTAAATATATAGGGTTTGTATATGCTATAGTCAAAAGGAAGTATAGAAATTAGACGAAAACCCAAAATATGGCACTTACCACTATACCTCGGTTCGATGTTCGAGTTGGTCAAATTTCGCGCTACCCCTACGAATGGGGTGTCTGCGGATAGGGGGCTGACGAGGGCTGTGCAACGGTACCAAATTTTGGACTTTCACCAGAGGAAAATTTTGAAAATTTTTGGGTTTAAAAATCCAAAAAAACGGTCAATGTATGGAAAGTTTATAACTTTCCTTTGAAAAAATTTGGGGAAATGGTCTGGATAGATCGGGCTCGATGAATCGAGTTCAAATAACTCAATGTTTACTATACTAAAGACCAAAAGAAACTATGGAAAATCGACGAAAACCCAAATTATCGCACTCAGCACTATACCTCGGTTCGGTGTGCGGTTTTGCCAAATTTCGCGCTACCCCTACAAATGGGTGTCTGCGGATAGGGGCTGACGAGGGCTGTGCAACGATATCAAATTTGGAATTTCGCTAGAACAGAATTCTGAAAATTTTGGGGTTAAAGTTCCAAAAAAATAACAATGAATAAACAATGTAGGGAAAATTTATAAATTTCCTTCGGAATTTTCCTCGGGAAATTGTCTTAAAATGTCGGGCTCGATGAATCGAGTTTAAATATATAGGGTTTGTATATGCTATAGTCAAAAGGAAAGTATAGAAATTAGACGAAAACCCAAAATATGGCACTTACCACTATACCTCGGTTCGATGTTCGAGTTGGTCAAATTTCGCGCTACCCCTACGAATGGGGTGTCTGCGGATAGGGGCTGACGAGGGCTGTGCAACGGTACCAAATTTGGACTTTCACCAGAGGAAAATTTTGAAAATTTTTGGGTTTAAAAATCCAAAAAACGGTCAATGTATGGAAAGTTTATAACTTTCCTTTGAAAAAATTTGGGGAAATGGTCTGGATAGATCGGGCTCGATGAATCGAGTTCAAATAACTCAATGTTTACTATACTAAAGTCAAAAGAAACTATGGAAAATCGACGAAAACCCAAATTATCGCACTCAGCACTATACCTCGGTTCGGTGTGCGGTTTTGCCAAATTTCGCGCTACCCCTACAAATGGGGTGTCTGCGGATAGGGGCTGACGAGGGCTGTGCAACGATATCAAATTTGGAATTTCGCTAGAACAGAATTCTGAAAATTTTGGGGTTTAAAGTTCCAAAAAATAACAATGAATAAACAATGTAGGGAAAATTTATAAAATTTCCTTCGGAATTTTCCTCGGGAAATTGTCTTAAAATGTCGGGCTCGATGAATCGAGTTTAAATATATAGGGTTTGTATATGCTATAGTCAAAAGGAAGTATAGAAATTAGACGAAAACCCAAAAATATGGCACTTACCACTATACCTCGGTTCGATGTTCGAGTTGGTCAAATTTCGCGCTACCCCTACGAATGGGGTGTCTGCGGATAGGGGCTGACGAGGGCTGTGCAACTGGTACCAAATTTGGACTTTCACCAGAGGAAAATTTTGAAAATTTTTGGGTTTAAAAATCCAAAAAAACGGTCAATGTATGGAAAGTTTTATAACTTTCCTTTGAAAAAATTTGGGGAAATGGTCTGGATAGATCGGGCTCGATGAATCGAGTTCAAATAACTCAATGGTTTACTATACTAAAAGTCAAAAGAAACTATGGAAAATCGACGAAAACCCAAATTATCGCCATCAGCACTATACCTCGGTTCGGTGTGCGGTTTTGCCAAATTTCGCGCTACCCCTACAAATGGGGTGTCTGCGGATAGGGGGCTGACGAGGGCTGTGCAACGATATCAAATTTGGAATTTCGCTAGAACAGAATTCTGAAAATTTTGGGGTTTAAAGTTCGCAAAAAATAACAATGAATAAACAATGTAGGGAAAATTTATAAATTTCCTTCGGAATTTTCCTCGGGAAATTGTCTTAAAATGTCGGGCTCGATGAATCGAGTTTAAATATATAGGGTTTGTATATGCTATAGTCAAAAGGAAGTATAGAAATTAGACGAAAACCCAAAATATGGCACTTACCACTATACCTCGGTTCGATGTTCGAGTTGGTCAAATTTCGCGCTACCCCTACGAATGGGGTGGTCTGCGGATAGGGGCTGACGAGGGCTGTGCAACGGTACCAAATTTGGACTTTCAACCAGAGGAAAATTTTGAAAATTTTTGGGTTTAAAAATCCAAAAAACGGTCAATGTATGGAAAGTTTATAACTTTCCTTTGAAAAAATTTGGGGGAAATGGTCTGGATAGATCGGGCTCGATGAATCGAGTTCAAATAACTCAATGTTTACTATACTAAAGTCAAAAGAAACTATGGAAAATCGACGAAAACCCAAATTATCGCACTCAGCACTATACCTCGGTTCGGTGTGCGGTTTTGCCAAATTTCGCGCTACCCCTACGAATGGGGTGTCTGCGGATAGGGGCTGACGAGGGCTGTGCAACGTATCAAATTTGGAATTTCGCTAGAACAGAATTCTGAAAATTTTGGGGTTTAAAGTTCCAAAAAATAACAATGAATAAACAATGTAGGGAAAATTTATAAATTTCCTTCGGAATTTTCCTCGGGAAATTGTCTTAAAATGTCGGGCTCGATGAATCGAGTTTAAATATATAGGGTTTGTATATGCTATAGTCAAAAGGAAGTATAGAAATTAGACGAAAACCCAAAATATGGCACTTACCACTATACCTCGGTTCGATGTTCGAGTTGGTCAAATTTCGCGCTACCCCTACGAATGGGGTGTCTGCGGATAGGGGCTGACGAGGGCTGTGCAACGGTACCAAATTTGGACTTTCACCAGAGGAAAATTTTGAAAATTTTTGGGTTTAAAAATCCAAAAAACGGTCAATGTATGGAAAGTTTATAACTTTCCTTTGAAAAAATTTGGGGAAATGGTCTGGATAGATCGGGCTCGATGAATCGAGTTCAAATAACTCAATGTTTACTATACTAAAGTCAAAAGAAACTATGGAAAATCGACGAAAACCCAAATTATCGCACTCAGCACTATACCTCGGTTCGGTGTGCGGTTTTGCCAAATTTCGCGCTACCCCTACAAATGGGGTGTCTGCGGATAGGGGCTGACGAGGGCTGTGCAACGATATCAAATTTGGAATTTCGCTAGAACAGAATTCTGAAAATTTTGGGGTTTAAAGTTCCAAAAAATAACAATGAATAAACAATGTAGGGAAAATTTATAAATTTCCTTCGGAATTTTCCTCGGGAAATTGTCTTAAAATGTCGGGCTCGATGAATCGAGTTTAAATATATAGGGTTTGTATATGCTATAGTCAAAAGGAAGTATAGAAATTAGACGAAAACCCAAAATATGGCACTTACCACTATACCTCGGTTCGATGTTCGAGTTGGTCAAATTTCGCGCTACCCCTACGAATGGGGTGTCTGCGGATAGGGGCTGACGAGGGCTGTGCAACGGTACCAAATTTGGACTTTCACCAGAGGAAAATTTTGAAAATTTTTGGGTTTAAAAATCCAAAAAACGGTCAATGTATGGAAAGTTTATAACTTTCCTTTGAAAAAATTTGGGGAAATGGTCTGGATAGATCGGGCTCGATGAATCGAGTTCAAATAACTCAATGTTTACTATACTAAAGTCAAAAGAAACTATGGAAAATCGACGAAAACCCAAATTATCGCACTCAGCACTATACCTCGGTTCGGTGTGCGGTTTTGCCAAATTTCGCGCTACCCCTACAAATGGGGTGTCTGCGGATAGGGGCTGACGAGGGCTGTGCAACGATATCAAATTTGGAATTTCGCTAGAACAGAATTCTGAAAATTTTGGGGTTTAAAGTTCCAAAAAATAACAATGAATAAACAATGTAGGGAAAATTTATAAATTTCCTTCGGAATTTTCCTCGGGAAATTGTCTTAAAATGTCGGGCTCGATGAATCGAGTTTAAATATATAGGGTTTGTATATGCTATAGTCAAAAGGAAGTATAGAAATTAGACGAAAACCCAAAATATGGCACTTACCACTATACCTCGGTTCGATGTTCGAGTTGGTCAAATTTCGCGCTACCCCTACGAATGGGGTGTCTGCGGATAGGGGCTGACGAGGGCTGTGCAACGGTACCAAATTTGGACTTTCACCAGAGGAAAATTTTGAAAATTTTTGGGTTTAAAAATCCAAAAAACGGTCAATGTATGGAAAGTTTATAACTTTCCTTTGAAAAAATTTGGGGAAATGGTCTGGATAGATCGGGCTCGATGAATCGAGTTCAAATAACTCAATGTTTACTATACTAAAGTCAAAAGAAACTATGGAAAATCGACGAAAACCCAAATTATCGCACTCAGCACTATACCTCGGTTCGGTGTGCGGTTTTGCCAAATTTCGCGCTACCCCTACAAATGGGGTGTCTGCGGATAGGGGCTGACGAGGGCTGTGCAACGATATCAAATTTGGAATTTCGCTAGAACAGAATTCTGAAAATTTTGGGGTTTAAAGTTCCAAAAAATAACAATGAATAAACAATGTAGGGAAAATTTATAAATTTCCTTCGGAATTTTCCTCGGGAAATTGTCTTAAAATGTCGGGCTCGATGAATCGAGTTTAAATATATAGGGTTTGTATATGCTATAGTCAAAAGGAAGTATAGAAATTAGACGAAAACCCAAAATATGGCACTTACCACTATACCTCGGTTCGATGTTCGAGTTGGTCAAATTTCGCGCTACCCCTACGAATGGGGTGTCTGCGGATAGGGGCTGACGAGGGCTGTGCAACGGTACCAAATTTGGACTTTCACCAGAGGAAAATTTTGAAAATTTTTGGGTTTAAAAATCCAAAAAACGGTCAATGTATGGAAAGTTTATAACTTTCCTTTGAAAAAATTTGGGGAAATGGTCTGGATAGATCGGGCTCGATGAATCGAGTTCAAATAACTCAATGTTTACTATACTAAAGTCAAAAGAAACTATGGAAAATCGACGAAAACCCAAATTATCGCACTCAGCACTATACCTCGGTTCGGTGTGCGGTTTTGCCAAATTTCGCGCTACCCCTACAAATGGGGTGTCTGCGGATAGGGGCTGACGAGGGCTGTGCAACGATATCAAATTTGGAATTTCGCTAGAACAGAATTCTGAAAATTTTGGGGTTTAAAGTTCCAAAAAATAACAATGAATAAACAATGTAGGGAAAATTTATAAATTTCCTTCGGAATTTTCCTCGGGAAATTGTCTTAAAATGTCGGGCTCGATGAATCGAGTTTAAATATATAGGGTTTGTATATGCTATAGTCAAAAGGAAGTATAGAAATTAGACGAAAACCCAAAATATGGCACTTACCACTATACCTCGGTTCGATGTTCGAGTTGGTCAAATTTCGCGCTACCCCTACGAATGGGGTGTCTGCGGATAGGGGCTGACGAGGGCTGTGCAACGGTACCAAATTTGGACTTTCACCAGAGGAAAATTTTGAAAATTTTTGGGTTTAAAAATCCAAAAAACGGTCAATGTATGGAAAGTTTATAACTTTCCTTTGAAAAAATTTGGGGAAATGGTCTGGATAGATCGGGCTCGATGAATCGAGTTCAAATAACTCAATGTTTACTATACTAAAGTCAAAAGAAACTATGGAAAATCGACGAAAACCCAAATTATCGCACTCAGCACTATACCTCGGTTCGGTGTGCGGTTTTGCCAAATTTCGCGCTACCCCTACAAATGGGGTGTCTGCGGATAGGGGCTGACGAGGGCTGTGCAACGATATCAAATTTGGAATTTCGCTAGAACAGAATTCTGAAAATTTTGGGGTTTAAAGTTCCAAAAAATAACAATGAATAAACAATGTAGGGAAAATTTATAAATTTCCTTCGGAATTTTCCTCGGGAAATTGTCTTAAAATGTCGGGCTCGATGAATCGAGTTTAAATATATAGGGTTTGTATATGCTATAGTCAAAAGGAAGTATAGAAATTAGACGAAAACCCAAAATATGGCACTTACCACTATACCTCGGTTCGATGTTCGAGTTGGTCAAATTTCGCGCTACCCCTACGAATGGGGTGTCTGCGGATAGGGGCTGACGAGGGCTGTGCAACGGTACCAAATTTGGACTTTCACCAGAGGAAAATTTTGAAAATTTTTGGGTTTAAAAATCCAAAAAACGGTCAATGTATGGAAAGTTTATAACTTTCCTTTGAAAAAATTTGGGGAAATGGTCTGGATAGATCGGGCTCGATGAATCGAGTTCAAATAACTCAATGTTTACTATACTAAAGTCAAAAGAAACTATGGAAAATCGACGAAAACCCAAATTATCGCACTCAGCACTATACCTCGTTTCGGTGTGCGGTTTTGCCAAATTTCGCGCTACCCCTACAAATGGGGTGTCTGCGGATAGGGGCTGACGAGGGCTGTGCAACGATATCAAATTTGGAATTTCGCTAGAACAGAATTCTGAAAATTTTGGGGTTTAAAGTTCCAAAAAATAACAATGAATAAACAATGTAGGGAAAATTTATAAATTTCCTTCGGAATTTTCCTCGGGAAATTGTCTTAAAATGTCGGGCTCGATGAATCGAGTTTAAATATATAGGGTTTGTATATGCTATAGTCAAAAGGAAGTATAGAAATTAGACGAAAACCCAAAATATGGCACTTACCACTATACCTCGGTTCGATGTTCGAGTTGGTCAAATTTCGCGCTACCCCTACGAATGGGGTGTCTGCGGATAGGGGCTGACGAGGGCTGTGCAACGGTACCAAATTTGGACTTTCACCAGAGGAAAATTTTGAAAATTTTTGGGTTTAAAAATCCAAAAAACGGTCAATGTATGGAAAGTTTATAACTTTCCTTTGAAAAAATTTGGGGAAATGGTCTGGATAGATCGGGCTCGATGAATCGAGTTCAAATAACTCAATGTTTACTATACTAAAGTCAAAAGAAACTATGGAAAATCGACGAAAACCCAAATTATCGCACTCAGCACTATACCTCGGTTCGGTGTGCGGTTTTGCCAAATTTCGCGCTACCCCTACAAATGGGGTGTCTGCGGATAGGGGCTGACGAGGGCTGTGCAACGATATCAAATTTGGAATTTCGCTAGAACAGAATTCTGAAAATTTTGGGGTTTAAAGTTCCAAAAAATAACAATGAATAAACAATGTAGGGAAAATTTATAAATTTCCTTCGGAATTTTCCTCGGGAAATTGTCTTAAAATGTCGGGCTCGATGAATCGAGTTTAAATATATAGGGTTTGTATATGCTATAGTCAAAAGGAAGTATAGAAATTAGACGAAAACCCAAAATATGGCACTTACCACTATACCTCGGTTCGATGTTCGAGTTGGTCAAATTTCGCGCTACCCCTACGAATGGGGTGTCTGCGGATAGGGGCTGACGAGGGCTGTGCAACGGTACCAAATTTGGACTTTCACCAGAGGAAAATTTTGAAAATTTTTGGGTTTAAAAATCCAAAAAACGGTCAATGTATGGAAAGTTTATAACTTTCCTTTGAAAAAATTTGGGGAAATGGTCTGGATAGATCGGGCTCGATGAATCGAGTTCAAATAACTCAATGTTTACTATACTAAAGTCAAAAGAAACTATGGAAAATCGACGAAAACCCAAATTATCGCACTCAGCACTATACCTCGTTTCGGTGTGCGGTTTTGCCAAATTTCGCGCTACCCCTACAAATGGGGTGTCTGCGGATAGGGGCTGACGAGGGCTGTGCAACGATATCAAATTTGGAATTTCGCTAGAACAGAATTCTGAAAATTTTGGGGTTTAAAGTTCCAAAAAATAACAATGAATAAACAATGTAGGGAAAATTTATAAATTTCCTTCGGAATTTTCCTCGGGAAATTGTCTTAAAATGTCGGGCTCGATGAATCGAGTTTAAATATATAGGGTTTGTATATGCTATAGTCAAAAGGAAGTATAGAAATTAGACGAAAACCCAAAATATGGCACTTACCACTATACCTCGGTTCGATGTTCGAGTTGGTCAAATTTCGCGCTACCCCTACGAATGGGGTGTCTGCGGATAGGGGCTGACGAGGGCTGTGCAACGGTACCAAATTTGGACTTTCACCAGAGGAAAATTTTGAAAATTTTTGGGTTTAAAAATCCAAAAAACGGTCAATGTATGGAAAGTTTATAACTTTCCTTTGAAAAAATTTGGGGAAATGGTCTGGATAGATCGGGCTCGATGAATCGAGTTCAAATAACTCAATGTTTACTATACTAAAGTCAAAAGAAACTATGGAAAATCGACGAAAACCCAAATTATCGCACTCAGCACTATACCTCGGTTCGGTGTGCGGTTTTGCCAAATTTCGCGCTACCCCTACAAATGGGGTGTCTGCGGATAGGGGCTGACGAGGGCTGTGCAACGATATCAAATTTGGAATTTCGCTAGAACAGAATTCTGAAAATTTTGGGGTTTAAAGTTCCAAAAAATAACAATGAATAAACAATGTAGGGAAAATTTATAAATTTCCTTCGGAATTTTCCTCGGGAAATTGTCTTAAAATGTCGGGCTCGATGAATCGAGTTTAAATATATAGGGTTTGTATATGCTATAGTCAAAAGGAAGTATAGAAATTAGACGAAAACCCAAAATATGGCACTTACCACTATACCTCGGTTCGATGTTCGAGTTGGTCAAATTTCGCGCTACCCCTACGAATGGGGTGTCTGCGGATAGGGGCTGACGAGGGCTGTGCAACGGTACCAAATTTGGACTTTCACCAGAGGAAAATTTTGAAAATTTTTGGGTTTAAAAATCCAAAAAACGGTCAATGTATGGAAAGTTTATAACTTTCCTTTGAAAAAATTTGGGGAAATGGTCTGGATAGATCGGGCTCGATGAATCGAGTTCAAATAACTCAATGTTTACTATACTAAAGTCAAAAGAAACTATGGAAAATCGACGAAAACCCAAATTATCGCACTCAGCACTATACCTCGGTTCGGTGTGCGGTTTTGCCAAATTTCGCGCTACCCCTACAAATGGGGTGTCTGCGGATAGGGGCTGACGAGGGCTGTGCAACGATATCAAATTTGGAATTTCGCTAGAACAGAATTCTGAAAATTTTGGGGTTTAAAGTTCCAAAAAATAACAATGAATAAACAATGTAGGGAAAATTTATAAATTTCCTTCGGAATTTTCCTCGGGAAATTGTCTTAAAATGTCGGGCTCGATGAATCGAGTTTAAATATATAGGGTTTGTATATGCTATAGTCAAAAGGAAGTATAGAAATTAGACGAAAACCCAAAATATGGCACTTACCACTATACCTCGGTTCGATGTTCGAGTTGGTCAAATTTCGCGCTACCCCTACGAATGGGGTGTCTGCGGATAGGGGCTGACGAGGGCTGTGCAACGGTACCAAATTTGGACTTTCACCAGAGGAAAATTTTGAAAATTTTTGGGTTTAAAAATCCAAAAAACGGTCAATGTATGGAAAGTTTATAACTTTCCTTTGAAAAAATTTGGGGAAATGGTCTGGATAGATCGGGCTCGATGAATCGAGTTCAAATAACTCAATGTTTACTATACTAAAGTCAAAAGAAACTATGGAAAATCGACGAAAACCCAAATTATCGCACTCAGCACTATACCTCGGTTCGGTGTGCGGTTTTGCCAAATTTCGCGCTACCCCTACAAATGGGGTGTCTGCGGATAGGGGCTGACGAGGGCTGTGCAACGATATCAAATTTGGAATTTCGCTAGAACAGAATTCTGAAAATTTTGGGGTTTAAAGTTCCAAAAAATAACAATGAATAAACAATGTAGGGAAAATTTATAAATTTCCTTCGGAATTTTCCTCGGGAAATTGTCTTAAAATGTCGGGCTCGATGAATCGAGTTTAAATATATAGGGTTTGTATATGCTATAGTCAAAAGGAAGTATAGAAATTAGACGAAAACCCAAAATATGGCACTTACCACTATACCTCGGTTCGATGTTCGAGTTGGTCAAATTTCGCGCTACCCCTACGAATGGGGTGTCTGCGGATAGGGGCTGACGAGGGCTGTGCAACGGTACCAAATTTGGACTTTCACCAGAGGAAAATTTTGAAAATTTTTGGGTTTAAAAATCCAAAAAACGGTCAATGTATGGAAAGTTTATAACTTTCCTTTGAAAAAATTTGGGGAAATGGTCTGGATAGATCGGGCTCGATGAATCGAGTTCAAATAACTCAATGTTTACTATACTAAAGTCAAAAGAAACTATGGAAAATCGACGAAAACCCAAATTATCGCACTCAGCACTATACCTCGTTTCGGTGTGCGGTTTTGCCAAATTTCGCGCTACCCCTACAAATGGGGTGTCTGCGGATAGGGGCTGACGAGGGCTGTGCAACGATATCAAATTTGGAATTTCGCTAGAACAGAATTCTGAAAATTTTGGGGTTTAAAGTTCCAAAAAATAACAATGAATAAACAATGTAGGGAAAATTTATAAATTTCCTTCGGAATTTTCCTCGGGAAATTGTCTTAAAATGTCGGGCTCGATGAATCGAGTTTAAATATATAGGGTTTGTATATGCTATAGTCAAAAGGAAGTATAGAAATTAGACGAAAACCCAAAATATGGCACTTACCACTATACCTCGGTTCGATGTTCGAGTTGGTCAAATTTCGCGCTACCCCTACGAATGGGGTGTCTGCGGATAGGGGCTGACGAGGGCTGTGCAACGGTACCAAATTTGGACTTTCACCAGAGGAAAATTTTGAAAATTTTTGGGTTTAAAAATCCAAAAAACGGTCAATGTATGGAAAGTTTATAACTTTCCTTTGAAAAAATTTGGGGAAATGGTCTGGATAGATCGGGCTCGATGAATCGAGTTCAAATAACTCAATGTTTACTATACTAAAGTCAAAAGAAACTATGGAAAATCGACGAAAACCCAAATTATCGCACTCAGCACTATACCTCGGTTCGGTGTGCGGTTTTGCCAAATTTCGCGCTACCCCTACAAATGGGGTGTCTGCGGATAGGGGCTGACGAGGGCTGTGCAACGATATCAAATTTGGAATTTCGCTAGAACAGAATTCTGAAAATTTTGGGGTTTAAAGTTCCAAAAAATAACAATGAATAAACAATGTAGGGAAAATTTATAAATTTCCTTCGGAATTTTCCTCGGGAAATTGTCTTAAAATGTCGGGCTCGATGAATCGAGTTTAAATATATAGGGTTTGTATATGCTATAGTCAAAAGGAAGTATAGAAATTAGACGAAAACCCAAAATATGGCACTTACCACTATACCTCGGTTCGATGTTCGAGTTGGTCAAATTTCGCGCTACCCCTACGAATGGGGTGTCTGCGGATAGGGGCTGACGAGGGCTGTGCAACGGTACCAAATTTGGACTTTCACCAGAGGAAAATTTTGAAAATTTTTGGGTTTAAAAATCCAAAAAACGGTCAATGTATGGAACGTTTATAACTTTCCTTTGAAAAAATTTGGGGAAATGGTCTGGATAGATCGGGCTCGATGAATCGAGTTCAAATAACTCAATGTTTACTATACTAAAGTCAAAAGAAACTATGGAAAATCGACGAAAACCCAAATTATCGCACTCAGCACTATACCTCGGTTCGGTGTGCGGTTTTGCCAAATTTCGCGCTACCCCTACAAATGGGGTGTCTGCGGATAGGGGCTGACGAGGGCTGTGCAACGATATCAAATTTGGAATTTCGCTAGAACAGAATTCTGAAAATTTTGGGGTTTAAAGTTCCAAAAAATAACAATGAATAAACAATGTAGGGAAAATTTATAAATTTCCTTCGGAATTTTCCTCGGGAAATTGTCTTAAAATGTCGGGCTCGATGAATCGAGTTTAAATATATAGGGTTTGTATATGCTATAGTCAAAAGGAAGTATAGAAATTAGACGAAAACCCAAAATATGGCACTTACCACTATACCTCGGTTCGATGTTCGAGTTGGTCAAATTTCGCGCTACCCCTACGAATGGGGTGTCTGCGGATAGGGGCTGACGAGGGCTGTGCAACGGTACCAAATTTGGACTTTCACCAGAGGAAAATTTTGAAAATTTTTGGGTTTAAAAATCCAAAAAACGGTCAATGTATGGAAAGTTTATAACTTTCCTTTGAAAAAATTTGGGGAAATGGTCTGGATAGATCGGGCTCGATGAATCGAGTTCAAATAACTCAATGTTTACTATACTAAAGTCAAAAGAAACTATGGAAAATCGACGAAAACCCAAATTATCGCACTCAGCACTATACCTCGGTTCGGTGTGCGGTTTTGCCAAATTTCGCGCTACCCCTACAAATGGGGTGTCTGCGGATAGGGGCTGACGAGGGCTGTGCAACGATATCAAATTTGGAATTTCGCTAGAACAGAATTCTGAAAATTTTGGGGTTTAAAGTTCCAAAAAATAACAATGAATAAACAATGTAGGGAAAATTTATAAATTTCCTTCGGAATTTTCCTCGGGAAATTGTCTTAAAATGTCGGGCTCGATGAATCGAGTTTAAATATATAGGGTTTGTATATGCTATAGTCAAAAGGAAGTATAGAAATTAGACGAAAACCCAAAATATGGCACTTACCACTATACCTCGGTTCGATGTTCGAGTTGGTCAAATTTCGCGCTACCCCTACGAATGGGGTGTCTGCGGATAGGGGCTGACGAGGGCTGTGCAACGGTACCAAATTTGGACTTTCACCAGAGGAAAATTTTGAAAATTTTTGGGTTTAAAAATCCAAAAAACGGTCAATGTATGGAAAGTTTATAACTTTCCTTTGAAAAAATTTGGGGAAATGGTCTGGATAGATCGGGCTCGATGAATCGAGTTCAAATAACTCAATGTTTACTATACTAAAGTCAAAAGAAACTATGGAAAATCGACGAAAACCCAAATTATCGCACTCAGCACTATACCTCGGTTCGGTGTGCGGTTTTGCCAAATTTCGCGCTACCCCTACAAATGGGGTGTCTGCGGATAGGGGCTGACGAGGGCTGTGCAACGATATCAAATTTGGAATTTCGCTAGAACAGAATTCTGAAAATTTTGGGGTTTAAAGTTCCAAAAAATAACAATGAATAAACAATGTAGGGAAAATTTATAAATTTCCTTCGGAATTTTCCTCGGGAAATTGTCTTAAAATGTCGGGCTCGATGAATCGAGTTTAAATATATAGGGTTTGTATATGCTATAGTCAAAAGGAAGTATAGAAATTAGACGAAAACCCAAAATATGGCACTTACCACTATACCTCGGTTCGATGTTCGAGTTGGTCAAATTTCGCGCTACCCCTACGAATGGGGTGTCTGCGGATAGGGGCTGACGAGGGCTGTGCAACGGTACCAAATTTGGACTTTCACCAGAGGAAAATTTTGAAAATTTTTGGGTTTAAAAATCCAAAAAACGGTCAATGTATGGAAAGTTTATAACTTTCCTTTGAAAAAATTTGGGGAAATGGTCTGGATAGATCGGGCTCGATGAATCGAGTTCAAATAACTCAATGTTTACTATACTAAAGTCAAAAGAAACTATGGAAAATCGACGAAAACCCAAATTATCGCACTCAGCACTATACCTCGGTTCGGTGTGCGGTTTTGCCAAATTTCGCGCTACCCCTACAAATGGGGTGTCTGCGGATAGGGGCTGACGAGGGCTGTGCAACGATATCAAATTTGGAATTTCGCTAGAACAGAATTCTGAAAATTTTGGGGTTTAAAGTTCCAAAAAATAACAATGAATAAACAATGTAGGGAAAATTTATAAATTTCCTTCGGAATTTTCCTCGGGAAATTGTCTTAAAATGTCGGGCTCGATGAATCGAGTTTAAATATATAGGGTTTGTATATGCTATAGTCAAAAGGAAGTATAGAAATTAGACGAAAACCCAAAATATGGCACTTACCACTATACCTCGGTTCGATGTTCGAGTTGGTCAAATTTCGCGCTACCCCTACGAATGGGGTGTCTGCGGATAGGGGCTGACGAGGGCTGTGCAACGGTACCAAATTTGGACTTTCACCAGAGGAAAATTTTGAAAATTTTTGGGTTTAAAAATCCAAAAAACGGTCAATGTATGGAAAGTTTATAACTTTCCTTTGAAAAAATTTGGGGAAATGGTCTGGATAGATCGGGCTCGATGAATCGAGTTCAAATAACTCAATGTTTACTATACTAAAGTCAAAAGAAACTATGGAAAATCGACGAAAACCCAAATTATCGCACTCAGCACTATACCTCGGTTCGGTGTGCGGTTTTGCCAAATTTCGCGCTACCCCTACAAATGGGGTGTCTGCGGATAGGGGCTGACGAGGGCTGTGCAACGATATCAAATTTGGAATTTCGCTAGAACAGAATTCTGAAAATTTTGGGGTTTAAAGTTCCAAAAAATAACAATGAATAAACAATGTAGGGAAAATTTATAAATTTCCTTCGGAATTTTCCTCGGGAAATTGTCTTAAAATGTCGGGCTCGATGAATCGAGTTTAAATATATAGGGTTTGTATATGCTATAGTCAAAAGGAAGTATAGAAATTAGACGAAAACCCAAAATATGGCACTTACCACTATACCTCGGTTCGATGTTCGAGTTGGTCAAATTTCGCGCTACCCCTACGAATGGGGTGTCTGCGGATAGGGGCTGACGAGGGCTGTGCAACGGTACCAAATTTGGACTTTCACCAGAGGAAAATTTTGAAAATTTTTGTGTTTAAAAATCCAAAAAAACGGTCAATGTATGGAAAGTTTATAACTTTCCTTTGAAAAAATTTGGGGAAATGGTCTGGATAGATCGGGCTCGATGAATCGAGTTCAAATAACTCAATGTTTACTATACTAAAGTCAAAAGAAACTATGGAAAATCGACGAAAACCCAAATTATCGCACTCAGCACTATACCTCGGTTCGGTGTGCGGTTTTGCCAAATTTCGCGCTACCCCTACAAATGGGGTGTCTGCGGATAGGGGCTGACGAGGGCTGTGCAACGATATCAAATTTGGAATTTCGCTAGAACAGAATTCTGAAAATTTTGGGGTTTAAAGTTCCAAAAAATAACAATGAATAAACAATGTAGGGAAAATTTATAAATTTCCTTCGGAATTTTCCTCGGGAAATTGTCTTAAAATGTCGGGCTCGATGAATCGAGTTTAAATATATAGGGTTTGTATATGCTATAGTCAAAAGGAAGTATAGAAATTAGACGAAAACCCAAAATATGGCACTTACCACTATACCTCGGTTCGATGTTCGAGTTGGTCAAATTTCGCGCTACCCCTACGAATGGGGTGTCTGCGGATAGGGGCTGACGAGGGCTGTGCAACGGTACCAAATTTGGACTTTCACCAGAGGAAAATTTTGAAAATTTTTGGGTTTAAAAATCCAAAAAACGGTCAATGTATGGAAAGTTTATAACTTTCCTTTGAAAAAATTTGGGGAAATGGTCTGGATAGATCGGGCTCGATGAATCGAGTTCAAATAACTCAATGTTTACTATACTAAAGTCAAAAGAAACTATGGAAAATCGACGAAAACCCAAATTATCGCACTCAGCACTATACCTCGGTTCGGTGTGCGGTTTTGCCAAATTTCGCGCTACCCCTACAAATGGGGTGTCTGCGGATAGGGGCTGACGAGGGCTGTGCAACGATATCAAATTTGGAATTTCGCTAGAACAGAATTCTGAAAATTTTGGGGTTTAAAGTTCCAAAAAATAACAATGAATAAACAATGTAGGGAAAATTTATAAATTTCCTTCGGAATTTTCCTCGGGAAATTGTCTTAAAATGTCGGGCTCGATGAATCGAGTTTAAATATATAGGGTTTGTATATGCTATAGTCAAAAGGAAGTATAGAAATTAGACGAAAACCCAAAATATGGCACTTACCACTATACCTCGGTTCGATGTTCGAGTTGGTCAAATTTCGCGCTACCCCTACGAATGGGGTGTCTGCGGATAGGGGCTGACGAGGGCTGTGCAACGGTACCAAATTTGGACTTTCACCAGAGGAAAATTTTGAAAATTTTTGGGTTTAAAAATCCAAAAAACGGTCAATGTATGGAAAGTTTATAACTTTCCTTTGAAAAAATTTGGGGAAATGGTCTGGATAGATCGGGCTCGATGAATCGAGTTCAAATAACTCAATGTTTACTATACTAAAGTCAAAAGAAACTATGGAAAATCGACGAAAACCCAAATTATCGCACTCAGCACTATACCTCGGTTCGGTGTGCGGTTTTGCCAAATTTCGCGCTACCCCTACAAATGGGGTGTCTGCGGATAGGGGCTGACGAGGGCTGTGCAACGATATCAAATTTGGAATTTCGCTAGAACAGAATTCTGAAAATTTTGGGGTTTAAAGTTCCAAAAAATAACAATGAATAAACAATGTAGGGAAAATTTATAAATTTCCTTCGGAATTTTCCTCGGGAAATTGTCTTAAAATGTCGGGCTCGATGAATCGAGTTTAAATATATAGGGTTTGTATATGCTATAGTCAAAAGGAAGTATAGAAATTAGACGAAAACCCAAAATATGGCACTTACCACTATACCTCGGTTCGATGTTCGAGTTGGTCAAATTTCGCGCTACCCCTACGAATGGGGTGTCTGCGGATAGGGGCTGACGAGGGCTGTGCAACGGTACCAAATTTGGACTTTCACCAGAGGAAAATTTTGAAAATTTTTGGGTTTAAAAATCCAAAAAACGGTCAATGTATGGAAAGTTTATAACTTTCCTTTGAAAAAATTTGGGGAAATGGTCTGGATAGATCGGGCTCGATGAATCGAGTTCAAATAACTCAATGTTTACTATACTAAAGTCAAAAGAAACTATGGAAAATCGACGAAAACCCAAATTATCGCACTCAGCACTATACCTCGGTTCGGTGTGCGGTTTTGCCAAATTTCGCGCTACCCCTACAAATGGGGTGTCTGCGGATAGGGGCTGACGAGGGCTGTGCAACGATATCAAATTTGGAATTTCGCTAGAACAGAATTCTGAAAATTTTGGGGTTTAAAGTTCCAAAAAATAACAATGAATAAACAATGTAGGGAAAATTTATAAATTTCCTTCGGAATTTTCCTCGGGAAATTGTCTTAAAATGTCGGGCTCGATGAATCGAGTTTAAATATATAGGGTTTGTATATGCTATAGTCAAAAGGAAGTATAGAAATTAGACGAAAACCCAAAATATGGCACTTACCACTATACCTCGGTTCGATGTTCGAGTTGGTCAAATTTCGCGCTACCCCTACGAATGGGGTGTCTGCGGATAGGGGCTGACGAGGGCTGTGCAACGGTACCAAATTTGGACTTTCACCAGAGGAAAATTTTGAAAATTTTTGTGTTTAAAAATCCAAAAAACGGTCAATGTATGGAAAGTTTATAACTTTCCTTTGAAAAAATTTGGGGAAATGGTCTGGATAGATCGGGCTCGATGAATCGAGTTCAAATAACTCAATGTTTACTATACTAAAGTCAAAAGAAACTATGGAAAATCGACGAAAACCCAAATTATCGCACTCAGCACTATACCTCGGTTCGGTGTGCGGTTTTGCCAAATTTCGCGCTACCCCTACAAATGGGGTGTCTGCGGATAGGGGCTGACGAGGGCTGTGCAACGATATCAAATTTGGAATTTCGCTAGAACAGAATTCTGAAAATTTTGGGGTTTAAAGTTCCAAAAAATAACAATGAATAAACAATGTAGGGAAAATTTATAAATTTCCTTCGGAATTTTCCTCGGGAAATTGTCTTAAAATGTCGGGCTCGATGAATCGAGTTTAAATATATAGGGTTTGTATATGCTATAGTCAAAAGGAAGTATAGAAATTAGACGAAAACCCAAAATATGGCACTTACCACTATACCTCGGTTCGATGTTCGAGTTGGTCAAATTTCGCGCTACCCCTACGAATGGGGTGTCTGCGGATAGGGGCTGACGAGGGCTGTGCAACGGTACCAAATTTGGACTTTCACCAGAGGAAAATTTTGAAAATTTTTGGGTTTAAAAATCCAAAAAACGGTCAATGTATGGAAAGTTTATAACTTTCCTTTGAAAAAATTTGGGGAAATGGTCTGGATAGATCGGGCTCGATGAATCGAGTTCAAATAACTCAATGTTTACTATACTAAAGTCAAAAGAAACTATGGAAAATCGACGAAAACCCAAATTATCGCACTCAGCACTATACCTCGGTTCGGTGTGCGGTTTTGCCAAATTTCGCGCTACCCCTACAAATGGGGTGTCTGCGGATAGGGGCTGACGAGGGCTGTGCAACGATATCAAATTTGGAATTTCGCTAGAACAGAATTCTGAAAATTTTGGGGTTTAAAGTTCCAAAAAATAACAATGAATAAACAATGTAGGGAAAATTTATAAATTTCCTTCGGAATTTTCCTCGGGAAATTGTCTTAAAATGTCGGGCTCGATGAATCGAGTTTAAATATATAGGGTTTGTATATGCTATAGTCAAAAGGAAGTATAGAAATTAGACGAAAACCCAAAATATGGCACTTACCACTATACCTCGGTTCGATGTTCGAGTTGGTCAAATTTCGCGCTACCCCTACGAATGGGGTGTCTGCGGATAGGGGCTGACGAGGGCTGTGCAACGGTACCAAATTTGGACTTTCACCAGAGGAAAATTTTGAAAATTTTTGGGTTTAAAAATCCAAAAAACGGTCAATGTATGGAAAGTTTATAACTTTCCTTTGAAAAAATTTGGGGAAATGGTCTGGATAGATCGGGCTCGATGAATCGAGTTCAAATAACTCAATGTTTACTATACTAAAGTCAAAAGAAACTATGGAAAATCGACGAAAACCCAAATTATCGCACTCAGCACTATACCTCGGTTCGGTGTGCGGTTTTGCCAAATTTCGCGCTACCCCTACAAATGGGGTGTCTGCGGATAGGGGCTGACGAGGGCTGTGCAACGATATCAAATTTGGAATTTCGCTAGAACAGAATTCTGAAAATTTTGGGGTTTAAAGTTCCAAAAAATAACAATGAATAAACAATGTAGGGAAAATTTATAAATTTCCTTCGGAATTTTCCTCGGGAAATTGTCTTAAAATGTCGGGCTCGATGAATCGAGTTTAAATATATAGGGTTTGTATATGCTATAGTCAAAAGGAAGTATAGAAATTAGACGAAAACCCAAAATATGGCACTTACCACTATACCTCGGTTCGATGTTCGAGTTGGTCAAATTTCGCGCTACCCCTACGAATGGGGTGTCTGCGGATAGGGGCTGACGAGGGCTGTGCAACGGTACCAAATTTGGACTTTCACCAGAGGAAAATTTTGAAAATTTTTGGGTTTAAAAATCCAAAAAACGGTCAATGTATGGAAAGTTTATAACTTTCCTTTGAAAAAATTTGGGGAAATGGTCTGGATAGATCGGGCTCGATGAATCGAGTTCAAATAACTCAATGTTTACTATACTAAAGTCAAAAGAAACTATGGAAAATCGACGAAAACCCAAATTATCGCACTCAGCACTATACCTCGGTTCGGTGTGCGGTTTTGCCAAATTTCGCGCTACCCCTACAAATGGGGTGTCTGCGGATAGGGGCTGACGAGGGCTGTGCAACGATATCAAATTTGGAATTTCGCTAGAACAGAATTCTGAAAATTTTGGGGTTTAAAGTTCCAAAAAATAACAATGAATAAACAATGTAGGGAAAATTTATAAATTTCCTTCGGAATTTTCCTCGGGAAATTGTCTTAAAATGTCGGGCTCGATGAATCGAGTTTAAATATATAGGGTTTGTATATGCTATAGTCAAAAGGAAGTATAGAAATTAGACGAAAACCCAAAATATGGCACTTACCACTATACCTCGGTTCGATGTTCGAGTTGGTCAAATTTCGCGCTACCCCTACGAATGGGGTGTCTGCGGATAGGGGCTGACGAGGGCTGTGCAACGGTACCAAATTTGGACTTTCACCAGAGGAAAATTTTGAAAATTTTTGGGTTTAAAAATCCAAAAAACGGTCAATGTATGGAAAGTTTATAACTTTCCTTTGAAAAAATTTGGGGGAAATGGTCTGGATAGATCGGGCTCGATGAATCGAGTTCAAATAACTCAATGTTTACTATACTAAAGTCAAAAGAAACTATGGAAAATCGACGAAAACCCAAATTATCGCACTCAGCACTATACCTCGGTTCGGTGTGCGGTTTTGCCAAATTTCGCGCTACCCCTACAAATGGGGTGTCTGCGGATAGGGGCTGACGAGGGCTGTGCAACGATATCAAATTTGGAATTTCGCTAGAACAGAATTCTGAAAATTTTGGGGTTTAAAGTTCCAAAAAATAACAATGAATAAACAATGTAGGGAAAATTTATAAATTTCCTTCGGAATTTTCCTCGGGAAATTGTCTTAAAATGTCGGGCTCGATGAATCGAGTTTAAATATATAGGGTTTGTATATGCTATAGTCAAAAGGAAGTATAGAAATTAGACGAAAACCCAAAATATGGCACTTACCACTATACCTCGGTTCGATGTTCGAGTTGGTCAAATTTCGCGCTACCCCTACGAATGGGGTGTCTGCGGATAGGGGCTGACGAGGGCTGTGCAACGGTACCAAATTTGGACTTTCACCAGAGGAAAATTTTGAAAATTTTTGGGGTTTAAAAATCCAAAAAAACGGTCAATGTATGGAAAGTTTATAACTTTCCTTTGAAAAAATTTGGGGAAATGGTCTGGATAGATCGGGCTCGATGAATCGAGTTCAAATAACTCAATGTTTACTATACTAAAGTCAAAAGAAAACTATGGAAAATCGACGAAAACCCAAATTATCGCACTCAGCACTATACCTCGGTTCGGTGTGCGGTTTTTGCCAAATTTCGCGCTACCCCTACAAATGGGGTGTCTGCGGATAGGGGCTGACGAGGGCTGTGCAACGATATCAAATTTGGAATTTCGCTAGAACAGAATTCTGAAAATTTTGGGGTTTAAAGTTCCAAAAAATAACAATGAATAAACAATGTAGGGAAAATTTATAAATTTCCTTCGGAATTTTCCTCGGGAAATTGTCTTAAAATGTCGGGCTCGATGAATCGAGTTTTAAATATATAGGGGTTTGTATATGCTATAGTCAAAAGGAAGTATAGAAATTAGACGAAAACCCAAAATATGGCACTTACCACTATACCTCGGTTCGATGTTCGAGTTGGTCAAATTTCGCGCTACCCCTACGAATGGGGTGTCTGCGGATAGGGGCTGACGAGGGCTGCTGCAACGGTACCAAATTTGGACTTTCACCAGAGGAAAATTTTGAAAATTTTTGGGTTTAAAAATCCAAAAAAACGGTCAATGTATGGAAAGTTTATAACTTTCCTTTGAAAAAATTTGGGGAAATGGTCTGGATAGATCGGGCTCGATGAATCGAGTTCAAATAACTCAATGTTTACTATACTAAAGTCAAAAGAAACTATGGAAAATCGACGAAAACCCAAATTATCGCACTCAGCACTATACCTCGGTTCGGTGTGCGGTTTTGCCAAATTTCGCGCTACCCCTACAAATGGGGTGTCTGCGGATAGGGGCTGACGAGGGGCTGTGCAACGATATCAAATTTGGAATTTCGCTAGAACAGAATTCTGAAAATTTTGGGGTTTAAAGTTCCAAAAAATAACAATGAATAAACAATGTAGGGAAAATTTATAAATTTCCTTCGGAAATTTTCCTCGGGAAATTGTCTTAAAATGTCGGGCTCGATGAATCGAGTTTAAATATATAGGGTTTGTATATGCTATAGTCAAAAGGAAGTATAGAAATTAGACGAAAACCCAAAATATGGCACTTACCACTATACCTCGGTTCGATGTTCGAGTTGGTCAAATTTCGCGCTACCCCTACGAATGGGGTGTCTGCGGATAGGGGCTGACGAGGGCTGTGCAACGGTACCAAATTTGGACTTTCACCAGAGGAAAATTTTGAAAATTTTTGGGTTTTAAAAATCCAAAAAACGGTCAATGTATGGAAAGTTTATAACTTTCCTTTGAAAAAATTTGGGGAAATGGTCTGGATAGATCGGGCTCGATGAATCGAGTTCAAATAACTCAATGTTTACTATACTAAAGTCAAAAGAAACTATGGAAAATCGACGAAAACCCAAATTATCGCACTCAGCACTATACCTCGGTTCGGTGTGCGGTTTTGCCAAATTTCGCGCTACCCCTACAAATGGGGTGTCTGCGGATAGGGGCTGACGAGGGGCTGTGCAACGATATCAAATTTGGAATTTCGCTAGAACAGAATTCTGAAAATTTTGGGGTTTAAAGTTCCAAAAAATAACAATGAATAAACAATGTAGGGAAAATTTATAAATTTCCTTCGGAATTTTCCTCGGGAAATTGTCTTAAAATGTCGGGCTCGATGAATCGAGTTTAAATATATAGGGTTTGTATATGCTATAGTCAAAAGGAAGTATAGAAATTAGACGAAAACCCAAAATATGGCACTTACCACTATACCTCGGTTCGATGTTCGAGTTGGTCAAATTTCGCGCTACCCCTACGAATGGGGTGTCTGCGGATAGGGGCTGACGAGGGCTGTGCAACGGTACCAAATTTGGACTTTCACCAGAGGAAAATTTTGAAAATTTTTGGGTTTAAAAATCCAAAAAAACGGTCAATGTATGGAAAGTTTATAACTTTCCTTTGAAAAAATTTGGGAGAAATGGTCTGGATAGATCGGGCTCGATGAATCGAGTTCAAATAACTCAATGTTTACTATACTAAAGTCAAAAGAAACTATGGAAAATCGACGAAAACCCAAATTATCGCACTCAGCACTATACCTCGGTTCGGTGTGCGGTTTTGCCAAATTTCGCGCTACCCCTACAAATGGGGTGTCTGCGGATAGGGGCTGACGAGGGCTGTGCAACGATATCAAATTTGGAATTTCGCTAGAACAGAATTCTGAAAATTTTGGGGTTTAAAGTTCCAAAAAATAACAATGAATAAACAATGTAGGGAAAATTTATAAATTTCCTTCGGAATTTTCCCTCGGGAAATTGTCTTAAAATGTCGGGCTCGATGAATCGAGTTTAAATATATAGGGTTTGTATATGCTATAGTCAAAAGGAAGTATAGAAATTAGACGAAAACCCAAAATATGGCACTTACCACTATACCTCGGTTCGATGTTCGAGTTGGTCAAATTTCGCGCTACCCCTACGAATGGGGTGTCTGCGGATAGGGGCTGACGAGGGCTGTGCAACGGTACCAAATTTGGACTTTCACCAGAGGAAAATTTTGAAAATTTTTTGGGTTTAAAAATCCAAAAAACGGTCAATGTATGGAAAGTTTATAACTTTCCTTTGAAAAAATTTGGGGAAATGGTCTGGATAGATCGGGCTCGATGAATCGAGTTCAAATAACTCAATGTTTACTATACTAAAGTCAAAAGAAACTATGGAAAATCGACGAAAACCCAAATTATCGCACTCAGCACTATACCTCGGTTCGGTGTGCGGTTTTGCCAAATTTCGCGCTACCCCTACAAATGGGGTGTCTGCGGATAGGGGCTGACGCAGGGCTGTGCAACGATATCAAATTTGGAATTTCGCTAGAACAGAATTCTGAAAATTTTGGGGTTTAAAGTTCCAAAAAAATAACAATGAATAAACAATGTAGGGAAAATTTATAAATTTCCTTCGGAATTTTCCTCGGGAAATTGTCTTAAAATGTCGGGGCTCGATGAATCGAGTTTAAATATATAGGGTTTGTATATGCTATAGTCAAAAA
>CAJHXA020000041.1:0-35599 GCA_905147815.2 Phalera bucephala
ATATATTGACACGCTTTCCCAAAAAATTTTCATACAAAATTTATAAAATTTTCATACATTGAACATTTTCGGCACTTTCAAAACTCGATTTTTCCAAATTTTTCTATAGACCTATACTTTGTTTATTATACCATTGAGATCGCCTCGCGGGACCTTTCTCTGGATACCCCATTTGTGGGGCTAGCGCGAACAACCGCGAAAATCCAAATTCAACCGAGGTGTAGTAAGGGCTAGTAAACAAAGGAAATTTTGCAAATTCTATTCGTACCTTAAGTCTGGGACTATACAATATATATATTGTTATAAGCGGCTCAATTAGCTCGATATATTGACACGCTTTCCCAAAAAATTTTTTATACAAAATTTATAAAATTTTCATACATTGAACATTTTCGGCACTTTCAAAACTCGATTTTTCCAAATTTTTCTATAGACCTATACTTTGTTTATTATACCATTGAGATCGCCTCGGCGGGACCTTTCTCTGGATACCCCATTTGTGGGGCTAGCGCGAACAACCGCGAAAATCCAAATTCAACCGAGGTGTAGTAAGGGCTAGTAAACAAAGGAAATTTTGCAAATTCTATTCGTACCTTAAGTCTGGGACTATACAATATATATATTGTTATAAGCGGCTCAATTAGCTCGATATATTGACACGCTTTCCCAAAAAATTTTCATACAAAATTTATAAAATTTTCATACATTGAACATTTTCGGCACTTTCAAAACTCGATTTTTCCAAATTTTTCTATAGACCTATACTTTGTTTATTATACCATTGAGATCGCCTCGGCGGGACCTTTCTCTGGATACCCCATTTGTGGGGCTAGCGCGAACAACCGCGAAAATCCAAATTCAACCGAGGTGTAGTAAGGGCTAGTAAACAAAGGAAATTTTGCAAATTCTATTCGTACCTTAAGTCTGGGACTATACAATATATATATTGTTATAAGCGGCTCAATTAGCTCGATATATTGACACGCTTTCCCAAAAAATTTTCATACAAAATTTATAAAATTTTCATACATTGAACATTTTCGGCACTTTCAAAACTCGATTTTTCCAAATTTTTCTATAGACCTATACTTTGTTTATTATACCATTGAGATCGCCTCGGCGGGACCTTTCTCTGGATACCCCATTTGTGGGGCTAGCGCGAACAACCGCGAAAATCCAAATTCAACCGAGGTGTAGTAAGGGCTAGTAAACAAAGGAAATTTTGCAAATTCTATTCGTACCTTAAGTCTGGGACTATACAATATATATATTGTTATAAGCGGCTCAATTAGCTCGATATATTGACACGCTTCCCAAAAAATTTTCATACAAAATTTATAAAATTTTCATACATTGAACATTTTCGGCACTTTCAAAACTCGATTTTTCCAAATTTTTCTATAGACCTATACTTTGTTTATTATACCATTGAGATCGCCTCGGCGGGACCTTTCTCTGGATACCCCATTTGTGGGGCTAGCGCGAACAACCGCGAAATCCAAATTCAACGAGGTGTAGTAAGGGCTAGTAAACAAAGGAAATTTTGCAAATTCTATTCGTACCTTAAGTCTGGGACTATACAATATATATATTGTTATAAGCGGCTCAATTAGCTCGATATATTGACAACGCTTTCCAAAAAATTTTCATACAAAATTTATAAAATTTTCATACATTGAACATTTTCGGCACTTTCAAAACTCGATTTTTCCAAATTTTTCTATAGACCTATACTTTGTTTATTATACCATTGAGATCGCCTCGGCGGGACCTTTCTCTGGATACCCCATTTGTGGGGCTAGCGCGAACAACCGCGAAAATCCAAATTCAACCGAGGTGTAGTAAGGGCTAGTAAACAAAGGAAATTTTGCAAATTCTATTCGTACCTTAAGTCTGGGACTATACAATATATATATTGTTATAAGCGGCTCAATTAGCTCGATATATTGACACGCTTTCCCAAAAATTTTCATACAAAATTTATAAAATTTTCATACATTGAACATTTTCGGCACTTTCAAAACTCGATTTTTCCAAATTTTTCTATAGACCTATACTTTGTTTATTATACCATTGAGATCGCCTCGGCGGGACCTTTCTCTGGATACCCCATTTGTGGGGCTAGCGCGAACAACCGCGAAAATCCAAATTCAACCGAGGTGTAGTAAGGGCTAGTAAACAAAGGAAATTTTGCAAATTCTATTCGTACCTTAAGTCTGGGACTATACAATATATATATTGTTATAAGCGGCTCAATTAGCTCGATATATTGACACGCTTTCCCAAAAAATTTTCATACAAAATTTATAAAATTTTCATACATTGAACATTTTCGGCACTTCAAAACTCGATTTTTCCAAATTTTTCTATAGACCTATACTTTGTTTATTATACCATGAGATCGCCTCGGCGGGACCTTTCTCTGGATACCCCATTTGTGGGCTAGCGCGAACAACCGCGAAAATCCAAATTCAACCGAGGTGTAGTAAGGGCTAGTAAACAAAGGAAATTTTGCAAATTCTATTCGTACCTTAAGTCTGGGACTATACAATATATATATTGTTATAAGCGGCTCAATTAGCTCGATATATTGACACGCTTTCCCAAAAAATTTTCATACAAAATTTATAAAATTTTCATACATTGAACATTTTCGGCACTTTCAAAACTCGATTTTTCCAATTTTTCTATAGACCTATACTTTGTTTATTATACCATTGAGATCGCCTCGGCGGGACCTTTCTCTGGATACCCCATTTGTGGGGCTAGCGCGAACAACCGCGAAAATCCAAATTCAACCGAGGTGTAGTAAGGGCTAGTAAACAAAGGAAATTTTGCAAATTCTATTCGTACCTTAAGTCTGGGACTATACAATATATATATTGTTATAAGCGGCTCAATTAGCTCGATATATTGACCACGCTTTCCCAAAAAATTTTCATACAAAATTTATAAAATTTTCATACATTGAACATTTTCGGCACTTTCAAAACTCGATTTTTCCAAATTTTTCTATAGACCTATACTTTGTTTATTATACCATTGAGATCGCCTCGGCGGGACCTTTCTCTGGATACCCCATTTGTGGGGCTAGCGCGAACAACCGCGAAAATCCAAATTCAACCGAGGTGTAGTAAGGGCTAGTAAACAAAGGAAATTTTGCAAATTCTATTCGTACCTTAAGTCTGGGACTATACAATATATATATTGTTATAAGCGGCTCAATTAGCTCGATATATTGACACGCTTTCCCAAAAAATTTTCATACAAAATTTATAAAATTTTCATACATTGAACATTTTCGGCACTTTCAAAACTCGATTTTTCCAAATTTTTCTATAGACCTATACTTTGTTTATTATACCATTGAGATCGCCTCGGCGGGACCTTTCTCTGGATACCCCATTTGTGGGGCTAGCGCGAACAACCGCGAAAATCCAAATTCAACCGAGGTGTAGTAAGGGCTAGTAAACAAAGGAAATTTTGCAAATTCTATTCGTACCTTAAGTCTGGGACTATACAATATATATATTGTTATAAGCGGCTCAATTAGCTCGATATATTGACACGCTTTCCCAAAAAATTTTCATACAAAATTTATAAAATTTTCATACATTGAACATTTTCGGCACTTTCAAAACTCGATTTTTCCAAATTTTTCTATAGACCTATACTTTGTTTATTATACCATTGAGATCGCCTCGGCGGGACCTTTCTCTGGATACCCCATTTGTGGGGCTAGCGCGAACAACCGCGAAAATCCAAATTCAACCGAGGTGTAGTAAGGGCTAGTAAACAAAGGAAATTTTGCAAATTCTATTCGTACCTTAAGTCTGGGACTATACAATATATATATTGTTATAAGCGGCTCAATTAGCTCGATATATTGACACGCTTTCCCAAAAAATTTTCATACAAAATTTATAAAATTTTCATACATTGAACATTTTCGGCACTTTCAAAACTCGATTTTTCCAAATTTTTCTATAGACCTATACTTTGTTTATTATACCATTGAGATCGCCTCGGCGGGACCTTTCTCTGGATACCCCATTTGTGGGGCTAGCGCGAACAACCGCGAAAATCCAAATTCAACCGAGGTGTAGTAAGGGCTAGTAAACAAAGGAAATTTTGCAAATTCTATTCGTACCTTAAGTCTGGGACTATACAATATATATATTGTTATAAGCGGCTCAATTAGCTCGATATATTGACACGCTTTCCCAAAAAATTTTCATACAAAATTTATAAAATTTTCATACATTGAACATTTTCGGCACTTTCAAAACTCGATTTTTCCAAATTTTTCTATAGACCTATACTTTGTTTATTATACCATTGAGATCGCCTCGGCGGGACCTTTCTCTGGATACCCCATTTGTGGGGCTAGCGCGAACAACCGCGAAAATCCAAATTCAACCGAGGTGTAGTAAGGGCTAGTAAACAAAGGAAATTTTGCAAATTCTATTCGTACCTTAAGTCTGGGACTATACAATATATATATTGTTATAAGCGGCTCAATTAGCTCGATATATTGACACGCTTTCCCAAAAAATTTTCATACAAAATTTATAAAATTTTCATACATTGAACATTTTCGGCACTTTCAAAACTCGATTTTTCCAAATTTTTCTATAGACCTATACTTTGTTTATTATACCATTGAGATCGCCTCGGCGGGACCTTTCTCTGGATACCCCATTTGTGGGGCTAGCGCGAACAACCGCGAAAATCCAAATTCAACCGAGGTGTAGTAAGGGCTAGTAAACAAAGGAAATTTTGCAAATTCTATTCGTACCTTAAGTCTGGGACTATACAATATATATATTGTTATAAGCGGCTCAATTAGCTCGATATATTGACACGCTTTCCCAAAAAATTTTCATACAAAATTTATAAAATTTTCATACATTGAACATTTTCGGCACTTTCAAAACTCGATTTTTCCAAATTTTTCTATAGACCTATACTTTGTTTATTATACCATTGAGATCGCCTCGGCGGGACCTTTCTCTGGATACCCCATTTGTGGGGCTAGCGCGAACAACCGCGAAAATCCAAATTCAACCGAGGTGTAGTAAGGGCTAGTAAACAAAGGAAATTTTGCAAATTCTATTCGTACCTTAAGTCTGGGACTATACAATATATATATTGTTATAAGCGGCTCAATTAGCTCGATATATTGACACGCTTTCCCAAAAAATTTTCATACAAAATTTATAAAATTTTCATACATTGAACATTTTCGGCACTTTCAAAACTCGATTTTTCCAAATTTTTCTATAGACCTATACTTTGTTTATTATACCATTGAGATCGCCTCGGCGGGACCTTTCTCTGGATACCCCATTTGTGGGGCTAGCGCGAACAACCGCGAAAATCCAAATTCAACCGAGGTGTAGTAAGGGCTAGTAAACAAAGGAAATTTGCAAATTCTATTCGTACCTTAAGTCTGGGACTATACAATATATATATTGTTATAAGCGGCTCAATTAGCTCGATATATTGACACGCTTTCCCAAAAAATTTTCATACAAAATTTATAAAATTTTCATACATTGAACATTTTCGGCACTTTCAAAACTCGATTTTTCCAAATTTTTCTATAGACCTATACTTTGTTTATTATACCATTGAGATCGCCTCGGCGGGACCTTTCTCTGGATACCCCATTTGTGGGGCTAGCGCGAACAACCGCGAAAATCCAAATTCAACCGAGGTGTAGTAAGGGCTAGTAAACAAAGGAAATTTTGCAAATTCTATTCGTACCTTAAGTCTGGGACTATACAATATATATATTGTTATAAGCGGCTCAATTAGCTCGATATATTGACACGCTTTCCCAAAAAATTTTCATACAAAATTTATAAAATTTTCATACATTGAACATTTTCGGCACTTTCAAAACTCGATTTTTCCAAATTTTTCTATAGACCTATACTTTGTTTATTATACCATTGAGATCGCCTCGGCGGGACCTTTCTCTGGATACCCCATTTGTGGGGCTAGCGCGAACAACCGCGAAAATCCAAATTCAACCGAGGTGTAGTAAGGGCTAGTAAACAAAGGAAATTTTGCAAATTCTATTCGTACCTTAAGTCTGGGACTATACAATATATATATTGTTATAAGCGGCTCAATTAGCTCGATATATTGACACGCTTTCCCAAAAAATTTTCATACAAAATTTATAAAATTTTCATACATTGAACATTTTCGGCACTTTCAAAACTCGATTTTTCCAAATTTTTCTATAGACCTATACTTTGTTTATTATACCATTGAGATCGCCTCGGCGGGACCTTTCTCTGGATACCCCATTTGTGGGGCTAGCGCGAACAACCGCGAAAATCCAAATTCAACCGAGGTGTAGTAAGGGCTAGTAAACAAAGGAAATTTTGCAAATTCTATTCGTACCTTAAGTCTGGGACTATACAATATATATATTGTTATAAGCGGCTCAATTAGCTCGATATATTGACACGCTTTCCCAAAAAATTTTCATACAAAATTTATAAAATTTTCATACATTGAACATTTTCGGCACTTTCAAAACTCGATTTTTCCAATTTTTTCTATAGACCTATACTTTGTTTATTATACCATTGAGATCGCCTCGGCGGGACCTTTCTCTGGATACCCCATTTGTGGGGCTAGCGCGAACAACCGCGAAAATCCAAATTCAACCGAGGTGTAGTAAGGGCTAGTAAACAAAGGAAATTTTGCAAATTCTATTCGTACCTTAAGTCTGGGACTATACAATATATATATTGTTATAAGCGGCTCAATTAGCTCGATATATTGACACGCTTTCCCAAAAAATTTTCATACAAAATTTATAAAATTTTCATACATTGAACATTTTCGGCACTTTCAAAACTCGATTTTTCCAAATTTTTCTATAGACCTATACTTTGTTTATTATACCATTGAGATCGCCTCGGCGGGACCTTTCTCTGGATACCCCATTTGTGGGGCTAGCGCGAACAACCGCGAAAATCCAAATTCAACCGAGGTGTAGTAAGGGCTAGTAAACAAAGGAAATTTTGCAAATTCTATTCGTACCTTAAGTCTGGGACTATACAATATATATATTGTTATAAGCGGCTCAATTAGCTCGATATATTGACACGCTTTCCCAAAAAATTTTCATACAAAATTTATAAAATTTTCATACATTGAACATTTTCGGCACTTTCAAAACTCGATTTTTCCAAATTTTTCTATAGACCTATACTTTGTTTATTATACCATTGAGATCGCCTCGGCGGGACCTTTCTCTGGATACCCCATTTGTGGGGCTAGCGCGAACAACCGCGAAAATCCAAATTCAACCGAGGTGTAGTAAGGGCTAGTAAACAAAGGAAATTTTGCAAATTCTATTCGTACCTTAAGTCTGGGACTATACAATATATATATTGTTATAAGCGGCTCAATTAGCTCGATATATTGACACGCTTTCCCAAAAAATTTTCATACAAAATTTATAAAATTTTCATACATTGAACATTTTCGGCACTTTCAAAACTCGATTTTTCCAAATTTTTCTATAGACCTATACTTTGTTTATTATACCATTGAGATCGCCTCGGCGGGACCTTTCTCTGGATACCCCATTTGTGGGGCTAGCGCGAACAACCGCGAAAATCCAAATTCAACCGAGGTGTAGTAAGGGCTAGTAAACAAAGGAAATTTTGCAAATTCTATTCGTACCTTAAGTCTGGGACTATACAATATATATATTGTTATAAGCGGCTCAATTAGCTCGATATATTGACACGCTTTCCAAAAAATTTTCATACAAAATTTATAAAATTTTCATACATTGAACATTTTCGGCACTTTCAAAACTCGATTTTTCCAAATTTTTCTATAGACCTATACTTTGTTTATTATACCATTGAGATCGCCTCGGCGGGACCTTTCTCTGGATACCCCATTTGTGGGGCTAGCGCGAACAACCGCGAAAATCCAAATTCAACCGAGGTGTAGTAAGGGCTAGTAAACAAAGGAAATTTTGCAAATTCTATTCGTACCTTAAGTCTGGGACTATACAATATATATATTGTTATAAGCGGCTCAATTAGCTCGATATATTGACACGCTTTCCCAAAAAATTTTCATACAAAATTTATAAAATTTTCATACATTGAACATTTTCGGCACTTTCAAACTCGATTTTTCCAAATTTTTCTATAGACCTATACTTTGTTTATTATACCATTGAGATCGCCTCGGCGGGACCTTTCTCTGGATACCCCATTTGTGGGGCTAGCGCGAACAACCGCGAAAATCCAAATTCAACCGAGGTGTAGTAAGGGCTAGTAAACAAAGGAAATTTTGCAAATTCTATTCGTACCTTAAGTCTGGGACTATACAATATATATATTGTTATAAGCGGCTCAATTAGCTCGATATATTGACACGCTTTCCCAAAAAATTTTCATACAAAATTTATAAAATTTTCATACATTGAACATTTTCGGCACTTTCAAAACTCGATTTTTCCAAATTTTTCTATAGACCTATACTTTGTTTATTATACCATTGAGATCGCCTCGGCGGGACCTTTCTCTGGATACCCCATTTGTGGGGCTAGCGCGAACAACCGCGAAAATCCAAATTCAACCGAGGTGTAGTAAGGGCTAGTAAACAAAGGAAATTTTGCAAATTCTATTCGTACCTTAAGTCTGGGACTATACAATATATATATTGTTATAAGCGGCTCAATTAGCTCGATATATTGACACGCTTTCCCAAAAAATTTTCATACAAAATTTATAAAATTTTCATACATTGAACATTTTCGGCACTTTCAAAACTCGATTTTTCCAAATTTTTCTATAGACCTATACTTTGTTTATTATACCATTGAGATCGCCTCGGCGGGACCTTTCTCTGGATACCCCATTTGTGGGGCTAGCGCGAACAACCGCGAAAATCCAAATTCAACCGAGGTGTAGTAAGGGCTAGTAAACAAAGGAAATTTTGCAAATTCTATTCGTACCTTAAGTCTGGGACTATACAATATATATATTGTTATAAGCGGCTCAATTAGCTCGATATATTGACACGCTTTCCCAAAAAATTTTCATACAAAATTTATAAAATTTTCATACATTGAACATTTTCGGCACTTTCAAAACTCGATTTTTCCAAATTTTTCTATAGACCTATACTTTGTTTATTATACCATTGAGATCGCCTCGGCGGGACCTTTCTCTGGATACCCCATTTGTGGGGCTAGCGCGAACAACCGCGAAAATCCAAATTCAACCGAGGTGTAGTAAGGGCTAGTAAACAAAGGAAATTTTGCAAATTCTATTCGTACCTTAAGTCTGGGACTATACAATATATATATTGTTATAAGCGGCTCAATTAGCTCGATATATTGACACGCTTTCCCAAAAAATTTTCATACAAAATTTATAAAATTTTCATACATTGAACATTTTCGGCACTTTCAAAACTCGATTTTTCCAAATTTTTCTATAGACCTATACTTTGTTTATTATACCATTGAGATCGCCTCGGCGGGACCTTTCTCTGGATACCCCATTTGTGGGGCTAGCGCGAACAACCGCGAAAATCCAAATTCAACCGAGGTGTAGTAAGGGCTAGTAAACAAAGGAAATTTTGCAAATTCTATTCGTACCTTAAGTCTGGGACTATACAATATATATATTGTTATAAGCGGCTCAATTAGCTCGATATATTGACACGCTTTCCCAAAAAATTTTCATACAAAATTTATAAAATTTTCATACATTGAACATTTTCGGCACTTTCAAAACTCGATTTTTCCAAATTTTTCTATAGACCTATACTTTGTTTATTATACCATTGAGATCGCCTCGGCGGGACCTTTCTCTGGATACCCCATTTGTGGGGCTAGCGCGAACAACCGCGAAAATCCAAATTCAACCGAGGTGTAGTAAGGGCTAGTAAACAAAGGAAATTTTGCAAATTCTATTCGTACCTTAAGTCTGGGACTATACAATATATATATTGTTATAAGCGGCTCAATTAGCTCGATATATTGACACGCTTTCCCAAAAAATTTTCATACAAAATTTATAAAATTTTCATACATTGAACATTTTCGGCACTTTCAAAACTCGATTTTTCCAAATTTTTCTATAGACCTATACTTTGTTTATTATACCATTGAGATCGCCTCGGCGGGACCTTTCTCTGGATACCCCATTTGTGGGGCTAGCGCGAACAACCGCGAAAATCCAAATTCAACCGAGGTGTAGTAAGGGCTAGTAAACAAAGGAAATTTTGCAAATTCTATTCGTACCTTAAGTCTGGGACTATACAATATATATATTGTTATAAGCGGCTCAATTAGCTCGATATATTGACACGCTTTCCCAAAAAATTTTCATACAAAATTTATAAAATTTTCATACATTGAACATTTTCGGCACTTTCAAAACTCGATTTTTCCAAATTTTTCTATAGACCTATACTTTGTTTATTATACCATTGAGATCGCCTCGGCGGGACCTTTCTCTGGATACCCCATTTGTGGGGCTAGCGCGAACAACCGCGAAAATCCAAATTCAACCGAGGTGTAGTAAGGGCTAGTAAACAAAGGAAATTTTGCAAATTCTATTCGTACCTTAAGTCTGGGACTATACAATATATATATTGTTATAAGCGGCTCAATTAGCTCGATATATTGACACGCTTTCCCAAAAAATTTTCATACAAAATTTATAAAATTTTCATACATTGAACATTTTCGGCACTTTCAAAACTCGATTTTTCCAAATTTTTCTATAGACCTATACTTTGTTTATTATACCATTGAGATCGCCTCGGCGGGACCTTTCTCTGGATACCCCATTTGTGGGGCTAGCGCGAACAACCGCGAAAATCCAAATTCAACCGAGGTGTAGTAAGGGCTAGTAAACAAAGGAAATTTTGCAAATTCTATTCGTACCTTAAGTCTGGGACTATACAATATATATATTGTTATAAGCGGCTCAATTAGCTCGATATATTGACACGCTTTCCCAAAAAATTTTCATACAAAATTTATAAAATTTTCATACATTGAACATTTTCGGCACTTTCAAAACTCGATTTTTCCAAATTTTTCTATAGACCTATACTTTGTTTATTATACCATTGAGATCGCCTCGGCGGGACCTTTCTCTGGATACCCCATTTGTGGGGCTAGCGCGAACAACCGCGAAAATCCAAATTCAACCGAGGTGTAGTAAGGGCTAGTAAACAAAGGAAATTTTGCAAATTCTATTCGTACCTTAAGTCTGGGACTATACAATATATATATTGTTATAAGCGGCTCAATTAGCTCGATATATTGACACGCTTTCCCAAAAAATTTTCATACAAAATTTATAAAATTTTCATACATTGAACATTTTCGGCACTTTCAAAACTCGATTTTTCCAAATTTTTCTATAGACCTATACTTTGTTTATTATACCATTGAGATCGCCTCGGCGGGACCTTTCTCTGGATACCCCATTTGTGGGGCTAGCGCGAACAACCGCGAAAATCCAAATTCAACCGAGGTGTAGTAAGGGCTAGTAAACAAAGGAAATTTTGCAAATTCTATTCGTACCTTAAGTCTGGGACTATACAATATATATATTGTTATAAGCGGCTCAATTAGCTCGATATATTGACACGCTTTCCCAAAAAATTTTCATACAAAATTTATAAAATTTTCATACATTGAACATTTTCGGCACTTTCAAAACTCGATTTTTCCAAATTTTTCTATAGACCTATACTTTGTTTATTATACCATTGAGATCGCCTCGGCGGGACCTTTCTCTGGATACCCCATTTGTGGGGCTAGCGCGAACAACCGCGAAAATCCAAATTCAACCGAGGTGTAGTAAGGGCTAGTAAACAAAGGAAATTTTGCAAATTCTATTCGTACCTTAAGTCTGGGACTATACAATATATATATTGTTATAAGCGGCTCAATTAGCTCGATATATTGACACGCTTTCCCAAAAAATTTTCATACAAAATTTATAAAATTTTCATACATTGAACATTTTCGGCACTTTCAAAACTCGATTTTTCCAAATTTTTCTATAGACCTATACTTTGTTTATTATACCATTGAGATCGCCTCGGCGGGACCTTTCTCTGGATACCCCATTTGTGGGGCTAGCGCGAACAACCGCGAAAATCCAAATTCAACCGAGGTGTAGTAAGGGCTAGTAAACAAAGGAAATTTTGCAAATTCTATTCGTACCTTAAGTCTGGGACTATACAATATATATATTGTTATAAGCGGCTCAATTAGCTCGATATATTGACACGCTTTCCCAAAAAATTTTCATACAAAATTTATAAAATTTTCATACATTGAACATTTTCGGCACTTTCAAAACTCGATTTTTCCAAATTTTTCTATAGACCTATACTTTGTTTATTATACCATTGAGATCGCCTCGGCGGGACCTTTCTCTGGATACCCCATTTGTGGGGCTAGCGCGAACAACCGCGAAAATCCAAATTCAACCGAGGTGTAGTAAGGGCTAGTAAACAAAGGAAATTTTGCAAATTCTATTCGTACCTTAAGTCTGGGACTATACAATATATATATTGTTATAAGCGGCTCAATTAGCTCGATATATTGACACGCTTTCCCAAAAAATTTTCATACAAAATTTATAAAATTTTCATACATTGAACATTTTCGGCACTTTCAAAACTCGATTTTTCCAAATTTTTCTATAGACCTATACTTTGTTTATTATACCATTGAGATCGCCTCGGCGGGACCTTTCTCTGGATACCCCATTTGTGGGGCTAGCGCGAACAACCGCGAAAATCCAAATTCAACCGAGGTGTAGTAAGGGCTAGTAAACAAAGGAAATTTTGCAAATTCTATTCGTACCTTAAGTCTGGGACTATACAATATATATATTGTTATAAGCGGCTCAATTAGCTCGATATATTGACACGCTTTCCCAAAAAATTTTCATACAAAATTTATAAAATTTTCATACATTGAACATTTTCGGCACTTTCAAAACTCGATTTTTCCAAATTTTTCTATAGACCTATACTTTGTTTATTATACCATTGAGATCGCCTCGGCGGGACCTTTCTCTGGATACCCCATTTGTGGGGCTAGCGCGAACAACCGCGAAAATCCAAATTCAACCGAGGTGTAGTAAGGGCTAGTAAACAAAGGAAATTTTGCAAATTCTATTCGTACCTTAAGTCTGGGACTATACAATATATATATTGTTATAAGCGGCTCAATTAGCTCGATATATTGACACGCTTTCCCAAAAAATTTTCATACAAAATTTATAAAATTTTCATACATTGAACATTTTCGGCACTTTCAAAACTCGATTTTTCCAAATTTTTCTATAGACCTATACTTTGTTTATTATACCATTGAGATCGCCTCGGCGGGACCTTTCTCTGGATACCCCATTTGTGGGGCTAGCGCGAACAACCGCGAAAATCCAAATTCAACCGAGGTGTAGTAAGGGCTAGTAAACAAAGGAAATTTTGCAAATTCTATTCGTACCTTAAGTCTGGGACTATACAATATATATATTGTTATAAGCGGCTCAATTAGCTCGATATATTGACACGCTTTCCCAAAAAATTTTCATACAAAATTTATAAAATTTTCATACATTGAACATTTTCGGCACTTTCAAAACTCGATTTTTCCAAATTTTTCTATAGACCTATACTTTGTTTATTATACCATTGAGATCGCCTCGGCGGGACCTTTCTCTGGATACCCCATTTGTGGGGCTAGCGCGAACAACCGCGAAAATCCAAATTCAACCGAGGTGTAGTAAGGGCTAGTAAACAAAGGAAATTTTGCAAATTCTATTCGTACCTTAAGTCTGGGACTATACAATATATATATTGTTATAAGCGGCTCAATTAGCTCGATATATTGACACGCTTTCCCAAAAAATTTTCATACAAAATTTATAAAATTTTCATACATTGAACATTTTCGGCACTTTCAAAACTCGATTTTTCCAAATTTTTCTATAGACCTATACTTTGTTTATTATACCATTGAGATCGCCTCGGCGGGACCTTTCTCTGGATACCCCATTTGTGGGGCTAGCGCGAACAACCGCGAAAATCCAAATTCAACCGAGGTGTAGTAAGGGCTAGTAAACAAAGGAAATTTTGCAAATTCTATTCGTACCTTAAGTCTGGGACTATACAATATATATATTGTTATAAGCGGCTCAATTAGCTCGATATATTGACACGCTTTCCCAAAAAATTTTCATACAAAATTTATAAAATTTTCATACATTGAACATTTTCGGCACTTTCAAAACTCGATTTTTCCAAATTTTTCTATAGACCTATACTTTGTTTATTATACCATTGAGATCGCCTCGGCGGGACCTTTCTCTGGATACCCCATTTGTGGGGCTAGCGCGAACAACCGCGAAAATCCAAATTCAACCGAGGTGTAGTAAGGGCTAGTAAACAAAGGAAATTTTGCAAATTCTATTCGTACCTTAAGTCTGGGACTATACAATATATATATTGTTATAAGCGGCTCAATTAGCTCGATATATTGACACGCTTTCCCAAAAAATTTTCATACAAAATTTATAAAATTTTCATACATTGAACATTTTCGGCACTTTCAAAACTCGATTTTTCCAAATTTTTCTATAGACCTATACTTTGTTTATTATACCATTGAGATCGCCTCGGCGGGACCTTTCTCTGGATACCCCATTTGTGGGGCTAGCGCGAACAACCGCGAAAATCCAAATTCAACCGAGGTGTAGTAAGGGCTAGTAAACAAAGGAAATTTTGCAAATTCTATTCGTACCTTAAGTCTGGGACTATACAATATATATATTGTTATAAGCGGCTCAATTAGCTCGATATATTGACACGCTTTCCCAAAAAATTTTCATACAAAATTTATAAAATTTTCATACATTGAACATTTTCGGCACTTTCAAAACTCGATTTTTCCAAATTTTTCTATAGACCTATACTTTGTTTATTATACCATTGAGATCGCCTCGGCGGGACCTTTCTCTGGATACCCCATTTGTGGGGCTAGCGCGAACAACCGCGAAAATCCAAATTCAACCGAGGTGTAGTAAGGGCTAGTAAACAAAGGAAATTTTGCAAATTCTATTCGTACCTTAAGTCTGGGACTATACAATATATATATTGTTATAAGCGGCTCAATTAGCTCGATATATTGACACGCTTTCCCAAAAAATTTTCATACAAAATTTATAAAATTTTCATACATTGAACATTTTCGGCACTTTCAAAACTCGATTTTTCCAAATTTTTCTATAGACCTATACTTTGTTTATTATACCATTGAGATCGCCTCGGCGGGACCTTTCTCTGGATACCCCATTTGTGGGGCTAGCGCGAACAACCGCGAAAATCCAAATTCAACCGAGGTGTAGTAAGGGCTAGTAAACAAAGGAAATTTTGCAAATTCTATTCGTACCTTAAGTCTGGGACTATACAATATATATATTGTTATAAGCGGCTCAATTAGCTCGATATATTGACACGCTTTCCCAAAAAATTTTCATACAAAATTTATAAAATTTTCATACATTGAACATTTTCGGCACTTTCAAAACTCGATTTTTCCAATTTTTTCTATAGACCTATACTTTGTTTATTATACCATTGAGATCGCCTCGGCGGGACCTTTCTCTGGATACCCCATTTGTGGGGCTAGCGCGAACAACCGCGAAAATCCAAATTCAACCGAGGTGTAGTAAGGGCTAGTAAACAAAGGAAATTTTGCAAATTCTATTCGTACCTTAAGTCTGGGACTATACAATATATATATTGTTATAAGCGGCTCAATTAGCTCGATATATTGACACGCTTTCCCAAAAAATTTTCATACAAAATTTATAAAATTTTCATACATTGAACATTTTCGGCACTTTCAAAACTCGATTTTTCCAAATTTTTCTATAGACCTATACTTTGTTTATTATACCATTGAGATCGCCTCGGCGGGACCTTTCTCTGGATACCCCATTTGTGGGGCTAGCGCGAACAACCGCGAAAATCCAAATTCAACCGAGGTGTAGTAAGGGCTAGTAAACAAAGGAAATTTTGCAAATTCTATTCGTACCTTAAGTCTGGGACTATACAATATATATATTGTTATAAGCGGCTCAATTAGCTCGATATATTGACACGCTTTCCCAAAAAATTTTCATACAAAATTTATAAAATTTTCATACATTGAACATTTTCGGCACTTTCAAAACTCGATTTTTCCAAATTTTTCTATAGACCTATACTTTGTTTATTATACCATTGAGATCGCCTCGGCGGGACCTTTCTCTGGATACCCCATTTGTGGGGCTAGCGCGAACAACCGCGAAAATCCAAATTCAACCGAGGTGTAGTAAGGGCTAGTAAACAAAGGAAATTTTGCAAATTCTATTCGTACCTTAAGTCTGGGACTATACAATATATATATTGTTATAAGCGGCTCAATTAGCTCGATATATTGACACGCTTTCCCAAAAAATTTTCATACAAAATTTATAAAATTTTCATACATTGAACATTTTCGGCACTTTCAAAACTCGATTTTTCCAAATTTTTCTATAGACCTATACTTTGTTTATTATACCATTGAGATCGCCTCGGCGGGACCTTTCTCTGGATACCCCATTTGTGGGGCTAGCGCGAACAACCGCGAAAATCCAAATTCAACCGAGGTGTAGTAAGGGCTAGTAAACAAAGGAAATTTTGCAAATTCTATTCGTACCTTAAGTCTGGGACTATACAATATATATATTGTTATAAGCGGCTCAATTAGCTCGATATATTGACACGCTTTCCCAAAAAATTTTCATACAAAATTTATAAAATTTTCATACATTGAACATTTTCGGCACTTTCAAAACTCGATTTTTCCAAATTTTTCTATAGACCTATACTTTGTTTATTATACCATTGAGATCGCCTCGGCGGGACCTTTCTCTGGATACCCCATTTGTGGGGCTAGCGCGAACAACCGCGAAAATCCAAATTCAACCGAGGTGTAGTAAGGGCTAGTAAACAAAGGAAATTTTGCAAATTCTATTCGTACCTTAAGTCTGGGACTATACAATATATATATTGTTATAAGCGGCTCAATTAGCTCGATATATTGACACGCTTTCCCAAAAAATTTTCATACAAAATTTATAAAATTTTCATACATTGAACATTTTCGGCACTTTCAAAACTCGATTTTTCCAAATTTTTCTATAGACCTATACTTTGTTTATTATACCATTGAGATCGCCTCGGCGGGACCTTTCTCTGGATACCCCATTTGTGGGGCTAGCGCGAACAACCGCGAAAATCCAAATTCAACCGAGGTGTAGTAAGGGCTAGTAAACAAAGGAAATTTTGCAAATTCTATTCGTACCTTAAGTCTGGGACTATACAATATATATATTGTTATAAGCGGCTCAATTAGCTCGATATATTGACACGCTTTCCCAAAAAATTTTCATACAAAATTTATAAAATTTTCATACATTGAACATTTTCGGCACTTTCAAAACTCGATTTTTCCAAATTTTTCTATAGACCTATACTTTGTTTATTATACCATTGAGATCGCCTCGGCGGGACCTTTCTCTGGATACCCCATTTGTGGGGCTAGCGCGAACAACCGCGAAAATCCAAATTCAACCGAGGTGTAGTAAGGGCTAGTAAACAAAGGAAATTTTGCAAATTCTATTCGTACCTTAAGTCTGGGACTATACAATATATATATTGTTATAAGCGGCTCAATTAGCTCGATATATTGACACGCTTTCCCAAAAAATTTTCATACAAAATTTATAAAATTTTCATACATTGAACATTTTCGGCACTTTCAAAACTCGATTTTTCCAAATTTTTCTATAGACCTATACTTTGTTTATTATACCATTGAGATCGCCTCGGCGGGACCTTTCTCTGGATACCCCATTTGTGGGGCTAGCGCGAACAACCGCGAAAATCCAAATTCAACCGAGGTGTAGTAAGGGCTAGTAAACAAAGGAAATTTTGCAAATTCTATTCGTACCTTAAGTCTGGGACTATACAATATATATATTGTTATAAGCGGCTCAATTAGCTCGATATATTGACACGCTTTCCCAAAAAATTTTCATACAAAATTTATAAAATTTTCATACATTGAACATTTTCGGCACTTTCAAAACTCGATTTTTCCAAATTTTTCTATAGACCTATACTTTGTTTATTATACCATTGAGATCGCCTCGGCGGGACCTTTCTCTGGATACCCCATTTGTGGGGCTAGCGCGAACAACCGCGAAAATCCAAATTCAACCGAGGTGTAGTAAGGGCTAGTAAACAAAGGAAATTTTGCAAATTCTATTCGTACCTTAAGTCTGGGACTATACAATATATATATTGTTATAAGCGGCTCAATTAGCTCGATATATTGACACGCTTTCCCAAAAAATTTTCATACAAAATTTATAAAATTTTCATACATTGAACATTTTCGGCACTTTCAAAACTCGATTTTTCCAAATTTTTCTATAGACCTATACTTTGTTTATTATACCATTGAGATCGCCTCGGCGGGACCTTTCTCTGGATACCCCATTTGTGGGGCTAGCGCGAACAACCGCGAAAATCCAAATTCAACCGAGGTGTAGTAAGGGCTAGTAAACAAAGGAAATTTTGCAAATTCTATTCGTACCTTAAGTCTGGGACTATACAATATATATATTGTTATAAGCGGCTCAATTAGCTCGATATATTGACACGCTTTCCCAAAAAATTTTCATACAAAATTTATAAAATTTTCATACATTGAACATTTTCGGCACTTTCAAAACTCGATTTTTCCAAATTTTTCTATAGACCTATACTTTGTTTATTATACCATTGAGATCGCCTCGGCGGGACCTTTCTCTGGATACCCCATTTGTGGGGCTAGCGCGAACAACCGCGAAAATCCAAATTCAACCGAGGTGTAGTAAGGGCTAGTAAACAAAGGAAATTTTGCAAATTCTATTCGTACCTTAAGTCTGGGACTATACAATATATATATTGTTATAAGCGGCTCAATTAGCTCGATATATTGACACGCTTTCCCAAAAAATTTTCATACAAAATTTATAAAATTTTCATACATTGAACATTTTCGGCACTTTCAAAACTCGATTTTTCCAAATTTTTCTATAGACCTATACTTTGTTTATTATACCATTGAGATCGCCTCGGCGGGACCTTTCTCTGGATACCCCATTTGTGGGGCTAGCGCGAACAACCGCGAAAATCCAAATTCAACCGAGGTGTAGTAAGGGCTAGTAAACAAAGGAAATTTTGCAAATTCTATTCGTACCTTAAGTCTGGGACTATACAATATATATATTGTTATAAGCGGCTCAATTAGCTCGATATATTGACACGCTTTCCCAAAAAATTTTCATACAAAATTTATAAAATTTTCATACATTGAACATTTTCGGCACTTTCAAAACTCGATTTTTCCAAATTTTTCTATAGACCTATACTTTGTTTATTATACCATTGAGATCGCCTCGGCGGGACCTTTCTCTGGATACCCCATTTGTGGGGCTAGCGCGAACAACCGCGAAAATCCAAATTCAACCGAGGTGTAGTAAGGGCTAGTAAACAAAGGAAATTTTGCAAATTCTATTCGTACCTTAAGTCTGGGACTATACAATATATATATTGTTATAAGCGGCTCAATTAGCTCGATATATTGACACGCTTTCCCAAAAAATTTTCATACAAAATTTATAAAATTTTCATACATTGAACATTTTCGGCACTTTCAAAACTCGATTTTTCCAAATTTTTCTATAGACCTATACTTTGTTTATTATACCATTGAGATCGCCTCGGCGGGACCTTTCTCTGGATACCCCATTTGTGGGGCTAGCGCGAACAACCGCGAAAATCCAAATTCAACCGAGGTGTAGTAAGGGCTAGTAAACAAAGGAAATTTTGCAAATTCTATTCGTACCTTAAGTCTGGGACTATACAATATATATATTGTTATAAGCGGCTCAATTAGCTCGATATATTGACACGCTTTCCCAAAAAATTTTCATACAAAATTTATAAAATTTTCATACATTGAACATTTTCGGCACTTTCAAAACTCGATTTTTCCAAATTTTTCTATAGACCTATACTTTGTTTATTATACCATTGAGATCGCCTCGGCGGGACCTTTCTCTGGATACCCCATTTGTGGGGCTAGCGCGAACAACCGCGAAAATCCAAATTCAACCGAGGTGTAGTAAGGGCTAGTAAACAAAGGAAATTTTGCAAATTCTATTCGTACCTTAAGTCTGGGACTATACAATATATATATTGTTATAAGCGGCTCAATTAGCTCGATATATTGACACGCTTTCCCAAAAAATTTTCATACAAAATTTATAAAATTTTCATACATTGAACATTTTCGGCACTTTCAAAACTCGATTTTTCCAAATTTTTCTATAGACCTATACTTTGTTTATTATACCATTGAGATCGCCTCGGCGGGACCTTTCTCTGGATACCCCATTTGTGGGGCTAGCGCGAACAACCGCGAAAATCCAAATTCAACCGAGGTGTAGTAAGGGCTAGTAAACAAAGGAAATTTTGCAAATTCTATTCGTACCTTAAGTCTGGGACTATACAATATATATATTGTTATAAGCGGCTCAATTAGCTCGATATATTGACACGCTTTCCCAAAAAATTTTCATACAAAATTTATAAAATTTTCATACATTGAACATTTTCGGCACTTTCAAAACTCGATTTTTCCAAATTTTTCTATAGACCTATACTTTGTTTATTATACCATTGAGATCGCCTCGGCGGGACCTTTCTCTGGATACCCCATTTGTGGGGCTAGCGCGAACAACCGCGAAAATCCAAATTCAACCGAGGTGTAGTAAGGGCTAGTAAACAAAGGAAATTTTGCAAATTCTATTCGTACCTTAAGTCTGGGACTATACAATATATATATTGTTATAAGCGGCTCAATTAGCTCGATATATTGACACGCTTTCCCAAAAAATTTTCATACAAAATTTATAAAATTTTCATACATTGAACATTTTCGGCACTTTCAAAACTCGATTTTTCCAAATTTTTCTATAGACCTATACTTTGTTTATTATACCATTGAGATCGCCTCGGCGGGACCTTTCTCTGGATACCCCATTTGTGGGGCTAGCGCGAACAACCGCGAAAATCCAAATTCAACCGAGGTGTAGTAAGGGCTAGTAAACAAAGGAAATTTTGCAAATTCTATTCGTACCTTAAGTCTGGGACTATACAATATATATATTGTTATAAGCGGCTCAATTAGCTCGATATATTGACACGCTTTCCCAAAAAATTTTCATACAAAATTTATAAAATTTTCATACATTGAACATTTTCGGCACTTTCAAAACTCGATTTTTCCAAATTTTTCTATAGACCTATACTTTGTTTATTATACCATTGAGATCGCCTCGGCGGGACCTTTCTCTGGATACCCCATTTGTGGGGCTAGCGCGAACAACCGCGAAAATCCAAATTCAACCGAGGTGTAGTAAGGGCTAGTAAACAAAGGAAATTTTGCAAATTCTATTCGTACCTTAAGTCTGGGACTATACAATATATATATTGTTATAAGCGGCTCAATTAGCTCGATATATTGACACGCTTTCCCAAAAAATTTTCATACAAAATTTATAAAATTTTCATACATTGAACATTTTCGGCACTTTCAAAACTCGATTTTTCCAAATTTTTCTATAGACCTATACTTTGTTTATTATACCATTGAGATCGCCTCGGCGGGACCTTTCTCTGGATACCCCATTTGTGGGGCTAGCGCGAAAAATCGCCCCCCCGCCCACCCGGTCGTCACCCACGACGTTAAAAATCTCCAAGGTCACGAGACCAAAAATTTTAAAAGTTCGAAAAAATCCGGGCAAAGGCGTTATCCATCGAGATTGGTCTTCAGAAGGACAAATAAAATTAAAATAAGACATCGACCAGCCACTACGGCTGGCAAACAAGGTATAATAGATTGATAATTTAAGAAAATTGGTACGTAGATAGAATTGCCCAAAATATTAGCAGAGACAATAGGTAAACGTAAATAGTTACTTACCTACGCGCGACGAACTGCTGGAACTACAGCATTTGGACTGCAACTGACGGCTGCACCTGAAACAATAAAACAAAATTAAAATTGACATAAAAAAGACAGAAATAAAGGTGTATACTAAACAATTCTTAACATAAGAGATATAATATAGTCTTTTTGACCCAACCCCCCTACAGTTGGAACTTTTTATTAAAACCCAAGACGCAGCTATAGATTAGCTGTCAAATTGTTTGACGAAGAATAATTAAATAATAAGAAAATTATAGACTACGATAACATAATATAGACAAAAATTGACTTAAATAAAAATTAATATAGGAATTTTAATCGGACTAAAAATCCACTGATTTTAACCAAACATTATTATAATATATAGCTCCTATACAGCCAAATTCTACAAATCAACAACTTAATTTATATACTATTAATAACTAATTATTTAAATTATTAGCTATCCAATCTATTCATATACATTTTAAACTTAATTATCTAAAATTCTACAAATAATTCCTATATTAAAACTTGACAAATTATAACTACACAGCCCATATACAGCTGTAGTAGACTTTGACAACCCAGAGTAACCCCCTAATTTCCACAACATGTTCGGCATCCGTACCCCAGTAAAACGAACATCCAGCGGGAAGCAGACGTCCCCAAACGAAGCGGCCGTGACTCAGACCACGAGCGTAAGGCGTAGTATCGGCGAGTGGGAGACGGCCGCCGACGTAAAAGAGAGGGCGTCTGCTGCAACTTACCCGACCAAAACAGCCGAGGCCAAGGCCTGCCTCAACCGCGCCAAACTCCACCTTGGCAACTCAAGAAATTTAAAGACGGAGATAAAAGCTGCCGTCACGCAGGCCGTGGATCGGCTGTACCAATTGGTCAAGGGATTGGAAGCCGAACGGAAGCTGGAAAAACCCGATAAAAAAGTGGAAGCGACGGTCAAAGAGGGTGACATTAAAATTGCAAATATGAGACAGGAAATCCTCAAATTAAAAGAGGAAAACGCAGTCCTAGTACAGCGGCTGGAACAGGAGAAGAGCGGGATTGATATGGAAGCACGGAAACTATTGGCGGACCAATCTAAGCAGCTCGTTCATCTAATAGACGAATTAAAAAAGTCTACCACGAGCGCGCCAATAGGGGAAGTGCTATCCGTAACAAAAACCGTTAGGGACCTCATATCCTTCGATATGATGGACAAACTGTCCATCATAACGGAGGCAGTAAAAAATAGAACACATCAAGAAAAGCCTCAAAATATGGACATTATAATAGAGGAAGTGCGGGGGTTGCGTCGGGTCTCGGAAGAAACCGGCAAACAGGTAGCGGCCTTGAGGGAAGAAGCGCCCAAGCCGACGTACGCCGAGATCCTGACCGCCGCAAAGCCACCTCCGCCAAAGCCTCACCACTCCTTACTGGTGTCTTCCACTCGAGTGGAGGACACCAGTGAAGATGTAGTCTTGAAGTTGAGGACTACCTTGCAGGCGAAAGAGACCGGTGTTCAAATAAAATCCCTACGCAAGGTCAAAGACCAAAAGGTGGTCCTCAGCCTCAAGACGAGGGAAGAAGCGTCCAAAATCAAAGCCAAGCTCGGGTCAAACCAGCTGCTCAAGGTGGAAGACGCGAAGAATAAAAACCCGCTGGTCATCCTCAAATACATGATGGCCTATAACACCGATGAGGAGGTGATACAGGCCATCAAAAATCAGAATGCGGATTTGACGCGGGATCTGCCCGCCGAGGACATCGCGGCCACCGTAGTTAAATACCGCAGAAAGGTGAGGAACCAACTGCAGTGCCATATAGTGCTGCAGGTGGCGCCCCAACTGTGGCTGCGTATGACGGCGGCGGGCAGAGTCCACGTCGACTTGCAGTTTTTACAGGTCGAGGACCAGTCACCACTGGTGCAATGCACCAAATGCCTAGCGTTTGGTCACGGCAGAAGAGCATGTAAGGAGGAGAAGGACTCGTGCACCTTCTGTGGTGACCAACACGTAAGGGCAGACTGCCCTAAGCTGGTGACAGGACAGGCGTCGACCTGTAAAAATTGCAAAAATGAAAAACTGAAAATCATAGAACATGGGGTATTCAGCGATGAATGCCCCATCCGGAAAAAATGGGATAGTATAGCGAGAGCCAGTGTTGCGTATTGTTGAGGAAGACACCTTGAGCGGCTGGACGATAAAAGCCGTAAAGAGTGCGCGGGGATCGAAAGCGAGAGCGAATAATTCATCCCAAGCCCCACTCCAAAAAAGCCCATACCAAAGAATGAGAATAGAAAGAACCAACATAGTGAAAAGAGGAAAGACTGGGAATCGAACAGTAAGTCGCAACGACTCGTTGGAGATGGACTACATCCCGACAAGAAATTTTAACAAGGAAATTATATTTCACTATAAAATTAGGAAGTTCGTCTGGGAAATCACCAACGAGTCCCCGCTGGAAGCATACATACGAGCCGGTAAAACCCACCCACTTGCACTTGCTATACATCCAAGTATAGCAAGATTAAAGGGAAGTGGGTGCGTAACCAGGAAAACACCCAGTAATCCTACACATAAACAAAACAGGCACGACCTCGAGTCGCTAGCCAACATAAAGTTGACAGAATGACATCATGACGATGCCAGTAAATAGGGACTCGAGGCCTTGCTTAAAGAAAGAGATAATGAAACCAAAGTATAAGCAACGAAATGCGAAGGGTAAGCAATAATTGACCTCAGTGCCTAGGAAAAAATACAAAGGAAACGGAACATTGAAAGAGAACAGAATAAAGAATAAAACAATATAAACATAGTATAAAAGAACAACAAAAGTACTAGTCCAGCCAAATAAGAAATAGATAAATAGTAATAAAGAAATAAGAGAAATTGAAAGAAATAAATTGAGGAAATAAGAAACATAGCATATTAGTAAAGAAATTGGAACAAAATGTAAGAGAATAGTCTGTAAAAATAAGAACAGAATATCAAAATTCATTTTTAGATCATAAAGGAATACAGCATAAAAAGATAAGATAAATAAGGGCCCTGACACATATTAGGGGAAACTCTGGCGACAAAAGAAAAAAAAAAAAAAAAAAAAAAAAAAAAAAAAAAAAAAAAAAAAAAAAAACCTAACCTAACCTAACCTAACCTAACCTAACCTAACCTAACCTAACCTAACCTAACCTAACCTAACCTTTTTTTTTTTTTTTTTTTTCGGGGGGAAATGCCTGCCGCATACCGCCACATCACGGGCTTGCGAAGATGTGTCGGTGATGTGGGGCTCGCACCCACTAAAACCCCCCGGCGTCCGTCACCTGCCCTATTGCCCTGCCGCAGGAATCGCCATAAGCATGACCACTACGACGCGGGCGGGCTTGGTCCGTCGAACGAGACAGACCTCGCCTGCGTGTTGGGGTGCCATTTGCTCCCCCTTCCTCCCGTGCCCTCCATTGTGAGGGGTGCGCAGGACGCGGCGCACTTCCTTCACAGGCCTGTTCCTGGTCGGGCGACAAACTGCCCACGCTCGTCGCCCGCAGGCCACAATTCAAGGGGGGCGGAGGTCATTGGCAGCGTATGCTCTACGCCGCCGCCCAGCACGCCTCCTGCGAGCAGGATTAGTGCTGGTCTCCTCGCGCTCTCTTTCTGCCGCCTCCTTCACTGTCATGACAGTGTCACAGAAGGTGACCATAGCCACCCAGGCGCTCTCCCTCTCGACCATGGCCGATACCACGGCCGAGAGCGAGAGCACCCCTCCCCCGATCTCAGCGGCCAACTGCTGCCGCTGCACTCCCCAGGCCGGACACACCAACAGAGTGTGCGCGGCCGTATCGTCCGGGCCACCACAATGGTGGCACTCTGCCGTCTCCTCCCGACCGATCCGGCACAGGTACCGCCCGAAGCAGCCGTGCCCAGACAGCACCTGTGTCAGTCGGTAGGTAAGTACCCCGTGCCGCCTCTTGACCCATTGCCGGAAAACCGGCATAATGGCCTCAATGGTGGCATGTCCGGCACTGGGCTGGCTCAACAGCCCGCGCCACTCCTCTAAAACCGCTCTCTGAAGCTCCTTCCGTCGAGCTCCCAATACTCCGGGCTCTGAGTTGCCGCCCCTACGCCAGCTGTACGTAACAGCTAGTGATTTGGCCTCGAGGTGCCATGGCGGCATCCCAGCCAGCAGGGTGGCCGCCTCATAGCCGATTGTGCGGTACCCCCGGGCGACTCTAACAGCCAGCACGCGCTGTGGTCGGCGCAAGAGCGCAATGCTGCCGGCCGTCAGGCACTCAGCCCAGATCGGGGCCCCGTATAGGGCTTGCGACCGCACTATGCCCGCATACAGCTTCCGGCAGGAAGATTCCGGTCCGCCAAGGTTAGGCAGGAGCCCAGCCAACGCCCCCGCAGTTCTCACTAACCTGGGAGCCAGGTTCTGAAAATGGGGCTCAAACCGCCAGCGGCTGTCCAACAGTAGACCCAGGTACCTCAGTTGCTTAGAGATGTAGATGCTGACGCCCCCCACCACAATGTGGGCATTGGGAGGCGGAGGATTCCTGGGTCCATGGAACGCCACAGCCTCCGTCTTGTGGAGAGCCACACTTAGCCCGAGTTGTCGGATCTTGCCGACAATTTGGGACACACCCGCCGTCGCCAGGACTGCCGCGTCCCGGTGCGTTCTCGCCCGTGCCGTTATCAGCGTGTCGTCTGCGTAGCACGTTACTGCCACTCCCGGCAGCAACGCACCACGCAAGACCCAGTCGTATGCAATGTTCCACAAGAGAGGCCCTAGGACCGACCCCTGTGGAACACCACACATCACGCTTCTCTCACCCCATTGCCCCTGCCCCGGGTAGGCGATGCGCCTGTCGGTCAGGTAATCGCCTATGGTGCAGCGGAGGTAATGCGGGACCGCATGGTACGTCAGGGCAGCCATGATCGTACTGTACGGGATGGAATTGAAAGCGTTGGCAATGTCTAGTGACACCGCCAACAGCACCCCTCCGCCAGTGGTAGCCTCCGCCGCCATCGCCCCAACCCTCCGAATGGCATCGATAGTAGACCTACCCGACCTAAACCCAAACTGGCAGTCACTCAAGTCGGGCCCCACCCGCGTTAGATGCTCGACCAACCTGCCAGCGATGACTCTCTCGAAGAGCTTGGCTATTTCGTCGAGCATCACCAGCGGTCGGTAGGCCGACGGCGAGTCTGCCGGTCGTCCATCTTTTCGGATCAAGACTAACCTTCCGGTCTTCCACAACTGTGGAAACCGGCCCTGTCTCAAGCAGTCCGAATATAACTCCCGCAGCCGAGGCCCGAGCACCCCGATAGCCAGGACCAACACCCGTCCCGGAACACCATCGGGCCCGGGCGCCACCTTCTTCGCACGAAGCCTGCAGACCGCAATGTCCATCTCCGCATCAGACACCGCAGGTACCACAGGATCGCGTGCGGCGTGCCATAGCCCGGCGGCCGAAACATGGCAGGTGGCGTGTGCTCCGCTTCCCCTGGAAACAGGCCCGCCAAAACTTCCTCCACCTGCCGCGGCTCCATGGAGCTTGTCAGCGGCGGAGCCCAAGGGCGCAGTTTATTTCGCGCCATTCTGTAGGGCCGGCCCCATGGATCAGCGTCGAGGGACGCCAAAAGCTCTTCTCGGGCCCGCACTTTCGCCCTCAGGATAGCGTCACGCAACACCCTTCTCGCAGCCCCGTATGTGGCATAGAGTTCCTCCTCCCTTTCCGTTGGACCGACGGCTGCATGACGTTCCTCCCACCTTCGATACCTCCACCTTCGATACCTGGTGTACTGGCGGCGCGCCGCCACGCAAGCCCGGCGAAGCTGCGCGATATCCGACGACCACCAGTACACCTGTCGCCTACCAGGAACTCCTTGCCGCACACGGGGCATAGCCGCGTCACACACCGCCGTCAGTGCCTCCCTGAACCACACTGCCTCCCGCTGCACGTCCAAAGGGGCTACCGGAGCAGAGACCCAGGACTGCACGTCGGCAGCCTCCAGCAGGGCCTCCGCATCCATACGGGCCAGCGACCACTGAGGGCCAGACTCACCCCTTATGTCCCGTATCACGTTGCGAGACCGGGCGGAGACACTGAATCTGATATATCTATGATCAGACAGTGTCTCCACCGAGTCAGCAACCCGCCAACCTCGCACACGCCGCGCCAAGTCAGGGCTGGCAAAGGATATGTCTACTATCGAGCCGCCATTCTGCCTGACACATGTGAATGTTGCCCCCCTATTGAGCACCTCTAGGCCGCACCCAACGGCCCACTCCTCCAGCAAAGCACCCCTCGCGTCGGTCACAGGCGAACCCCACGCCGAGGATTTGGCGTTAAAATCCCCCATGACCAGAACCGGCCGAGATCGGGAAACAAACGCGCCTAGACCCGTCAAGAAATTCTCGAAGTCGGCGAGATGCCGGTTGGGAGAGAAGTAAGCCCCAACGATGACCACGCTCCCGACGCGAGCAGCGACATAGCCCCGACTCCTATGCACTCCCTCCAAAGACCGGCCAGCAGTCTGCGACACCGCGATTGCCACAAGCCCGTCCATGTCCCCCGCCCAGTTGACCGATAACGGCACAAAATACGGCTCGGCCACAACCGCCACATCAATCGACCACTCCGCCATGGACTGGACAAAAAGGTCCTGCGCCCTGGCGGAGTGATTGACATTTGCTTGGAGGAGACCAATAGGCGTGTTATCCATTATTGGTCTCCATCCTTTCTACCGCCTTGGAGCCCTGCGCAGCGGAAGGCGGCGGCATCCGCCACCCCGACCGCGCTAAACTTCCTACTCCCTCCGACTGCGACGGGCAGACTCTAGAGCCTGCCAGATGGTCGGCAGTTTTGCCAGCCTTCTCGCAAACGAGACAGTGCGGAGAGGCGGCGCATACACCAGCTTTGTGACCCTGCCCCCCACACCTATAGCAGCGGTCACCGCAGTCGATGCCAACTGAGCACCGAACGCCCGGATGTCCCTCCAACCGGCACCGGAAGCACCTCATGGGCTTCGGATTGAGGAGTCTCACCTCCGCCGACACCCAGCCGACGAGTAGTTTTTTACTGGCGAGCTTGCGGGCCGCCTCCACGGGGCAGCTGACCACAGCCGCACCGAGACCGTTGTAGCCTGGGCGAATCTGCCCAGCTTTAATGTGAGCAGTGGAACAGTCCCCACTCTTTGCGACTGCGGCTATCAGCTCCTCCACTGTTACAGAGTCATCCAAACCACTGACCCGTAGACTCGCACATTTTACGGGCCTCGTGATTCGGATCTCCTCCTCCGACAGATGCTCACGAAGCCGCTGCGCCAACGCGTCGGCCTTCAGAGCACTCTCAGCTCCGGGGAAACCTAACCTAACCTTTTTTTTTTTTTTTTTTTTTTTTTTTTTTTTCTTTTTTCGGGGGGAAATGCCTGCCGCATACTGCCACACCAGAGTAGGCTTGGTGTAGCAGTTATGTGGGGCTCGCACCCACTAAAACCCCCCGGTGTCCTTCGCTTGGCCGAGTGCTCTGTCGCAGGGGTCGCCTCGTGGGCATTTCGTCTGCGACAGGGCGGGCCTCGGTCTGTGTCTAGTGACGCAGACCACGTCTGTTGTTTGACTTCGTATGAAGCGCGCGTGACACGGCGCCTTCTCTACTTGGGCCTGCTGCTGGTCAGACGTCGGAGAGCCCTCCCCCGACGCCTGCAGGCCAATCTTCAAGGCGGGCGGAGGTCATTATCGGCGTAAGCCCTGCGCCTCCGTCCGGCACGCCTTCTACGGGCGGGATTTGAGGATGTTTCCTCCCGCTCCCGCTCCGCCTCCTCCTTTGCTCCCATCACCGCCTCGCAAAAGGCGACAGTTGCCGCCCAGGCGCTCTCCCTCTCGACCATGGCCGAGATCACGCCCGAAAGCGAGAGCGCCCGTTCCCCCAATTCAGCAGCCAGTTGGAGACGCTGCCCATCCCACGCCGGACACACCAACAGGGTGTGGGACGCCGTGTCTACTGAGGCCACACAGTGTTGGCACCCCTCCGTCTCCTCACGGCCGATCCGACACAAGTACCGCCCGAAACATCCGTGCCCGGACAGCACCTGCGTCAGTCGGTACGTGAGCGCTCCATGCCGCCGCTCCAGCCATTCCCAGTAGACGGGAATCACCGCAGCAATGGTGGTATGTCCGGCGCTGGGATGCTCCAGCAGCTCGCGCCACTCTGCGTAGACGGCTCGTCGGAGCTCTCTCCGCCTGGCCTCCGTGACTCCAGGATCGGGATCGGCCTCCCTGCGCCAGCGGTACAACCTGGCGAGGGCCTTCGCCTCCAGATGCCACGGAGGCGTTCCAGCTAAGAGAGTAGCTGCTTCGAAGGCCATCGTGCGGTATCCACGGGTCACTCTCACGGCCAGCACGCGCTGCGGTCTACGTAGCAGCGCTATGCTGCCGGCCGTCAGGCATTCGGCCCAAACCGGAGCCCCATAAAGGGCTTGGGACCGCACGACTCCTATATATAGCCGCCTACATGGCGCCATCGGACCGCCGAGATTCGGCAGCAATCGCGCCAGGGCGCCCGCCGTCTTCAGCAGCTTGGGAGCAGCGTCACGGAAGTGGGCCTCAAAGGACCAGCGGCCGTCCAGCAGCAAGCCCAGGTAGCGCAGGTGCCTGCTGATGTTTATGTTGACCCCCCCAACCACTATGCGGGTGTTCGGGGGGGGCGCATTCCTGGGCCCGTGGAAGCAGACGGCCTCCGTCTTGTGCAAGGCCACGTTGAGGCCCAGCCGGCGAATTCGCCCCACGACTTGCGACACCCCCGCCGTCGCGAGCATTGTCGCGCCCCTATGCGACTTCGCCCTCGCAGTGACAAGGGTGTCATCCGCGTAGCATGTCACTGCCACTCCTGGCAGCAACGCACCACGCAGCACCCAGTCGTATGCGATGTTCCACAAGAGTGGCCCCAAGACCGACCCCTGCGGAACACCACACACCACGTCCCTCTCGAGCCAGCACTCCCGGCCAGGGTAGGTCACTCGTCTACCAGCGAGGTAGTCTGCCACCGTGCGGCGGAGGTAGTGCGGGACTCCATGGTAGCCCAGGGCCGCCAAGATCGTACCATGGGGGATGGAGTTAAAGGCGTTGACGATGTCTAATGACACCGCCAACAACACCTCCCCGCGAGATGTTGCCTCCGCCGCCAATGCCCGCACTCGCTGGATCGCGTCTATGGTGGACCTACCCCTTCGGAAACCGAATTGGCTCTCGTGCAGATCCGGCCCCCTCTCGTAAGGTGCTCGACGAGTCTGTCCACCATTACCCTTTCAAAAAGTTTACAGACCTCGTCGAGCAACACCAGTGGGCGGTATGCGGATGGCGAGTCCGTTGGGCGCCCCTCCTTCTTCGTGAGTACCAGTTTGCCGGTTTTCCACAGCTGCGGAAACCGGCCCCGGTTGAGGCACTCAGTGAAGAGCGCCCTCAGTCGGGGGCCGAGTGCGTCGAGAGACATGGCCCACACGCGGCCCGGAACTCCATCAGGTCCCGGTGCTACCTGTCTACCTTGCAGTCTGTGGGTCGCGGCGTCCATCTCCATCTGCGACACCGCAGGGATGGCATCGTGGTGCACTGGCTCACCAAGCTCACCAGGCAGATAGAGCCCCATCGGTAGCGTGTGCTCGGCTCGTTCCGGGAGCAATGTCGCCAGCACCTCCAGCAGCAGCCGAGGCTCCATTACTTGCGTCAGGGGGGGCGCCCACGGTCGCATTTTGTTGCGCACCATCCGGTACGGGCGCCCCCACGGATCAGCATCTAGTGATGCAAGCATTCTTTCTCGGGCCTGGTCTTTGGCCTGCAAAATGGCGTCCTGTAAGACCCACTTCGCTTCCCTATATGCGGCATAGAGCCGCCCCTCCCGATCAGCCGAACCAACAGCCGCGTTTCGGCTACTCCACCCACGGTATCTGGTGTACCGGCGGCGCGCCGCCACACAGGCGCAACGAAGCTGCGCAATAGCCGGCGACCACCAGTACACTTGTTGTCTACGAGCCGCTCTACGCCGCACACGAGGCATGGCAGCGTCACATATGGCGGACATGGCTCCGCGGAACCATTCAGCCTCCCGGTCTACGTTGATTGGGCCAGCCGTCGCCGGGACCCAGGATTGTACCTCGACAGCCTCCAGCAGAGCCTCCGGGTCGAGTTGGGCCAACGACCATCGAGGACCAGAGCCGACCACATTGTTCTCGCTCACATTGTGAGACTGGGCGGAGACATCAAATCTAATGTATCTGTGATCAGACAGTGTCTCCACCCAGTCGATTACGCGCCACCCCTGGATTCGCTGCGCCAGGCCCAGGCTGGCAAAGCCAACGTCTACTATGGACCCGCCGTTCCGCCTCACGCACGTGTTGGCAGAGCCCCTGTTGATTACCGCCAGGCGGTGCTCGGCGGCCCATTCCTCCAATACCTCTCCCCTCGCGTCAGCCGCAGGGGAGCCCCAAGCCGGGACTTCGAATTAAAGTCCCCTAAAACGAGAACGGGGCCAGAGCGGTACCCCGAAGTTAAGGAGCCCAGCTGCACCAGAACCCGCTCGAATTCAGCGAGGCTCCAGCTGGGTGGGACATATACCCCGATCACCAGGACGCCTCCGACGCAGGCGGCAACAAAGCCGCAGCCCCTCCGCACGCCCTCAAGGGATAGAAAGCCGACGTCCCGTGACACAATAATTGCCACGAGATCATCGGTATCCCCCGCCCAGTTTTCGGAGGACGGCACGTAGTACGGCTCTGCCACGACCGCCAGGTTAATCGACCACTCCGCCATGGTCTGGACCAACAGATCCTGAGCCCTAGCGGAGTGGTTGGCATTCCGCTTGGAGGGAGACTAACAGGTGTGTTACCCATTGTTAGTCTCCATCCTTTCAACCGCCATGGTGCCACTCTGCGCAGTAGACGGCTCAGGTCGTCGCGCCCGGTGTGCCGGATTCTTCGCCCCTTCTTTGGGTTGCGATGGGCAGTTTCTTGCCCCTGCCTGATGCCTCAGCAGGTTTGCCTTCCTTGGCGCACACCAAGCAGTGCGGAGCAGCGGTGCACTCTTTATCTTGTGCCCTTCCTGTCCGCACTGGTAGCAGCGGGTGCTGCAGTCCACCCCCGTCGTGCAGCGGACGCCCACATGCCCATCTAAAAGGCAGCGGAAGCACCGCATAGGCCTAGGCTTCAAGAGCCTCACTGCTGCCGGACACCCAGCCAACAAGGAGTCCTCCCTCTCGCCACCTTTTGTGCTGCCGCCTACCGGACAGCTGACCAATGTCGTGCCAAGGCCATTCGTGCCGGGCCGGATTGCCCCCACTTTGACCTGGGTCAGCAGTGCATCCTCCGCACTTTTGCGACCGCCGCCGCCAGCTCCTTCTCCGAGACGGAGTCGTCAAGCTCGGCGATTCGGAGGCTGGCACATTTAGTTGGCCGGCTGATTATAACGTCCTCCTCGGGACAGTTGCTCTCGCAGCTTTTGGGCTAGAGCATCGGCCTTCAGGTGGCTATTAGCTCCCGGAACTTCGAGTAGGCGGGCACCGGTCATCGTTTTCCGGCATCTAACCCCGTAATGCCGAGCTCCCCGATGTCGATGCAGGTCTTCGCGCTGTGAAGCATCACAGCATATGTCACGCCGCGCTCCTCGGTTCCAGGCTGTAGGGTCATGACGACTGCTGTTGATCGGGGAGCCCCGCAGTCGCCTTCGACGTCGCGCCTTCTGTTTGGAGGCCTTTTTGGCAGCCTTCCTGGCTCCCACAGGTCTCCCCACTGTCCGTCACTGCTGGGTGTCGGGCCCGTCGGTCCGGCTCCTTGTCTTTGCAAGGTCGTCCGAGATGGAGGGGCTTTCGCTCTCTGCGCTGTCCTCGCCTTAGTCACCCCAGCCACAGGTGGCTCAGGGGCAGTGGACGTAGACGCAGTCGGCTCTACGACAGCGGGCTGGGGTTTCCGCTGGAGGGGGCGCGGCCGCCAGCTTTTCCGCGTAAGTAGGCGCCCGTCTCGTGTCAGACGCCAAGGGCGGACGGAGGATCTTGCCCTCCAAAATTGCACCCTCTGGAGGACCTTGCCAATCTCGTCTCGAAAGACTTGTGCCAGGTCCTCAGGAGGCTTTCCCACTTGTCTGGGCACCTCCTTTCCTCGAGGGTGGTCTTTATTACGTCCAGCTCCTTTTGAACATCCGCCATCCGCCGCTTAAGGCGGGCGTTCTCCAGCTGAAGACTGCGCACCTCTTCCGAGATGTTCGAGAGAACATCTCCTCCGCTACCTCAGCAATTGAGGTGGCCGCCTGTTTTAAAATTTTTTGGCTGGTGCCTTTCAGCCCCTTGGAGATCCGGGCCACATCTCTAATATTGGAGATAGACTCCCTCCAAACGGCTCATCAGCCCATCGGTGGGTAGTTTCGTCGGCATCCCGCCTGGGCTTCCGCACGCGACGCCGCTCGAGAGCTTCGGTCGCTCTCTGCAGACAGTGCGGCATCAGCGGCTAGTTTGTCGGCCTCCTGGATCCTGATTTCTAAAGAGCTTGCCCGTTTGGCAGCCATCAGCTCCTGCTTCGCCTTCCACTGGCCCACGTATTGGCCGGTGGTCGGAGGACGGCCCCTGCCACGCTTAGAACTTGCGACTTTGGCAGCAGGCTTCGACTGCTCAGTTTCGAGCACGAACCCGAATCTGAGCTAGCACCTGGTCGTTGGCGTTTTTTGCGCAGCTTATCATTTCCGCCACAGCTGCTATTGGCGCTCGCGATTGTGTCCACATCTGATGCAGACATATCGCTGGTTCTTTGTGAACCTTCTCCTTCTCTACATCATTATAATTTTTGTTTTTGAATTGTTTTTTCCATGTTTAGTCCACGAGTATGGGGGAAATAAAACGTCGACCCGGGCGGAGGCCCCCCTGCACCCGGGCAAGCCTATATACACCGAGGGGTCGGCCGGTACCTCGGGTTGCCGCACCTGCAGCTGGTAATTTTTTAAAGTGGTTTTCTTCCACGTGGCCCAGCCGGCGAAGGCAAGGCCCCGTCCCAGCGTAGAGCCGAAGCTCATCGTTGCTGGTTACGGGTTCGCCATCGGTGGTCAAAACCGTGTCTGGAGGCGGGTAAGCGCACCCCAGACCCGACGACTAGGAGGGGAAGGAAGGGATTGGGAAGGAAGTTAGGGATGGGGGATAGAGATGGGGAGGAAGGGTTACGTTAGGGCTTCGCGCCCTCTCCCGACTGTCGTTGCCATGGGTCTCACCGGTCCTCTCTGAAGCCCAGAGAGGTACCTAGAACCCCCGGGCAGCGCTTTCTCCAATTTGCCCGCTGCGCCCCACCCTCTCCGAAAGCCAGAGATTATGAGGGGCAGCATGGCGACTCCCGCCACACGACTCCCACCGAATTTCCGGACAGAACCGGGGGACAAAAGGATGTGTTATTCAGGAAAAGGATGGGGTGGATGGGACCGAAAAATTAA
>CAJHXA020000042.1:0-35464 GCA_905147815.2 Phalera bucephala
AGAAAACAAGGGAAATTTGCAGATTCTATTCGTACCTTAACTCTGGGACCATACAATATATATATTGTTTTAAGCGGCTTAATTAGCCCGATATATTGACATCATTTCCCGACGAATTTTCATATAAAAGTTATAAAATTTTCATACATCACACATTTTTGGAACTTTAAAAATTCGATTTTTCCAAAATTTTCTATAGACGCATACCTTGTTTCTTATACCGTTGTCTTCGCCTCGACGAGACCTATCTCTGGATACCCCATTTGTGGGGCTAGCGCGAACATCTGCGAAAATCCAAAAACATACCGAGGTATAGTGGTAAGTAAGAAAACAAGGGAAATTTGCAGATTCTATTCGTACCTTAACTCTGGGACCATACAATATATATTGTTTTAAGCGGCTTAATTAGCCCGATATATTGACATCATTTCCCGACGAATTTTCATATAAAAGTTATAAAATTTCATACATCACACATTTTTGGAACTTTAAAAATTCGATTTTTCCAAAATTTTCTATAGACGCATACCTGTTTCTTATACCGTTGTCTTCGCCTCGACGAGACCTATCTCTGGATACCCCATTTGTGGGGCTAGCGCGAACATCTGCGAAAATCCAAAAACATACCGAGGTATAGTGGTAAGTAAGAAAACAAGGGAAATTTGCAGATTCTATTCGTACCTTAACTCTGGGACCATACAATATATATATTGTTTTAAGCGGCTTAATTAGCCCGATATATTGACATCATTTCCCGACGAATTTTCATATAAAAGTTATAAAATTTTCATACATCACACATTTTTGGAACTTTAAAAATTCGATTTTTCCAAAATTTTCTATAGACGCATACCTTGTTTCTTATACCGTTGTCTTCGCCTCGACGAGACCTATCTCTGGATACCCCATTTGTGGGGCTAGCGCGAACATCTGCGAAAATCCAAAACATACCGAGGTATAGTGGTAAGTAAGAAAACAAGGGAAATTTGCAGATTCTATTCGTACCTTAACTCTGGGACCATACAATATATATATTGTTTTAAGCGGCTTAATTAGCCCGATATATTGACATCATTTCCCGACGAATTTTCATATAAAAGTTATAAAATTTTCATACATCACACATTTTTGGAACTTTAAAAATTCGATTTTTCCAAATTTTCTATAGACGCATACCTTGTTTCTTATACCGTTGTCTTCGCCTCGACGAGACCTATCTCTGGATACCCCATTTGTGGGGCTAGCGCGAACATCTGCGAAAATCCAAAAACATACCGAGGTATAGTGGTAAGTAAGAAAACAAGGGAAATTTGCAGATTCTATTCGTACCTTAACTCTGGGACCATACAATATATATATTGTTTTAAGCGGCTTAATTAGCCCGATATATTGACATCATTTCCCGACGAATTTTCATATAAAAGTTATAAAATTTTCATACATCACACATTTTTGGAACTTTAAAAATTCGATTTTTCCAAAATTTTCTATAGACGCATACCTTGTTTCTTATACCGTTGTCTTCGCCTCGTTGAGACCTATCTCTGGATACCCCATTTGTGGGGCTAGCGCGAACATCTGCGAAAATCCAAAAACATACCGAGGTATAGTGGTAAGTAAGAAACAAGGGAAATTTGCAGATTCTATTCGTACCTTAACTCTGGGACCATACAATATATATATTGTTTTAAGCGGCTTAATTAGCCCGATATATTGACATCATTTCCCGACGAATTTTCATATAAAAGTTATAAAATTTTCATACATCACACATTTTTGGAACTTTAAAAATTCGATTTTTCCAAAATTTTCTATAGACGCATACCTTGTTTCTTATACCGTTGTCTTCGCCTCGACGAGACCTATCTCTGGATACCCCATTTGTGGGGCTAGCGCGAACATCTGCGAAAATCCAAAAACATACCGAGGTATAGTGGTAAGTAAGAAAACAAGGGAAATTTGCAGATTCTATTCGTACCTTAACTCTGGGACCATACAATATATATATTGTTTTAAGCGGCTTAATTAGCCCGATATATTGACATCATTTCCCGACGAATTTTCATATAAAAGTTATAAAATTTTCATACATCACACATTTTTTGGAACTTTAAAAATTCGATTTTTCCAAAATTTTCTATAGACGCATACCTTGTTTCTTATACCGTTGTCTTCGCCTCGACGAGACCTATCTCTGGATACCCCATTTGTGGGGCTAGCGCGAACATCTGCGAAAATCCAAAAACATACCGAGGTATAGTGGTAAGTAAGAAAACAAGGGAAATTTGCAGATTCTATTCGTACCTTAACTCTGGGACCATACAATATATATATTGTTTTAAGCGGCTTAATTAGCCCGATATATTGACATCATTTCCCGACGAATTTTCATATAAAAGTTATAAAATTTTCATACATCACACATTTTTGGAACTTTAAAATTCGATTTTTCCAAAATTTTCTATAGACGCATACCTTGTTTCTTATACCGTTGTCTTCGCCTCGTTGAGACCTATCTCTGGATACCCCATTTGTGGGGCTAGCGCGAACATCTGCGAAAATCCAAAAACATACCGAGGTATAGTGGTAAGTAAGAAAACAAGGGAAATTTGCAGATTCTATTCGTACCTTAACTCTGGGACCATACAATATATATATTGTTTTAAGCGGCTTAATTAGCCCGATATATTGACATCATTTCCCGACGAATTTTCATATAAAAGTTATAAAATTTTCATACATCACACATTTTTGGAACTTTAAAAATTCGATTTTTCCAAAATTTTCTATAGACGCATACCTTGTTTCTTATACCGTTGTCTTCGCCTCGACGAGACCTATCTCTGGATACCCCATTTGTGGGGCTAGCGCGAACATCTGCGAAAATCCAAAACATACGAGGTATAGTGGTAAGAAAACAAGGGAAATTTGCAGATTCTATTCGTACCTTAACTCTGGGACCATACAATATATATATTGTTTTAAGCGGCTTAATTAGCCCGATATATTGACATCATTTCCCGACGAATTTTCATATAAAAGTTATAAAATTTTCATACATCACACATTTTTGGAACTTTAAAAATTCGATTTTTCCAAAATTTTCTATAGACGCATACCTTGTTTCTTATACCGTTGTCTTCGCCTCGACGAGACCTATCTCTGGATACCCCATTTGTGGGGCTAGCGCGAACATCTGCGAAAAATCCAAAAACATACCGAGGTATAGTGGTAAGTAAGAAAACAAGGGAAATTTGCAGATTCTATTCGTACCTTAACTCTGGGACCATACAATATATATATTGTTTAAGCGGCTTAATTAGCCCGATATATTGACATCATTTCCCGACGAATTTTCATATAAAAGTTATAAAATTTTCATACATCACACATTTTTGGAACTTTAAAAATTCGATTTTTCCAAAATTTTCTATAGACGCATACCTTGTTTCTTATACCGTTGTCTTCGCCTCGTTGAGACCTATCTCTGGATACCCCATTTGTGGGGCTAGCGCGAACATCTGCGAAAATCCAAAAACATACCGAGGTATAGTGGTAAGTAAGAAAACAAGGGAAATTTGCAGATTCTATTCGTACCTTAACTCTGGGACCATACAATATATATATTGTTTTAAGCGGCTTAATTAGCCCGATATATTGACATCATTTCCCGACGAATTTTCATATAAAAGTTATAAAATTTTCATACATCACACATTTTTGGAACTTTAAAAATTCGATTTTCCAAAATTTTCTATAGACGCATACCTTGTTTCTTATACCGTTGTCTTCGCCTCGACGAGACCTATCTCTGGATACCCATTTGTGGGGCTAGCGCGAACATCTGCGAAAATCCAAAAACATACCGAGGTATAGTGGTAAGTAAGAAAACAAGGGAAATTTGCAGATTCTATTCGTACCTTAACTCTGGGACCATACAATATATATATTGTTTTAAGCGGCTTAATTAGCCCGATATATTGACATCATTTCCCGACGAATTTTCATATAAAAGTTATAAAATTTTCATACATCACACATTTTGGAACTTTAAAAATTCGATTTTTCCAAAATTTTCTATAGACGCATACCTTGTTTCTTATACCGTTGTCTTCGCCTCGACGAGACCTATCTCTGGATACCCCATTTGTGGGGCTAGCGCGAACATCTGCGAAAATCCAAAAACATACCGAGGTATAGTGGTAAGTAAGAAAACAAGGGAAATTTGCAGATTCTATTCGTACCTTAACTCTGGGACCATACAATATATATATTGTTTTAAGCGGCTTAATTAGCCCGATATATTGACATCATTTCCCGACGAATTTTCATATAAAAGTTATAAAATTTTCATACATCACACATTTTTGGAACTTTAAAAATTCGATTTTTCCAAAATTTTCTATAGACGCATACCTTGTTTCTTATACCGTTGTCTTCGCCTCGTTGAGACCTATCTCTGGATACCCCATTTGTGGGGCTAGCGCGAACATCTGCGAAAATCCAAAAACATACCGAGGTATAGTGGTAAGTAAGAAAACAAGGGAAATTTGCAGATTCTATTCGTACCTTAACTCTGGGACCATACAATATATATATTGTTTTAAGCGGCTTAATTAGCCCGATATATTGACATCATTTCCCGACGAATTTTCATATAAAAGTTATAAAATTTTCATACATCACACATTTTTGGAACTTTAAAAATTCGATTTTTCCAAAATTTTCTATAGACGCATACCTTGTTTCTTATACCGTTGTCTTCGCCTCGACGAGACCTATCTCTGGATACCCCATTTGTGGGGCTAGCGCGAACATCTGCGAAAATCCAAAAACATACCGAGGTATAGTGGTAAGTAAGAAAACAAGGGAAATTTGCAGATTCTATTCGTACCTTAACTCTGGGACCATACAATATATATATTGTTTTAAGCGGCTTAATTAGCCCGATATATTGACATCATTTCCCGACGAATTTTCATATAAAAGTTATAAAATTTTCATACATCACACATTTTTGGAACTTTAAAAATTCGATTTTTCCAAAATTTTCTATAGACGCATACCTTGTTTCTTATACCGTTGTCTTCGCCTCGACGAGACCTATCTCTGGATACCCCATTTGTGGGGCTAGCGCGAACATCTGCGAAAATCCAAAAACATACCGAGGTATAGTGGTAAGTAAGAAAACAAGGGAAATTTGCAGATTCTATTCGTACCTTAACTCTGGGACCATACAATATATATATTGTTTTAAGCGGCTTAATTAGCCCGATATATTGACATCATTTCCCGACGAATTTTCATATAAAAGTTATAAAATTTTCATACATCACACATTTTTGGAACTTTAAAAATTCGATTTTTCCAAAATTTTCTATAGACGCATACCTTGTTTCTTATACCGTTGTCTTCGCCTCGTTGAGACCTATCTCTGGATACCCCATTTGTGGGGCTAGCGCGAACATCTGCGAAAATCCAAAAACATACCGAGGTATAGTGGTAAGTAAGAAAACAAGGGAAATTTGCAGATTCTATTCGTACCTTAACTCTGGGACCATACAATATATATATTGTTTTAAGCGGCTTAATTAGCCCGATATATTGACATCATTTCCCGACGAATTTTCATATAAAAGTTATAAAATTTTCATACATCACACATTTTTGGAACTTTAAAAATTCGATTTTTCCAAAATTTTCTATAGACGCATACCTTGTTTCTTATACCGTTGTCTTCGCCTCGACGAGACCTATCTCTGGATACCCCATTTGTGGGGCTAGCGCGAACATCTGCGAAAATCCAAAAACATACCGAGGTATAGTGGTAAGTAAGAAAACAAGGGAAATTTGCAGATTCTATTCGTACCTTAACTCTGGGACCATACAATATATATATTGTTTTAAGCGGCTTAATTAGCCCGATATATTGACATCATTTCCCGACGAATTTTCATATAAAAGTTATAAAATTTTCATACATCACACATTTTTGGAACTTTAAAAATTCGATTTTTCCAAAATTTTCTATAGACGCATACCTTGTTTCTTATACCGTTGTCTTCGCCTCGACGAGACCTATCTCTGGATACCCCATTTGTGGGGCTAGCGCGAACATCTGCGAAAATCCAAAAACATACCGAGGTATAGTGGTAAGTAAGAAAACAAGGGAAATTTGCAGATTCTATTCGTACCTTAACTCTGGGACCATACAATATATATATTGTTTTAAGCGGCTTAATTAGCCCGATATATTGACATCATTTCCCGACGAATTTTCATATAAAAGTTATAAAATTTTCATACATCACACATTTTTGGAACTTTAAAAATTCGATTTTTCCAAAATTTTCTATAGACGCATACCTTGTTTCTTATACCGTTGTCTTCGCCTCGTTGAGACCTATCTCTGGATACCCCATTTGTGGGGCTAGCGCGAACATCTGCGAAAATCCAAAAACATACCGAGGTATAGTGGTAAGTAAGAAAACAAGGGAAATTTGCAGATTCTATTCGTACCTTAACTCTGGGACCATACAATATATATATTGTTTTAAGCGGCTTAATTAGCCCGATATATTGACATCATTTCCCGACGAATTTTCATATAAAAGTTATAAAATTTTCATACATCACACATTTTTGGAACTTTAAAAATTCGATTTTTCCAAAATTTTCTATAGACGCATACCTTGTTTCTTATACCGTTGTCTTCGCCTCGACGAGACCTATCTCTGGATACCCCATTTGTGGGGCTAGCGCGAACATCTGCGAAAATCCAAAAACATACCGAGGTATAGTGGTAAGTAAGAAAACAAGGGAAATTTGCAGATTCTATTCGTACCTTAACTCTGGGACCATACAATATATATATTGTTTTAAGCGGCTTAATTAGCCCGATATATTGACATCATTTCCCGACGAATTTTCATATAAAAGTTATAAAATTTTCATACATCACACATTTTTGGAACTTTAAAAATTCGATTTTTCCAAAATTTTCTATAGACGCATACCTTGTTTCTTATACCGTTGTCTTCGCCTCGACGAGACCTATCTCTGGATACCCCATTTGTGGGGCTAGCGCGAACATCTGCGAAAATCCAAAAACATACCGAGGTATAGTGGTAAGTAAGAAAACAAGGGAAATTTGCAGATTCTATTCGTACCTTAACTCTGGGACCATACAATATATATATTGTTTTAAGCGGCTTAATTAGCCCGATATATTGACATCATTTCCCGACGAATTTTCATATAAAAGTTATAAAATTTTCATACATCACACATTTTTGGAACTTTAAAAATTCGATTTTTCCAAAATTTTCTATAGACGCATACCTTGTTTCTTATACCGTTGTCTTCGCCTCGACGAGACCTATCTCTGGATACCCCATTTGTGGGGCTAGCGCGAACATCTGCGAAAATCCAAAAACATACCGAGGTATAGTGGTAAGTAAGAAAACAAGGGAAATTTGCAGATTCTATTCGTACCTTAACTCTGGGACCATACAATATATATATTGTTTTAAGCGGCTTAATTAGCCCGATATATTGACATCATTTCCCGACGAATTTTCATATAAAAGTTATAAAATTTTCATACATCACACATTTTTGGAACTTTAAAAATTCGATTTTTCCAAAATTTTCTATAGACGCATACCTTGTTTCTTATACCGTTGTCTTCGCCTCGTTGAGACCTATCTCTGGATACCCCATTTGTGGGGCTAGCGCGAACATCTGCGAAAATCCAAAAACATACCGAGGTATAGTGGTAAGTAAGAAAACAAGGGAAATTTGCAGATTCTATTCGTACCTTAACTCTGGGACCATACAATATATATATTGTTTTAAGCGGCTTAATTAGCCCGATATATTGACATCATTTCCCGACGAATTTTCATATAAAAGTTATAAAATTTTCATACATCACACATTTTTGGAACTTTAAAAATTCGATTTTTCCAAAATTTTCTATAGACGCATACCTTGTTTCTTATACCGTTGTCTTCGCCTCGTTGAGACCTATCTCTGGATACCCCATTTGTGGGGCTAGCGCGAACATCTGCGAAAATCCAAAAACATACCGAGGTATAGTGGTAAGTAAGAAAACAAGGGAAATTTGCAGATTCTATTCGTACCTTAACTCTGGGACCATACAATATATATATTGTTTTAAGCGGCTTAATTAGCCCGATATATTGACATCATTTCCCGACGAATTTTCATATAAAAGTTATAAAATTTTCATACATCACACATTTTTGGAACTTTAAAAATTCGATTTTTCCAAAATTTTCTATAGACGCATACCTTGTTTCTTATACCGTTGTCTTCGCCTCGTTGAGACCTATCTCTGGATACCCCATTTGTGGGGCTAGCGCGAACATCTGCGAAAATCCAAAAACATACCGAGGTATAGTGGTAAGTAAGAAAACAAGGGAAATTTGCAGATTCTATTCGTACCTTAACTCTGGGACCATACAATATATATATTGTTTTAAGCGGCTTAATTAGCCCGATATATTGACATCATTTCCCGACGAATTTTCATATAAAAGTTATAAAATTTTCATACATCACACATTTTTGGAACTTTAAAAATTCGATTTTTCCAAAATTTTCTATAGACGCATACCTTGTTTCTTATACCGTTGTCTTCGCCTCGACGAGACCTATCTCTGGATACCCCATTTGTGGGGCTAGCGCGAACATCTGCGAAAATCCAAAAACATACCGAGGTATAGTGGTAAGTAAGAAAACAAGGGAAATTTGCAGATTCTATTCGTACCTTAACTCTGGGACCATACAATATATATATTGTTTTAAGCGGCTTAATTAGCCCGATATATTGACATCATTTCCCGACGAATTTTCATATAAAAGTTATAAAATTTTCATACATCACACATTTTTGGAACTTTAAAAATTCGATTTTTCCAAAATTTTCTATAGACGCATACCTTGTTTCTTATACCGTTGTCTTCGCCTCGACGAGACCTATCTCTGGATACCCCATTTGTGGGGCTAGCGCGAACATCTGCGAAAATCCAAAAACATACCGAGGTATAGTGGTAAGTAAGAAAACAAGGGAAATTTGCAGATTCTATTCGTACCTTAACTCTGGGACCATACAATATATATATTGTTTTAAGCGGCTTAATTAGCCCGATATATTGACATCATTTCCCGACGAATTTTCATATAAAAGTTATAAAATTTTCATACATCACACATTTTTGGAACTTTAAAAATTCGATTTTTCCAAAATTTTCTATAGACGCATACCTTGTTTCTTATACCGTTGTCTTCGCCTCGTTGAGACCTATCTCTGGATACCCCATTTGTGGGGCTAGCGCGAACATCTGCGAAAATCCAAAAACATACCGAGGTATAGTGGTAAGTAAGAAAACAAGGGAAATTTGCAGATTCTATTCGTACCTTAACTCTGGGACCATACAATATATATATTGTTTTAAGCGGCTTAATTAGCCCGATATATTGACATCATTTCCCGACGAATTTTCATATAAAAGTTATAAAATTTTCATACATCACACATTTTTGGAACTTTAAAAATTCGATTTTTCCAAAATTTTCTATAGACGCATACCTTGTTTCTTATACCGTTGTCTTCGCCTCGACGAGACCTATCTCTGGATACCCCATTTGTGGGGCTAGCGCGAACATCTGCGAAAATCCAAAAACATACCGAGGTATAGTGGTAAGTAAGAAAACAAGGGAAATTTGCAGATTCTATTCGTACCTTAACTCTGGGACCATACAATATATATATTGTTTTAAGCGGCTTAATTAGCCCGATATATTGACATCATTTCCCGACGAATTTTCATATAAAAGTTATAAAATTTTCATACATCACACATTTTTGGAACTTTAAAAATTCGATTTTTCCAAAATTTTCTATAGACGCATACCTTGTTTCTTATACCGTTGTCTTCGCCTCGTTGAGACCTATCTCTGGATACCCCATTTGTGGGGCTAGCGCGAACATCTGCGAAAATCCAAAAACATACCGAGGTATAGTGGTAAGTAAGAAAACAAGGGAAATTTGCAGATTCTATTCGTACCTTAACTCTGGGACCATACAATATATATATTGTTTTAAGCGGCTTAATTAGCCCGATATATTGACATCATTTCCCGACGAATTTTCATATAAAAGTTATAAAATTTTCATACATCACACATTTTTGGAACTTTAAAAATTCGATTTTTCCAAAATTTTCTATAGACGCATACCTTGTTTCTTATACCGTTGTCTTCGCCTCGACGAGACCTATCTCTGGATACCCCATTTGTGGGGCTAGCGCGAACATCTGCGAAAATCCAAAAACATACCGAGGTATAGTGGTAAGTAAGAAAACAAGGGAAATTTGCAGATTCTATTCGTACCTTAACTCTGGGACCATACAATATATATATTGTTTTAAGCGGCTTAATTAGCCCGATATATTGACATCATTTCCCGACGAATTTTCATATAAAAGTTATAAAATTTTCATACATCACACTTTTTTGGAACTTTAAAAATTCGATTTTTCCAAAATTTTCTATAGACGCATACCTTGTTTCTTATACCGTTGTCTTCGCCTCGACGAGACCTATCTCTGGATACCCCATTTGTGGGGCTAGCGCGAACATCTGCGAAAATCCAAAAACATACCGAGGTATAGTGGTAAGTAAGAAAACAAGGGAAATTTGCAGATTCTATTCGTACCTTAACTCTGGGACCATACAATATATATATTGTTTTAAGCGGCTTAATTAGCCCGATATATTGACAACATTTCCCGACGAATTTTCATATAAAAGTTATAAAATTTTCATACATCACACATTTTTGGAACTTTAAAAATTCGATTTTTCCAAAATTTTCTATAGACGCATACCTTGTTTCTTATACCGTTGTCTTCGCCTCGTTGAGACCTATCTCTGGATACCCCATTTGTGGGGCTAGCGCGAACATCTGCGAAAATCCAAAAACATACCGAGGTATAGTGGTAAGTAAGAAAACAAGGGAAATTTGCAGATTCTATTCGTACCTTAACTCTGGGACCATACAATATATATATTGTTTTAAGCGGCTTAATTAGCCCGATATATTGACATCATTTCCCGACGAATTTTCATATAAAAGTTATAAAATTTTCATACATCACACATTTTTGGAACTTTAAAAATTCGATTTTTCCAAAATTTTCTATAGACGCATACCTTGTTTCTTATACCGTTGTCTTCGCCTCGACGAGACCTATCTCTGGATACCCCATTTGTGGGGCTAGCGCGAACATCTGCGAAAATCCAAAAACATACCGAGGTATAGTGGTAAGTAAGAAAACAAGGGAAATTTGCAGATTCTATTCGTACCTTAACTCTGGGACCATACAATATATATATTGTTTTAAGCGGCTTAATTAGCCCGATATATTGACATCATTTCCCGACGAATTTTCATATAAAAGTTATAAAATTTTCATACATCACACATTTTTGGAACTTTAAAAAAAAAAAAAAAAAAAAAAAAAAAAAAAAAAAAAAAAAAAAAAAAAAAAAAAAAAAAAAAAAATTCGATTTTTCCTAAATTTTCTATAGACGCATACCTTGTTTCTTATACCGTTGTCTTCGCCTCGACGAGACCTATCTCTGGATACCCCATTTGTGGGGCTAGCGCGAACATCTGCGAAAATCCAAAAACATACCGAGGTATAGTGGTAAGTAAGAAAACAAGGAAATTTGCAGATTCTATTCGTACCTTAACTCTGGGACCATACAATATATATATTGTTTTAAGCGGCTTAATTAGCCCGATATATTGACATCATTTCCCGACGAATTTTCATATAAAAGTTATAAAATTTTCATACATCACACATTTTTGGAACTTTAAAAATTCGATTTTTCCAAAATTTTCTATAGACGCATACCTTGTTTCTTATACCGTTGTCTTCGCCTCGTTGAGACCTATCTCTGGATACCCCATTTGTGGGGCTAGCGCGAACATCTGCGAAAATCCAAAAACATACCGAGGTATAGTGGTAAGTAAGAAAACAAGGGAAATTTGCAGATTCTATTCGTACCTTAACTCTGGGACCATACAATATATATATTGTTTTAAGCGGCTTAATTAGCCCGATATATTGACATCATTTCCCGACGAATTTTCATATAAAAGTTATAAAATTTTCATACATTACACATTTTTGGAACTTTAAAAAATTCGATTTTTCCAAAATTTTCTATAGACGCATACCTTGTTTCTTATACCGTTGTCTTCGCCTCGACGAGACCTATCTCTGGATACCCCATTTGTGGGGCTAGCGCGAACATCTGCGAAAATCCAAAAACATACCGAGGTATAGTGGTAAGTAAGAAAACAAGGGAAATTTGCAGATTCTATTCGTACCTTAACTCTGGGACCATACAATATATATATTGTTTTAAGCGGCTTAATTAGCCCGATATATTGACATCATTTCCCGACGAATTTTCATATAAAAGTTATAAAATTTTCATACATCACACATTTTTGGAACTTTAAAAAAATTCGATTTTTCCAAAATTTTCTATAGACGCATACCTTGTTTCTTATACCGTTGTCTTCGCCAAGACGAGACCTATCTCTGGATACCCCATTTGTGGGGCTAGCGCGAACATCTGCGAAAATCCAAAAACATACCGAGGTATAGTGGTAAGTAAGAAAACAAGGGAAATTTGCAGATTCTATTCGTACCTTAACTCTGGGACCATACAATATATATATTGTTTTAAGCGGCTTAATTAGCCCGATATATTGACATCATTTCCCGACGAATTTTCATATAAAAGTTATAAAATTTTCATACATCACACATTTTTGGAACTTTAAAAAAATTCGATTTTTCCAAAATTTTCTATAGACGCATACCTTGTTTCTTATACCGTTGTCTTCGCCAAGACGAGACCTATCTCTGGATACCCCATTTGTGGGGCTAGCGCGAACATCTGCGAAAATCCAAAAACATACCGAGGTATAGTGGTAAGTAAGAAAACAAGGGAAATTTGCAGATTCTATTCGTACCTTAACTCTGGGACCATACAATATATATATTGTTTTAAGCGGCTTAATTAGCCCGATATATTGACATCATTTCCCGACGAATTTTCATATAAAAGTTATAAAATTTTCATACATCACACATTTTTGGAACTTTAAAAATTCGATTTTTCCAAAATTTTCTATAGACGCATACCTTGTTTCTTATACCGTTGTCTTCGCCTCGACGAGACCTATCTCTGGATACCCCATTTGTGGGGCTAGCGCGAACATCTGCGAAAATCCAAAAACATACCGAGGTATAGTGGTAAGAAAACAAGGGAAATTTGCAGATTCTATTCGTACCTTAACTCTGGGACCATACAATATATATATTGTTTTAAGCGGCTTAATTAGCCCGATATATTGACATCATTTCCCGACGAATTTTCATATAAAAGTTATAAAATTTTCATACATCACACATTTTTGGAACTTTAAAAATTCGATTTTTCCAAAATTTTCTATAGACGCATACCTTGTTTCTTATACCGTTGTCTTCGCCTCGACGAGACCTATCTCTGGATACCCCATTTGTGGGGCTAGCGCGAACATCTGCGAAAATCCAAAAACATACCGAGGTATAGTGGTAAGTAAGAAAACAAGGGAAATTTGCAGATTCTATTCGTACCTTAACTCTGGGACCATACAATATATATATTGTTTTAAGCGGCTTAATTAGCCCGATATATTGACATCATTTCCCGACGAATTTTCATATAAAAGTTATAAAATTTTCATACATCACACATTTTTGGAACTTTAAAAATTCGATTTTTCCAAAATTTTCTATAGACGCATACCTTGTTTCTTATACCGTTGTCTTCGCCTCGTTGAGACCTATCTCTGGATACCCCATTTGTGGGGCTAGCGCGAACATCTGCGAAAATCCAAAAACATACCGAGGTATAGTGGTAAGTAAGAAAACAAGGGAAATTTGCAGATTCTATTCGTACCTTAACTCTGGGACCATACAATATATATATTGTTTTAAGCGGCTTAATTAGCCCGATATATTGACATCATTTCCCGACGAATTTTCATATAAAAGTTATAAAATTTTCATACATCACACATTTTTGGAACTTTAAAAATTCGATTTTTCCAAAATTTTCTATAGACGCATACCTTGTTTCTTATACCGTTGTCTTCGCCTCGTTGAGACCTATCTCTGGATACCCCATTTGTGGGGCTAGCGCGAACATCTGCGAAAATCCAAAAACATACCGAGGTATAGTGGTAAGTAAGAAAACAAGGGAAATTTGCAGATTCTATTCGTACCTTAACTCTGGGACCATACAATATATATATTGTTTTAAGCGGCTTAATTAGCCCGATATATTGACATCATTTCCCGACGAATTTTCATATAAAAGTTATAAAATTTTCATACATCACACATTTTTGGAACTTTAAAAATTCGATTTTTCCAAAATTTTCTATAGACGCATACCTTGTTTCTTATACCGTTGTCTTCGCCTCGACGAGACCTATCTCTGGATACCCCATTTGTGGGGCTAGCGCGAACATCTGCGAAAATCCAAAAACATACCGAGGTATAGTGGTAAGTAAGAAAACAAGGGAAATTTGCAGATTCTATTCGTACCTTAACTCTGGGACCATACAATATATATATTGTTTTAAGCGGCTTAATTAGCCCGATATATTGACATCATTTCCCGACGAATTTTCATATAAAAGTTATAAAATTTTCATACATCACACATTTTTGGAACTTTAAAAATTCGATTTTTCCAAAATTTTCTATAGACGCATACCTTGTTTCTTATACCGTTGTCTTCGCCTCGACGAGACCTATCTCTGGATACCCCATTTGTGGGGCTAGCGCGAACATCTGCGAAAATCCAAAAACATACCGAGGTATAGTGGTAAGTAAGAAAACAAGGGAAATTTGCAGATTCTATTCGTACCTTAACTCTGGGACCATACAATATATATATTGTTTTAAGCGGCTTAATTAGCCCGATATATTGACATCATTTCCCGACGAATTTTCATATAAAAGTTATAAAATTTTCATACATCACACATTTTTGGAACTTTAAAAATTCGATTTTTCCAAAATTTTCTATAGACGCATACCTTGTTTCTTATACCGTTGTCTTCGCCTCGTTGAGACCTATCTCTGGATACCCCATTTGTGGGGCTAGCGCGAACATCTGCGAAAATCCAAAAACATACCGAGGTATAGTGGTAAGTAAGAAAACAAGGGAAATTTGCAGATTCTATTCGTACCTTAACTCTGGGACCATACAATATATATATTGTTTTAAGCGGCTTAATTAGCCCGATATATTGACATCATTTCCCGACGAATTTTCATATAAAAGTTATAAAATTTTCATACATCACACATTTTTGGAACTTTAAAAATTCGATTTTTCCAAAATTTTCTATAGACGCATACCTTGTTTCTTATACCGTTGTCTTCGCCTCGTTGAGACCTATCTCTGGATACCCCATTTGTGGGGCTAGCGCGAACATCTGCGAAAATCCAAAAACATACCGAGGTATAGTGGTAAGTAAGAAAACAAGGGAAATTTGCAGATTCTATTCGTACCTTAACTCTGGGACCATACAATATATATATTGTTTTAAGCGGCTTAATTAGCCCGATATATTGACATCATTTCCCGACGAATTTTCATATAAAAGTTATAAAATTTTCATACATCACACATTTTTGGAACTTTAAAAATTCGATTTTTCCAAAATTTTCTATAGACGCATACCTTGTTTCTTATACCGTTGTCTTCGCCTCGACGAGACCTATCTCTGGATACCCCATTTGTGGGGCTAGCGCGAACATCTGCGAAAATCCAAAAACATACCGAGGTATAGTGGTAAGTAAGAAAACAAGGGAAATTTGCAGATTCTATTCGTACCTTAACTCTGGGACCATACAATATATATATTGTTTTAAGCGGCTTAATTAGCCCGATATATTGACATCATTTCCCGACGAATTTTCATATAAAAGTTATAAAATTTTCATACATCACACATTTTTGGAACTTTAAAAATTCGATTTTTCCAAAATTTTCTATAGACGCATACCTTGTTTCTTATACCGTTGTCTTCGCCTCGACGAGACCTATCTCTGGATACCCCATTTGTGGGGCTAGCGCGAACATCTGCGAAAATCCAAAAACATACCGAGGTATAGTGGTAAGTAAGAAAACAAGGGAAATTTGCAGATTCTATTCGTACCTTAACTCTGGGACCATACAATATATATATTGTTTTAAGCGGCTTAATTAGCCCGATATATTGACATCATTTCCCGACGAATTTTCATATAAAAGTTATAAAATTTTCATACATCACACATTTTTGGAACTTTAAAAATTCGATTTTTCCAAAATTTTCTATAGACGCATACCTTGTTTCTTATACCGTTGTCTTCGCCTCGTTGAGACCTATCTCTGGATACCCCATTTGTGGGGCTAGCGCGAACATCTGCGAAAATCCAAAAACATACCGAGGTATAGTGGTAAGTAAGAAAACAAGGGAAATTTGCAGATTCTATTCGTACCTTAACTCTGGGACCATACAATATATATATTGTTTTAAGCGGCTTAATTAGCCCGATATATTGACATCATTTCCCGACGAATTTTCATATAAAAGTTATAAAATTTTCATACATCACACATTTTTGGAACTTTAAAAATTCGATTTTTCCAAAATTTTCTATAGACGCATACCTTGTTTCTTATACCGTTGTCTTCGCCTCGACGAGACCTATCTCTGGATACCCCATTTGTGGGGCTAGCGCGAACATCTGCGAAAATCCAAAAACATACCGAGGTATAGTGGTAAGTAAGAAAACAAGGGAAATTTGCAGATTCTATTCGTACCTTAACTCTGGGACCATACAATATATATATTGTTTTAAGCGGCTTAATTAGCCCGATATATTGACATCATTTCCCGACGAATTTTCATATAAAAGTTATAAAATTTTCATACATCACACATTTTTGGAACTTTAAAAATTCGATTTTTCCAAAATTTTCTATAGACGCATACCTTGTTTCTTATACCGTTGTCTTCGCCTCGTTGAGACCTATCTCTGGATACCCCATTTGTGGGGCTAGCGCGAACATCTGCGAAAATCCAAAAACATACCGAGGTATAGTGGTAAGTAAGAAAACAAGGGAAATTTGCAGATTCTATTCGTACCTTAACTCTGGGACCATACAATATATATATTGTTTTAAGCGGCTTAATTAGCCCGATATATTGACATCATTTCCCGACGAATTTTCATATAAAAGTTATAAAATTTTCATACATCACACATTTTTGGAACTTTAAAAATTCGATTTTTCCAAAATTTTCTATAGACGCATACCTTGTTTCTTATACCGTTGTCTTCGCCTCGACGAGACCTATCTCTGGATACCCCATTTGTGGGGCTAGCGCGAACATCTGCGAAAATCCAAAAACATACCGAGGTATAGTGGTAAGTAAGAAAACAAGGGAAATTTGCAGATTCTATTCGTACCTTAACTCTGGGACCATACAATATATATATTGTTTTAAGCGGCTTAATTAGCCCGATATATTGACATCATTTCCCGACGAATTTTCATATAAAAGTTATAAAATTTTCATACATCACACATTTTTGGAACTTTAAAAATTCGATTTTTCCAAAATTTTCTATAGACGCATACCTTGTTTCTTATACCGTTGTCTTCGCCTCGACGAGACCTATCTCTGGATACCCCATTTGTGGGGCTAGCGCGAACATCTGCGAAAATCCAAAAACATACCGAGGTATAGTGGTAAGTAAGAAAACAAGGGAAATTTGCAGATTCTATTCGTACCTTAACTCTGGGACCATACAATATATATATTGTTTTAAGCGGCTTAATTAGCCCGATATATTGACATCATTTCCCGACGAATTTTCATATAAAAGTTATAAAATTTTCATACATCACACATTTTTGGAACTTTAAAAATTCGATTTTTCCAAAATTTTCTATAGACGCATACCTTGTTTCTTATACCGTTGTCTTCGCCTCGTTGAGACCTATCTCTGGATACCCCATTTGTGGGGCTAGCGCGAACATCTGCGAAAATCCAAAAACATACCGAGGTATAGTGGTAAGTAAGAAAACAAGGGAAATTTGCAGATTCTATTCGTACCTTAACTCTGGGACCATACAATATATATATTGTTTTAAGCGGCTTAATTAGCCCGATATATTGACATCATTTCCCGACGAATTTTCATATAAAAGTTATAAAATTTTCATACATCACACATTTTTGGAACTTTAAAAATTCGATTTTTCCAAAATTTTCTATAGACGCATACCTTGTTTCTTATACCGTTGTCTTCGCCTCGTTGAGACCTATCTCTGGATACCCCATTTGTGGGGCTAGCGCGAACATCTGCGAAAATCCAAAAACATACCGAGGTATAGTGGTAAGTAAGAAAACAAGGGAAATTTGCAGATTCTATTCGTACCTTAACTCTGGGACCATACAATATATATATTGTTTTAAGCGGCTTAATTAGCCCGATATATTGACATCATTTCCCGACGAATTTTCATATAAAAGTTATAAAATTTTCATACATCACACATTTTTGGAACTTTAAAAATTCGATTTTTCCAAAATTTTCTATAGACGCATACCTTGTTTCTTATACCGTTGTCTTCGCCTCGACGAGACCTATCTCTGGATACCCCATTTGTGGGGCTAGCGCGAACATCTGCGAAAATCCAAAAACATACCGAGGTATAGTGGTAAGTAAGAAAACAAGGGAAATTTGCAGATTCTATTCGTACCTTAACTCTGGGACCATACAATATATATATTGTTTTAAGCGGCTTAATTAGCCCGATATATTGACATCATTTCCCGACGAATTTTCATATAAAAGTTATAAAATTTTCATACATCACACATTTTTGGAACTTTAAAAATTCGATTTTTCCAAAATTTTCTATAGACGCATACCTTGTTTCTTATACCGTTGTCTTCGCCTCGACGAGACCTATCTCTGGATACCCCATTTGTGGGGCTAGCGCGAACATCTGCGAAAATCCAAAAACATACCGAGGTATAGTGGTAAGTAAGAAAACAAGGGAAATTTGCAGATTCTATTCGTACCTTAACTCTGGGACCATACAATATATATATTGTTTTAAGCGGCTTAATTAGCCCGATATATTGACATCATTTCCCGACGAATTTTCATATAAAAGTTATAAAATTTTCATACATCACACATTTTTGGAACTTTAAAAATTCGATTTTTCCAAAATTTTCTATAGACGCATACCTTGTTTCTTATACCGTTGTCTTCGCCTCGTTGAGACCTATCTCTGGATACCCCATTTGTGGGGCTAGCGCGAACATCTGCGAAAATCCAAAAACATACCGAGGTATAGTGGTAAGTAAGAAAACAAGGGAAATTTGCAGATTCTATTCGTACCTTAACTCTGGGACCATACAATATATATATTGTTTTAAGCGGCTTAATTAGCCCGATATATTGACATCATTTCCCGACGAATTTTCATATAAAAGTTATAAAATTTTCATACATCACACATTTTTGGAACTTTAAAAATTCGATTTTTCCAAAATTTTCTATAGACGCATACCTTGTTTCTTATACCGTTGTCTTCGCCTCGACGAGACCTATCTCTGGATACCCCATTTGTGGGGCTAGCGCGAACATCTGCGAAAATCCAAAAACATACCGAGGTATAGTGGTAAGTAAGAAAACAAGGGAAATTTGCAGATTCTATTCGTACCTTAACTCTGGGACCATACAATATATATATTGTTTTAAGCGGCTTAATTAGCCCGATATATTGACATCATTTCCCGACGAATTTTCATATAAAAGTTATAAAATTTTCATACATCACACATTTTTGGAACTTTAAAAATTCGATTTTTCCAAAATTTTCTATAGACGCATACCTTGTTTCTTATACCGTTGTCTTCGCCTCGTTGAGACCTATCTCTGGATACCCCATTTGTGGGGCTAGCGCGAACATCTGCGAAAATCCAAAAACATACCGAGGTATAGTGGTAAGTAAGAAAACAAGGGAAATTTGCAGATTCTATTCGTACCTTAACTCTGGGACCATACAATATATATATTGTTTTAAGCGGCTTAATTAGCCCGATATATTGACATCATTTCCCGACGAATTTTCATATAAAAGTTATAAAATTTTCATACATCACACATTTTTGGAACTTTAAAAATTCGATTTTTCCAAAATTTTCTATAGACGCATACCTTGTTTCTTATACCGTTGTCTTCGCCTCGACGAGACCTATCTCTGGATACCCCATTTGTGGGGCTAGCGCGAACATCTGCGAAAATCCAAAAACATACCGAGGTATAGTGGTAAGTAAGAAAACAAGGGAAATTTGCAGATTCTATTCGTACCTTAACTCTGGGACCATACAATATATATATTGTTTTAAGCGGCTTAATTAGCCCGATATATTGACATCATTTCCCGACGAATTTTCATATAAAAGTTATAAAATTTTCATACATCACACATTTTTGGAACTTTAAAAATTCGATTTTTCCAAAATTTTCTATAGACGCATACCTTGTTTCTTATACCGTTGTCTTCGCCTCGACGAGACCTATCTCTGGATACCCCATTTGTGGGGCTAGCGCGAACATCTGCGAAAATCCAAAAACATACCGAGGTATAGTGGTAAGTAAGAAAACAAGGGAAATTTGCAGATTCTATTCGTACCTTAACTCTGGGACCATACAATATATATATTGTTTTAAGCGGCTTAATTAGCCCGATATATTGACATCATTTCCCGACGAATTTTCATATAAAAGTTATAAAATTTTCATACATCACACATTTTTGGAACTTTAAAAATTCGATTTTTCCAAAATTTTCTATAGACGCATACCTTGTTTCTTATACCGTTGTCTTCGCCTCGTTGAGACCTATCTCTGGATACCCCATTTGTGGGGCTAGCGCGAACATCTGCGAAAATCCAAAAACATACCGAGGTATAGTGGTAAGTAAGAAAACAAGGGAAATTTGCAGATTCTATTCGTACCTTAACTCTGGGACCATACAATATATATATTGTTTTAAGCGGCTTAATTAGCCCGATATATTGACATCATTTCCCGACGAATTTTCATATAAAAGTTATAAAATTTTCATACATTACACATTTTTGGAACTTTAAAAATTCGATTTTTCCAAAATTTTCTATAGACGCATACCTTGTTTCTTATACCGTTGTCTTCGCCTCGACGAGACCTATCTCTGGATACCCCATTTGTGGGGCTAGCGCGAACATCTGCGAAAATCCAAAAACATACCGAGGTATAGTGGTAAGTAAGAAAACAAGGGAAATTTGCAGATTCTATTCGTACCTTAACTCTGGGACCATACAATATATATATTGTTTTAAGCGGCTTAATTAGCCCGATATATTGACATCATTTCCCGACGAATTTTCATATAAAAGTTATAAAATTTTCATACATCACACATTTTTGGAACTTTAAAAAAATTCGATTTTTCCAAAATTTTCTATAGACGCATACCTTGTTTCTTATACCGTTGTCTTCGCCAAGACGAGACCTATCTCTGGATACCCCATTTGTGGGGCTAGCGCGAACATCTGCGAAAATCCAAAAACATACCGAGGTATAGTGGTAAGTAAGAAAACAAGGGAAATTTGCAGATTCTATTCGTACCTTAACTCTGGGACCATACAATATATATATTGTTTTAAGCGGCTTAATTAGCCCGATATATTGACATCATTTCCCGACGAATTTTCATATAAAAGTTATAAAATTTTCATACATCACACATTTTTGGAACTTTAAAAATTCGATTTTTCCAAAATTTTCTATAGACGCATACCTTGTTTCTTATACCGTTGTCTTCGCCTCGACGAGACCTATCTCTGGATACCCCATTTGTGGGGCTAGCGCGAACATCTGCGAAAATCCAAAAACATACCGAGGTATAGTGGTAAGAAAACAAGGGAAATTTGCAGATTCTATTCGTACCTTAACTCTGGGACCATACAATATATATATTGTTTTAAGCGGCTTAATTAGCCCGATATATTGACATCATTTCCCGACGAATTTTCATATAAAAGTTATAAAATTTTCATACATCACACATTTTTGGAACTTTAAAAATTCGATTTTTCCAAAATTTTCTATAGACGCATACCTTGTTTCTTATACCGTTGTCTTCGCCTCGACGAGACCTATCTCTGGATACCCCATTTGTGGGGCTAGCGCGAACATCTGCGAAAATCCAAAAACATACCGAGGTATAGTGGTAAGTAAGAAAACAAGGGAAATTTGCAGATTCTATTCGTACCTTAACTCTGGGACCATACAATATATATATTGTTTTAAGCGGCTTAATTAGCCCGATATATTGACATCATTTCCCGACGAATTTTCATATAAAAGTTATAAAATTTTCATACATCACACATTTTTGGAACTTTAAAAATTCGATTTTTCCAAAATTTTCTATAGACGCATACCTTGTTTCTTATACCGTTGTCTTCGCCTCGTTGAGACCTATCTCTGGATACCCCATTTGTGGGGCTAGCGCGAACATCTGCGAAAATCCAAAAACATACCGAGGTATAGTGGTAAGTAAGAAAACAAGGGAAATTTGCAGATTCTATTCGTACCTTAACTCTGGGACCATACAATATATATATTGTTTTAAGCGGCTTAATTAGCCCGATATATTGACATCATTTCCCGACGAATTTTCATATAAAAGTTATAAAATTTTCATACATCACACATTTTTGGAACTTTAAAAATTCGATTTTTCCAAAATTTTCTATAGACGCATACCTTGTTTCTTATACCGTTGTCTTCGCCTCGTTGAGACCTATCTCTGGATACCCCATTTGTGGGGCTAGCGCGAACATCTGCGAAAATCCAAAAACATACCGAGGTATAGTGGTAAGTAAGAAAACAAGGGAAATTTGCAGATTCTATTCGTACCTTAACTCTGGGACCATACAATATATATATTGTTTTAAGCGGCTTAATTAGCCCGATATATTGACATCATTTCCCGACGAATTTTCATATAAAAGTTATAAAATTTTCATACATCACACATTTTTGGAACTTTAAAAATTCGATTTTTCCAAAATTTTCTATAGACGCATACCTTGTTTCTTATACCGTTGTCTTCGCCTCGACGAGACCTATCTCTGGATACCCCATTTGTGGGGCTAGCGCGAACATCTGCGAAAATCCAAAAACATACCGAGGTATAGTGGTAAGTAAGAAAACAAGGGAAATTTGCAGATTCTATTCGTACCTTAACTCTGGGACCATACAATATATATATTGTTTTAAGCGGCTTAATTAGCCCGATATATTGACATCATTTCCCGACGAATTTTCATATAAAAGTTATAAAATTTTCATACATCACACATTTTTGGAACTTTAAAAATTCGATTTTTCCAAAATTTTCTATAGACGCATACCTTGTTTCTTATACCGTTGTCTTCGCCTCGACGAGACCTATCTCTGGATACCCCATTTGTGGGGCTAGCGCGAACATCTGCGAAAATCCAAAAACATACCGAGGTATAGTGGTAAGTAAGAAAACAAGGGAAATTTGCAGATTCTATTCGTACCTTAACTCTGGGACCATACAATATATATATTGTTTTAAGCGGCTTAATTAGCCCGATATATTGACATCATTTCCCGACGAATTTTCATATAAAAGTTATAAAATTTTCATACATCACACATTTTTGGAACTTTAAAAATTCGATTTTTCCAAAATTTTCTATAGACGCATACCTTGTTTCTTATACCGTTGTCTTCGCCTCGTTGAGACCTATCTCTGGATACCCCATTTGTGGGGCTAGCGCGAACATCTGCGAAAATCCAAAAACATACCGAGGTATAGTGGTAAGTAAGAAAACAAGGGAAATTTGCAGATTCTATTCGTACCTTAACTCTGGGACCATACAATATATATATTGTTTTAAGCGGCTTAATTAGCCCGATATATTGACATCATTTCCCGACGAATTTTCATATAAAAGTTATAAAATTTTCATACATCACACATTTTTGGAACTTTAAAAATTCGATTTTTCCAAAATTTTCTATAGACGCATACCTTGTTTCTTATACCGTTGTCTTCGCCTCGACGAGACCTATCTCTGGATACCCCATTTGTGGGGCTAGCGCGAACATCTGCGAAAATCCAAAAACATACCGAGGTATAGTGGTAAGTAAGAAAACAAGGGAAATTTGCAGATTCTATTCGTACCTTAACTCTGGGACCATACAATATATATATTGTTTTAAGCGGCTTAATTAGCCCGATATATTGACATCATTTCCCGACGAATTTTCATATAAAAGTTATAAAATTTTCATACATCACACATTTTTGGAACTTTAAAAATTCGATTTTTCCAAAATTTTCTATAGACGCATACCTTGTTTCTTATACCGTTGTCTTCGCCTCGTTGAGACCTATCTCTGGATACCCCATTTGTGGGGCTAGCGCGAACATCTGCGAAAATCCAAAAACATACCGAGGTATAGTGGTAAGTAAGAAAACAAGGGAAATTTGCAGATTCTATTCGTACCTTAACTCTGGGACCATACAATATATATATTGTTTTAAGCGGCTTAATTAGCCCGATATATTGACATCATTTCCCGACGAATTTTCATATAAAAGTTATAAAATTTTCATACATCACACATTTTTGGAACTTTAAAAATTCGATTTTTCCAAAATTTTCTATAGACGCATACCTTGTTTCTTATACCGTTGTCTTCGCCTCGACGAGACCTATCTCTGGATACCCCATTTGTGGGGCTAGCGCGAACATCTGCGAAAATCCAAAAACATACCGAGGTATAGTGGTAAGTAAGAAAACAAGGGAAATTTGCAGATTCTATTCGTACCTTAACTCTGGGACCATACAATATATATATTGTTTTAAGCGGCTTAATTAGCCCGATATATTGACATCATTTCCCGACGAATTTTCATATAAAAGTTATAAAATTTTCATACATCACACATTTTTGGAACTTTAAAAATTCGATTTTTCCAAAATTTTCTATAGACGCATACCTTGTTTCTTATACCGTTGTCTTCGCCTCGACGAGACCTATCTCTGGATACCCCATTTGTGGGGCTAGCGCGAACATCTGCGAAAATCCAAAAACATACCGAGGTATAGTGGTAAGTAAGAAAACAAGGGAAATTTGCAGATTCTATTCGTACCTTAACTCTGGGACCATACAATATATATATTGTTTTAAGCGGCTTAATTAGCCCGATATATTGACATCATTTCCCGACGAATTTTCATATAAAAGTTATAAAATTTTCATACATCACACATTTTTGGAACTTTAAAAATTCGATTTTTCCAAAATTTTCTATAGACGCATACCTTGTTTCTTATACCGTTGTCTTCGCCTCGTTGAGACCTATCTCTGGATACCCCATTTGTGGGGCTAGCGCGAACATCTGCGAAAATCCAAAAACATACCGAGGTATAGTGGTAAGTAAGAAAACAAGGGAAATTTGCAGATTCTATTCGTACCTTAACTCTGGGACCATACAATATATATATTGTTTTAAGCGGCTTAATTAGCCCGATATATTGACATCATTTCCCGACGAATTTTCATATAAAAGTTATAAAATTTTCATACATCACACATTTTTGGAACTTTAAAAATTCGATTTTTCCAAAATTTTCTATAGACGCATACCTTGTTTCTTATACCGTTGTCTTCGCCTCGTTGAGACCTATCTCTGGATACCCCATTTGTGGGGCTAGCGCGAACATCTGCGAAAATCCAAAAACATACCGAGGTATAGTGGTAAGTAAGAAAACAAGGGAAATTTGCAGATTCTATTCGTACCTTAACTCTGGGACCATACAATATATATATTGTTTTAAGCGGCTTAATTAGCCCGATATATTGACATCATTTCCCGACGAATTTTCATATAAAAGTTATAAAATTTTCATACATCACACATTTTTGGAACTTTAAAAATTCGATTTTTCCAAAATTTTCTATAGACGCATACCTTGTTTCTTATACCGTTGTCTTCGCCTCGACGAGACCTATCTCTGGATACCCCATTTGTGGGGCTAGCGCGAACATCTGCGAAAATCCAAAAACATACCGAGGTATAGTGGTAAGTAAGAAAACAAGGGAAATTTGCAGATTCTATTCGTACCTTAACTCTGGGACCATACAATATATATATTGTTTTAAGCGGCTTAATTAGCCCGATATATTGACATCATTTCCCGACGAATTTTCATATAAAAGTTATAAAATTTTCATACATCACACATTTTTGGAACTTTAAAAATTCGATTTTTCCAAAATTTTCTATAGACGCATACCTTGTTTCTTATACCGTTGTCTTCGCCTCGACGAGACCTATCTCTGGATACCCCATTTGTGGGGCTAGCGCGAACATCTGCGAAAATCCAAAAACATACCGAGGTATAGTGGTAAGTAAGAAAACAAGGGAAATTTGCAGATTCTATTCGTACCTTAACTCTGGGACCATACAATATATATATTGTTTTAAGCGGCTTAATTAGCCCGATATATTGACATCATTTCCCGACGAATTTTCATATAAAAGTTATAAAATTTTCATACATCACACATTTTTGGAACTTTAAAAATTCGATTTTTCCAAAATTTTCTATAGACGCATACCTTGTTTCTTATACCGTTGTCTTCGCCTCGTTGAGACCTATCTCTGGATACCCCATTTGTGGGGCTAGCGCGAACATCTGCGAAAATCCAAAAACATACCGAGGTATAGTGGTAAGTAAGAAAACAAGGGAAATTTGCAGATTCTATTCGTACCTTAACTCTGGGACCATACAATATATATATTGTTTTAAGCGGCTTAATTAGCCCGATATATTGACATCATTTCCCGACGAATTTTCATATAAAAGTTATAAAATTTTCATACATCACACATTTTTGGAACTTTAAAAATTCGATTTTTCCAAAATTTTCTATAGACGCATACCTTGTTTCTTATACCGTTGTCTTCGCCTCGACGAGACCTATCTCTGGATACCCCATTTGTGGGGCTAGCGCGAACATCTGCGAAAATCCAAAAACATACCGAGGTATAGTGGTAAGTAAGAAAACAAGGGAAATTTGCAGATTCTATTCGTACCTTAACTCTGGGACCATACAATATATATATTGTTTTAAGCGGCTTAATTAGCCCGATATATTGACATCATTTCCCGACGAATTTTCATATAAAAGTTATAAAATTTTCATACATCACACATTTTTGGAACTTTAAAAATTCGATTTTTCCAAAATTTTCTATAGACGCATACCTTGTTTCTTATACCGTTGTCTTCGCCTCGACGAGACCTATCTCTGGATACCCCATTTGTGGGGCTAGCGCGAACATCTGCGAAAATCCAAAAACATACCGAGGTATAGTGGTAAGTAAGAAAACAAGGGAAATTTGCAGATTCTATTCGTACCTTAACTCTGGGACCATACAATATATATATTGTTTTAAGCGGCTTAATTAGCCCGATATATTGACATCATTTCCCGACGAATTTTCATATAAAAGTTATAAAATTTTCATACATCACACATTTTTGGAACTTTAAAAATTCGATTTTTCCAAAATTTTCTATAGACGCATACCTTGTTTCTTATACCGTTGTCTTCGCCTCGACGAGACCTATCTCTGGATACCCCATTTGTGGGGCTAGCGCGAACATCTGCGAAAATCCAAAAACATACCGAGGTATAGTGGTAAGTAAGAAAACAAGGGAAATTTGCAGATTCTATTCGTACCTTAACTCTGGGACCATACAATATATATATTGTTTTAAGCGGCTTAATTAGCCCGATATATTGACATCATTTCCCGACGAATTTTCATATAAAAGTTATAAAATTTTCATACATCACACATTTTTGGAACTTTAAAAATTCGATTTTTCCAAAATTTTCTATAGACGCATACCTTGTTTCTTATACCGTTGTCTTCGCCTCGTTGAGACCTATCTCTGGATACCCCATTTGTGGGGCTAGCGCGAACATCTGCGAAAATCCAAAAACATACCGAGGTATAGTGGTAAGTAAGAAAACAAGGGAAATTTGCAGATTCTATTCGTACCTTAACTCTGGGACCATACAATATATATATTGTTTTAAGCGGCTTAATTAGCCCGATATATTGACATCATTTCCCGACGAATTTTCATATAAAAGTTATAAAATTTTCATACATCACACATTTTTGGAACTTTAAAAATTCGATTTTTCCAAAATTTTCTATAGACGCATACCTTGTTTCTTATACCGTTGTCTTCGCCTCGACGAGACCTATCTCTGGATACCCCATTTGTGGGGCTAGCGCGAACATCTGCGAAAATCCAAAAACATACCGAGGTATAGTGGTAAGTAAGAAAACAAGGGAAATTTGCAGATTCTATTCGTACCTTAACTCTGGGACCATACAATATATATATTGTTTTAAGCGGCTTAATTAGCCCGATATATTGACATCATTTCCCGACGAATTTTCATATAAAAGTTATAAAATTTTCATACATCACACTTTTTTGGAACTTTAAAAATTCGATTTTTCCAAAATTTTCTATAGACGCATACCTTGTTTCTTATACCGTTGTCTTCGCCTCGACGAGACCTATCTCTGGATACCCCATTTGTGGGGCTAGCGCGAACATCTGCGAAAATCCAAAAAACATACCGAGGTATAGTGGTAAGTAAGAAAACAAGGGAAATTTGCAGATTCTATTCGTACCTTAACTCTGGGACCATACAATATATATATTGTTTTTAAGCGGCTTAATTAGCCCGATATATTGACATCATTTCCCGACGAATTTTCATATAAAAGTTATAAAATTTTCATACATCACACATTTTTGGAACTTTAAAAATTCGATTTTTCCAAAATTTTCTATAGACGCATACCTTGTTTCTTATACCGTTGTCTTCGCCTCGTTGAGACCTATCTCTGGATACCCCATTTGTGGGGCTAGCGCGAACATCTGCGAAAATCCAAAAACATACCGAGGTATAGTGGTAAGTAAGAAAAACAAGGGAAATTTGCAGATTCTATTCGTACCTTAACTCTGGGACCATACAATATATATATTGTTTTAAGCGGCTTAATTAGCCCGATATATTGACATCATTTCCCGACGAATTTTCATATAAAAGTTATAAAATTTTCATACATCACACATTTTTGGAACTTTAAAAATTCGATTTTTCCAAAATTTTCTATAGACGCATACCTTGTTTCTTATACCGTTGTCTTCGCCTCGTTGAGACCTATCTCTGGATACCCCATTTGTGGGGCTAGCGCGAACATCTGCGAAAATCCAAAAACATACCGAGGTATAGTGGTAAGTAAGAAAACAAGGGAAATTTGCAGATTCTATTCGTACCTTAACTCTGGGACCATACAATATATATATTGTTTTAAGCGGCTTAATTAGCCCGATATATTGACATCATTTCCCGACGAATTTTCATATAAAAGTTATAAAATTTTCATACATCACACATTTTTGGAACTTTAAAAATTCGATTTTTCCAAAATTTTCTATAGACGCATACCTTGTTTCTTATACCGTTGTCTTCGCCTCGTTGAGACCTATCTCTGGATACCCCATTTGTGGGGCTAGCGCGAACATCTGCGAAAATCCAAAAACATACCGAGGTATAGTGGTAAGTAAGAAAACAAGGGAAATTTGCAGATTCTATTCGTACCTTAACTCTGGGACCATACAATATATATATTGTTTTAAGCGGCTTAATTAGCCCGATATATTGACATCATTTCCCGACGAATTTTCATATAAAAGTTATAAAATTTTCATACATCACACATTTTTGGAACTTTAAAAATTCGATTTTTCCAAAATTTTCTATAGACGCATACCTTGTTTCTTATACCGTTGTCTTCGCCTCGTTGAGACCTATCTCTGGATACCCCATTTGTGGGGCTAGCGCGAACATCTGCGAAAATCCAAAAACATACCGAGGTATAGTGGTAAGTAAGAAAACAAGGGAAATTTGCAGATTCTATTCGTACCTTAACTCTGGGACCATACAATATATATATTGTTTTAAGCGGCTTAATTAGCCCGATATATTGACATCATTTCCCGACGAATTTTCATATAAAAGTTATAAAATTTTCATACATCACACATTTTTGGAACTTTAAAAATTCGATTTTTCCAAAATTTTCTATAGACGCATACCTTGTTTCTTATACCGTTGTCTTCGCCTCGTTGAGACCTATCTCTGGATACCCCATTTGTGGGGCTAGCGCGAACATCTGCGAAAATCCAAAAACATACCGAGGTATAGTGGTAAAACATCACTATGTATAATTTGCAGATTCTATTCGTACCTTAACTCTGGGACCATACAATATATATATTGTTTTAAGCGGCTTAATTAGCCCGATATATTGACATCATTTCCCGACGAATTTTCATATAAAAGTTATAAAATTTTCATACATCACACTTTTTTGGAACTTTAAAAATTCGATTTTTCCAAAATTTTCTATAGACGCATACCTTGTTTCTTATACCGTTGTCTTCGCCTCGACGAGACCTATCTCTGGATACCCCATTTGTGGGGCTAGCGCGAACATCTGCGAAAATCCAAAAACATACCGAGGTATAGTGGTAAGTAAGAAAACAAGGGAAATTTGCAGATTCTATTCGTACCTTAACTCTGGGACCATACAATATATATATTGTTTTAAGCGGCTTAATTAGCCCGATATATTGACATCATTTCCCGACGAATTTTCATATAAAAGTTATAAAATTTTCATACATCACACTTTTTTGGAACTTTAAAAATTCGATTTTTCCAAAATTTTCTATAGACGCATACCTTGTTTCTTATACCGTTGTCTTCGCCTCGACGAGACCTATCTCTGGATACCCCATTTGTGGGGCTAGCGCGAACATCTGCGAAAATCCAAAAACATACCGAGGTATAGTGGTAAGTAAGAAAACAAGGGAAATTTGCAGATTCTATTCGTACCTTAACTCTGGGACCATACAATATATATATTGTTTTAAGCGGCTTAATTAGCCCGATATATTGACATCATTTCCCGACGAATTTTCATATAAAAGTTATAAAATTTTCATACATCACACTTTTTTGGAACTTTAAGAATTCGATTTTTCCAAAATTTTCTATAGACGCATACCTTGTTTCTTATACCGTTGTCTTCGCCTCGACGAGACCTATCTCTGGATACCCCATTTGTGGGGCTAGCGCGAACATCTGCGAAAATCCAAAAACATACCGAGGTATAGTGGTAAGTAAGAAAACAAGGGAAATTTGCAGATTCTATTCGTACCTTAACTCTGGGACCATACAATATATATATTGTTTTAAGCGGCTTAATTAGCCCGATATATTGACATCATTTCCCGACGAATTTTCATATAAAAGTTATAAAATTTTCATACATCACACTTTTTTGGAACTTTAAAAATTCGATTTTTCCAAAATTTTCTATAGACGCATACCTTGTTTCTTATACCGTTGTCTTCGCCTCGACGAGACCTATCTCTGGATACCCCATTTGTGGGGCTAGCGCGAACATCTGCGAAAATCCAAAAACATACCGAGGTATAGTGGTAAGTAAGAAAACAAGGGAAATTTGCAGATTCTATTCGTACCTTAACTCTGGGACCATACAATATATATATTGTTTTAAGCGGCTTAATTAGCCCGATATATTGACATCATTTCCCGACGAATTTTCATATAAAAGTTATAAAATTTTCATACATCACACTTTTTTGGAACTTTAAAAATTCGATTTTTCCAAATTTTCTATAGACGCATACCTTGTTTCTTATACCGTTGTCTTCGCCTCGACGAGACCTATCTCTGGATACCCCATTTGTGGGGCTAGCGCGAACATCTGCGAAAATCCAAAAACATACCGAGGTATAGTGGTAAGTAAGAAAACAAGGGAAATTTGCAGATTCTATTCGTACCTTAACTCTGGGACCATACAATATATATATTGTTTTAAGCGGCTTAATTAGCCCGATATATTGACATCATTTCCCGACGAATTTTCATATAAAAGTTATAAAATTTTCATACATCACACTTTTTTGGAACTTTAAAAATTCGATTTTTCCAAAATTTTCTATAGACGCATACCTTGTTTCTTATACCGTTGTCTTCGCCTCGACGAGACCTATCTCTGGATACCCCATTTGTGGGGCTAGCGCGAACATCTGCGAAAATCCAAAAACATACCGAGGTATAGTGGTAAGTAAGAAACAAGGGAAATTTGCAGATTCTATTCGTACCTTAACTCTGGGACCATACAATATATATATTGTTTTAAGCGGCTTAATTAGCCCGATATATTGACATCATTTCCCGACGAATTTTCATATAAAAGTTATAAAATTTTCATACATCACACTTTTTTGGAACTTTAAAAATTCGATTTTTCCAAAATTTTCTATAGACGCATACCTTGTTTCTTATACCGTTGTCTTCGCCTCGACGAGACCTATCTCTGGATACCCCATTTGTGGGGCTAGCGCGAACATCTGCGAAAATCCAAAAACATACCGAGGTATAGTGGTAAGTAAGAAAACAAGGGAAATTTGCAGATTCTATTCGTACCTTAACTCTGGGACCATACAATATATATATTGTTTTAAGCGGCTTAATTAGCCCGATATATTGACATCATTTCCCGACGAATTTTCATATAAAAGTTATAAAATTTTCATACATCACACTTTTTTGGAACTTTAAAAATTCGATTTTTCCAAAATTTTCTATAGACGCATACCTTGTTTCTTATACCGTTGTCTTCGCCTCGACGAGACCTATCTCTGGATACCCCATTTGTGGGCTAGCGCGAACATCTGCGAAAATCCAAAAACATACCGAGGTATAGTGGTAAGTAAGAAAACAAGGGAAATTTGCAGATTCTATTCGTACCTTAACTCTGGGACCATACAATATATATATTGTTTTAAGCGGCTTAATTAGCCCGATATATTGACATCATTTCCCGACGAATTTTCATATAAAAGTTATAAAATTTTCATACATCACACTTTTTTGGAACTTTAAAAATTCGATTTTTCCAAAATTTTCTATAGACGCATACCTTGTTTCTTATACCGTTGTCTTCGCCTCGACGAGACCTATCTCTGGATACCCCATTTGTGGGGCTAGCGCGAACATCTGCGAAAATCCAAAAACATACCGAGGTATAGTGGTAAGTAAGAAAACAAGGGAAATTTGCAGATTCTATTCGTACCTTAACTCTGGGACCATACAATATATATATTGTTTTAAGCGGCTTAATTAGCCCGATATATTGACATCATTTCCCGACGAATTTTCATATAAAAGTTATAAAATTTTCATACATCACACTTTTTTGGAACTTTAAAAATTCGATTTTTCCAAAATTTTCTATAGACGCATACCTTGTTTCTTATACCGTTGTCTTCGCCTCGACGAGACCTATCTCTGGATACCCCATTTGTGGGGCTAGCGCGAACATCTGCGAAAATCCAAAAACATACCGAGGTATAGTGGTAAGTAAGAAAACAAGGGAAATTTGCAGATTCTATTCGTACCTTAACTCTGGGACCATACAATATATATATTGTTTTAAGCGGCTTAATTAGCCCGATATATTGACATCATTTCCCGACGAATTTTCATATAAAAGTTATAAAATTTTCATACATCACACTTTTTTGGAACTTTAAAAATTCGATTTTTCCAAAATTTTCTATAGACGCATACCTTGTTTCTTATACCGTTGTCTTCGCCTCGACGAGACCTATCTCTGGATACCCCATTTGTGGGGCTAGCGCGAACATCTGCGAAAATCCAAAAACATACCGAGGTATAGTGGTAAGTAAGAAAACAAGGGAAATTTGCAGATTCTATTCGTACCTTAACTCTGGGACCATACAATATATATATTGTTTTAAGCGGCTTAATTAGCCCGATATATTGACATCATTTCCCGACGAATTTTCATATAAAAGTTATAAAATTTTCATACATCACACTTTTTTGGAACTTTAAAAATTCGATTTTTCCAAAATTTTCTATAGACGCATACCTTGTTTCTTATACCGTTGTCTTCGCCTCGACGAGACCTATCTCTGGATACCCCATTTGTGGGGCTAGCGCGAACATCTGCGAAAATCCAAAAACATACCGAGGTATAGTGGTAAGTAAGAAAACAAGGGAAATTTGCAGATTCTATTCGTACCTTAACTCTGGGACCATACAATATATATATTGTTTTAAGCGGCTTAATTAGCCCGATATATTGACATCATTTCCCGACGAATTTTCATATAAAAGTTATAAAATTTTCATACATCACACTTTTTTGGAACTTTAAAAATTCGATTTTTCCAAAATTTTCTATAGACGCATACCTTGTTTCTTATACCGTTGTCTTCGCCTCGACGAGACCTATCTCTGGATACCCCATTTGTGGGGCTAGCGCGAACATCTGCGAAAATCCAAAAACATACCGAGGTATAGTGGTAAGTAAGAAAACAAGGGAAATTTGCAGATTCTATTCGTACCTTAACTCTGGGACCATACAATATATATATTGTTTTAAGCGGCTTAATTAGCCCGATATATTGACATCATTTCCCGACGAATTTTCATATAAAAGTTATAAAATTTTCATACATCACACTTTTTTGGAACTTTAAAAATTCGATTTTTCCAAAATTTTCTATAGACGCATACCTTGTTTCTTATACCGTTGTCTTCGCCTCGACGAGACCTATCTCTGGATACCCCATTTGTGGGGCTAGCGCGAACATCTGCGAAAATCCAAAAACATACCGAGGTATAGTGGTAAGTAAGAAAACAAGGGAAATTTGCAGATTCTATTCGTACCTTAACTCTGGGACCATACAATATATATATTGTTTTAAGCGGCTTAATTAGCCCGATATATTGACATCATTTCCCGACGAATTTTCATATAAAAGTTATAAAATTTTCATACATCACACTTTTTTGGAACTTTAAAAATTCGATTTTTCCAAAATTTTCTATAGACGCATACCTTGTTTCTTATACCGTTGTCTTCGCCTCGACGAGACCTATCTCTGGATACCCCATTTGTGGGGCTAGCGCGAACATCTGCGAAAATCCAAAAACATACCGAGGTATAGTGGTAA
>CAJHXA020000043.1:0-34418 GCA_905147815.2 Phalera bucephala
AAGAGACCTATCTCTGGACACCCCATTTGTGGGGCTAGCGCGAACAGCCGCGAAAATCCAAATTCATACCGAGGTATAGTAAGGGCTAGTAAACAAAGGCAAATTTGCAATTTCTATTCGCATCTTTAGTCTGGGAATATACAATATATATATTGTTCGAAGCGGCTTAATTAGCTTGACATTTTGACACGCTTCCCCGGAAAATTTCCATACAAAATTTATAAACTTTTCATACATACAACATTTTTGGTACTTTAAAAACTCGATTTTTCAAAATTTTTATATAGACCTATACCTTGTTTATTATACCCTTGTGATCGCCTTGAAGAGACCTATCTCTGGACACCCCATTTGTGGGGCTAGCGCGAACAGCCGCGAAAATCCAAATTCATACCGAGGTATAGTAAGGGCTAGTAAACAAAGGCAAATTTGCAATTTCTATTCGCATCTTTAGTCTGGGAATATACAATATATATATTGTTCGAAGCGGCTTAATTAGCTTGACATTTTGACACGCTTCCCCGGAAAATTTCCATACAAAATTTATAAACTTTTCATACATACAACATTTTTGGTACTTTAAAAACTCGATTTTTCAAAATTTTTATATAGACCTATACCTTGTTTATTATACCCTTGTGATCGCCTTGAAGAGACCTATCTCTGGACACCCCATTTGTGGGGCTAGCGCGAACAGCCGCGAAAATCCAAATTCATACCGAGGTATAGTAAGGGCTAGTAAACAAAGGCAAATTTGCAATTTCTATTCGCATCTTTAGTCTGGGAATATACAATATATATATTGTTCGAAGCGGCTTAATTAGCTTGACATTTTGACACGCTTCCCCGGAAAATTTCCATACAAAATTTATAAACTTTTCATACATACAACATTTTTGGTACTTTAAAAACTCGATTTTTCAAAATTTTTATATAGACCTATACCTTGTTTATTATACCCTTGTGATCGCCTTGAAGAGACCTATCTCTGGACACCCCATTTGTGGGGCTAGCGCGAACAGCCGCGAAAATCAAATTCATACCGAGGTATAGTAAGGGCTAGTAAACAAAGGCAAATTTGCAATTTCTATTCGCATCTTTAGTCTGGGAATATACAATATATATATTGTTCGAAGCGGCTTAATTAGCTTGACATTTTGACACGCTTCCCGGAAAATTTCCATACAAAATTTATAAACTTTTCATACATACAACATTTTTGGTACTTTAAAAACTCGATTTTTCAAAATTTTTATATAGACCTATACCTTGTTTATTATACCCTTGTGATCGCCTTGAAGAGACCTATCTCTGGACACCCCATTTGTGGGGCTAGCGCGAACAGCCGCGAAAATCCAAATTCATACCGAGGTATAGTAAGGGCTAGTAAACAAAGGCAAATTTGCAATTTCTATTCGCATCTTTAGTCTGGGAATATACAATATATATATTGTTCGAAGCGGCTTAATTAGCTTGACATTTTGACACGCTTCCCCGGAAAATTTCCATACAAAATTTATAAACTTTTCATACATACAACATTTTTGGTACTTTAAAAACTCGATTTTTCAAAATTTTTATATAGACCTATACCTTGTTTATTATACCCTTGTGATCGCCTTGAAGAGACCTATCTCTGGACACCCCATTTGTGGGGCTAGCGCGAACAGCCGCGAAAATCCAAATTCATACCGAGGTATAGTAAGGGCTAGTAAACAAAGGCAAATTTGCAATTTCTATTCGCATCTTTAGTCTGGGAATATACAATATATATATTGTTCGAAGCGGCTTAATTAGCTTGACATTTTGACACGCTTCCCCGGAAAATTTCCATACAAAATTTATAAACTTTTCATACATACAACATTTTTGGTACTTTAAAACTCGATTTTTCAAAATTTTTATATAGACCTATACCTTGTTTATTATACCCTTGTGATCGCCTTGAAGAGACCTATCTCTGGACACCCCATTTGTGGGGCTAGCGCGAACAGCCGCGAAAATCCAAATTCATACCGAGGTATAGTAAGGGCTAGTAAACAAAGGCAAATTTGCAATTTCTATTCGCATCTTTAGTCTGGGAATATACAATATATATATTGTTCGAAGCGGCTTAATTAGCTTGACATTTTGACACGCTTCCCCGGAAAATTTCCATACAAAATTTATAAACTTTTCATACATACAACATTTTTGGTACTTTAAAAACTCGATTTTTCAAAATTTTTATATAGACCTATACCTTGTTTATTATACCCTTGTGATCGCCTTGAAGAGACCTATCTCTGGACACCCCATTTGTGGGGCTAGCGCGAACAGCCGCGAAAATCCAAATTCATACCGAGGTATAGTAAGGGCTAGTAAACAAAGGCAAATTTGCAATTTCTATTCGCATCTTTAGTCTGGGAATATACAATATATATATTGTTCGAAGCGGCTTAATTAGCTTGACATTTTGACACGCTTCCCCGGAAAATTTCCATACAAAATTTATAAACTTTTCATACATACAACATTTTTGGTACTTTAAAAACTCGATTTTTCAAAATTTTTATATAGACCTATACCTTGTTTATTATACCCTTGTGATCGCCTTGAAGAGACCTATCTCTGGACACCCCATTTGTGGGGCTAGCGCGAACAGCCGCGAAAATCCAAATTCATACCGAGGTATAGTAAGGGCTAGTAAACAAAGGCAAATTTGCAATTTCTATTCGCATCTTTAGTCTGGGAATATACAATATATATATTGTTCGAAGCGGCTTAATTAGCTTGACATTTTGACACGCTTCCCCGGAAAATTTCCATACAAAATTTATAAACTTTTCATACATACAACATTTTTGGTACTTTAAAAACTCGATTTTTCAAAATTTTTATATAGACCTATACCTTGTTTATTATACCCTTGTGATCGCCTTGAAGAGACCTATCTCTGGACACCCCATTTGTGGGGCTAGCGCGAACAGCCGCGAAAATCCAAATTCATACCGAGGTATAGTAAGGGCTAGTAAACAAAGGCAAATTTGCAATTTCTATTCGCATCTTTAGTCTGGGAATATACAATATATATATTGTTCGAAGCGGCTTAATTAGCTTGACATTTTGACACGCTTCCCCGGAAAATTTCCATACAAAATTTATAAACTTTTCATACATACAACATTTTTGGTACTTTAAAAACTCGATTTTTCAAAATTTTTATATAGACCTATACCTTGTTTATTATACCCTTGTGATCGCCTTGAAGAGACCTATCTCTGGACACCCCATTTGTGGGGCTAGCGCGAACAGCCGCGAAAATCCAAATTCATACCGAGGTATAGTAAGGGCTAGTAAACAAAGGCAAATTTGCAATTTCTATTCGCATCTTTAGTCTGGGAATATACAATATATATATTGTTCGAAGCGGCTTAATTAGCTTGACATTTTGACACGCTTCCCCGGAAAATTTCCATACAAAATTTATAAACTTTTCATACATACAACATTTTTGGTACTTTAAAAACTCGATTTTTCAAAATTTTTATATAGACCTATACCTTGTTTATTATACCCTTGTGATCGCCTTGAAGAGACCTATCTCTGGACACCCCATTTGTGGGGCTAGCGCGAACAGCCGCGAAAATCCAAATTCATACCGAGGTATAGTAAGGGCTAGTAAACAAAGGCAAATTTGCAATTTCTATTCGCATCTTTAGTCTGGGAATATACAATATATATATTGTTCGAAGCGGCTTAATTAGCTTGACATTTTGACACGCTTCCCCGGAAAATTTCCATACAAAATTTATAAACTTTTCATACATACAACATTTTTGGTACTTTAAAAACTCGATTTTTCAAAATTTTTATATAGACCTATACCTTGTTTATTATACCCTTGTGATCGCCTTGAAGAGACCTATCTCTGGACACCCCATTTGTGGGGCTAGCGCGAACAGCCGCGAAAATCCAAATTCATACCGAGGTATAGTAAGGGCTAGTAAACAAAGGCAAATTTGCAATTTCTATTCGCATCTTTAGTCTGGGAATATACAATATATATATTGTTCGAAGCGGCTTAATTAGCTTGACATTTTGACACGCTTCCCCGGAAAATTTCCATACAAAATTTATAAACTTTTCATACATACAACATTTTTGGTACTTTAAAAACTCGATTTTCAAAATTTTTATATAGACCTATACCTTGTTTATTATACCCTTGTGATCGCCTTGAAGAGACCTATCTCTGGACACCCCATTTGTGGGGCTAGCGCGAACAGCCGCGAAAATCCAAATTCATACCGAGGTATAGTAAGGGCTAGTAAACAAAGGCAAATTTGCAATTTCTATTCGCATCTTTAGTCTGGGAATATACAATATATATATTGTTCGAAGCGGCTTAATTAGCTTGACATTTTGACACGCTTCCCCGGAAAATTTCCATACAAAATTTATAAACTTTTCATACATACAACATTTTTGGTACTTTAAAAACTCGATTTTTCAAAATTTTTATATAGACCTATACCTTGTTTATTATACCCTTGTGATCGCCTTGAAGAGACCTATCTCTGGACACCCCATTTGTGGGGCTAGCGCGAACAGCCGCGAAAATCCAAATTCATACCGAGGTATAGTAAGGGCTAGTAAACAAAGGCAAATTTGCAATTTCTATTCGCATCTTTAGTCTGGGAATATACAATATATATATTGTTCGAAGCGGCTTAATTAGCTTGACATTTTGACACGCTTCCCCGGAAAATTTCCATACAAAATTTATAAACTTTTCATACATACAACATTTTTGGTACTTTAAAAACTCGATTTTTCAAAATTTTTATATAGACCTATACCTTGTTTATTATACCCTTGTGATCGCCTTGAAGAGACCTATCTCTGGACACCCCATTTGTGGGGCTAGCGCGAACAGCCGCGAAAATCCAAATTCATACCGAGGTATAGTAAGGGCTAGTAAACAAAGGCAAATTTGCAATTTCTATTCGCATCTTTAGTCTGGGAATATACAATATATATATTGTTCGAAGCGGCTTAATTAGCTTGACATTTTGACACGCTTCCCCGGAAAATTTCCATACAAAATTTATAAACTTTTCATACATACAACATTTTTGGTACTTTAAAAACTCGATTTTTCAAAATTTTTATATAGACCTATACCTTGTTTATTATACCCTTGTGATCGCCTTGAAGAGACCTATCTCTGGACACCCCATTTGTGGGGCTAGCGCGAACAGCCGCGAAAATCCAAATTCATACCGAGGTATAGTAAGGGCTAGTAAACAAAGGCAAATTTGCAATTTCTATTCGCATCTTTAGTCTGGGAATATACAATATATATATTGTTCGAAGCGGCTTAATTAGCTTGACATTTTGACACGCTTCCCCGGAAAATTTCCATACAAAATTTATAAACTTTTCATACATACAACATTTTTGGTACTTTAAAAACTCGATTTTTCAAAATTTTTATATAGACCTATACCTTGTTTATTATACCCTTGTGATCGCCTTGAAGAGACCTATCTCTGGACACCCCATTTGTGGGGCTAGCGCGAACAGCCGCGAAAATCCAAATTCATACCGAGGTATAGTAAGGGCTAGTAAACAAAGGCAAATTTGCAATTTCTATTCGCATCTTTAGTCTGGGAATATACAATATATATATTGTTCGAAGCGGCTTAATTAGCTTGACATTTTGACACGCTTCCCCGGAAAATTTCCATACAAAATTTATAAACTTTTCATACATACAACATTTTTGGTACTTTAAAAACTCGATTTTTCAAAATTTTTATATAGACCTATACCTTGTTTATTATACCCTTGTGATCGCCTTGAAGAGACCTATCTCTGGACACCCCATTTGTGGGGCTAGCGCGAACAGCCGCGAAAATCCAAATTCATACCGAGGTATAGTAAGGGCTAGTAAACAAAGGCAAATTTGCAATTTCTATTCGCATCTTTAGTCTGGGAATATACAATATATATATTGTTCGAAGCGGCTTAATTAGCTTGACATTTTGACACGCTTCCCCGGAAAATTTCCATACAAAATTTATAAACTTTTCATACATACAACATTTTTGGTACTTTAAAAACTCGATTTTTCAAAATTTTTATATAGACCTATACCTTGTTTATTATACCCTTGTGATCGCCTTGAAGAGACCTATCTCTGGACACCCCATTTGTGGGGCTAGCGCGAACAGCCGCGAAAATCCAAATTCATACCGAGGTATAGTAAGGGCTAGTAAACAAAGGCAAATTTGCAATTTCTATTCGCATCTTTAGTCTGGGAATATACAATATATATATTGTTCGAAGCGGCTTAATTAGCTTGACATTTTGACACGCTTCCCCGGAAAATTTCCATACAAAATTTATAAACTTTTCATACATACAACATTTTTGGTACTTTAAAAACTCGATTTTTCAAAATTTTTATATAGACCTATACCTTGTTTATTATACCCTTGTGATCGCCTTGAAGAGACCTATCTCTGGACACCCCATTTGTGGGGCTAGCGCGAACAGCCGCGAAAATCCAAATTCATACCGAGGTATAGTAAGGGCTAGTAAACAAAGGCAAATTTGCAATTTCTATTCGCATCTTTAGTCTGGGAATATACAATATATATATTGTTCGAAGCGGCTTAATTAGCTTGACATTTTGACACGCTTCCCCGGAAAATTTCCATACAAAATTTATAAACTTTTCATACATACAACATTTTTGGTACTTTAAAAACTCGATTTTTCAAAATTTTTATATAGACCTATACCTTGTTTATTATACCCTTGTGATCGCCTTGAAGAGACCTATCTCTGGACACCCCATTTGTGGGGCTAGCGCGAACAGCCGCGAAAATCCAAATTCATACCGAGGTATAGTAAGGGCTAGTAAACAAAGGCAAATTTGCAATTTCTATTCGCATCTTTAGTCTGGGAATATACAATATATATATTGTTCGAAGCGGCTTAATTAGCTTGACATTTTGACACGCTTCCCCGGAAAATTTCCATACAAAATTTATAAACTTTTCATACATACAACATTTTTGGTACTTTAAAAACTCGATTTTTCAAAATTTTTATATAGACCTATACCTTGTTTATTATACCCTTGTGATCGCCTTGAAGAGACCTATCTCTGGACACCCCATTTGTGGGGCTAGCGCGAACAGCCGCGAAAATCCAAATTCATACCGAGGTATAGTAAGGGCTAGTAAACAAAGGCAAATTTGCAATTTCTATTCGCATCTTTAGTCTGGGAATATACAATATATATATTGTTCGAAGCGGCTTAATTAGCTTGACATTTTGACACGCTTCCCCGGAAAATTTCCATACAAAATTTATAAACTTTTCATACATACAACATTTTTGGTACTTTAAAAACTCGATTTTTCAAAATTTTTATATAGACCTATACCTTGTTTATTATACCCTTGTGATCGCCTTGAAGAGACCTATCTCTGGACACCCCATTTGTGGGGCTAGCGCGAACAGCCGCGAAAATCCAAATTCATACCGAGGTATAGTAAGGGCTAGTAAACAAAGGCAAATTTGCAATTTCTATTCGCATCTTTAGTCTGGGAATATACAATATATATATTGTTCGAAGCGGCTTAATTAGCTTGACATTTTGACACGCTTCCCCGGAAAATTTCCATACAAAATTTATAAACTTTTCATACATACAACATTTTTGGTACTTTAAAAACTCGATTTTTCAAAATTTTTATATAGACCTATACCTTGTTTATTATACCCTTGTGATCGCCTTGAAGAGACCTATCTCTGGACACCCCATTTGTGGGGCTAGCGCGAACAGCCGCGAAAATCCAAATTCATACCGAGGTATAGTAAGGGCTAGTAAACAAAGGCAAATTTGCAATTTCTATTCGCATCTTTAGTCTGGGAATATACAATATATATATTGTTCGAAGCGGCTTAATTAGCTTGACATTTTGACACGCTTCCCCGGAAAATTTCCATACAAAATTTATAAACTTTTCATACATACAACATTTTTGGTACTTTAAAAACTCGATTTTTCAAAATTTTTATATAGACCTATACCTTGTTTATTATACCCTTGTGATCGCCTTGAAGAGACCTATCTCTGGACACCCCATTTGTGGGGCTAGCGCGAACAGCCGCGAAAATCCAAATTCATACCGAGGTATAGTAAGGGCTAGTAAACAAAGGCAAATTTGCAATTTCTATTCGCATCTTTAGTCTGGGAATATACAATATATATATTGTTCGAAGCGGCTTAATTAGCTTGACATTTTGACACGCTTCCCCGGAAAATTTCCATACAAAATTTATAAACTTTTCATACATACAACATTTTTGGTACTTTAAAAACTCGATTTTTCAAAATTTTTATATAGACCTATACCTTGTTTATTATACCCTTGTGATCGCCTTGAAGAGACCTATCTCTGGACACCCCATTTGTGGGGCTAGCGCGAACAGCCGCGAAAATCCAAATTCATACCGAGGTATAGTAAGGGCTAGTAAACAAAGGCAAATTTGCAATTTCTATTCGCATCTTTAGTCTGGGAATATACAATATATATATTGTTCGAAGCGGCTTAATTAGCTTGACATTTTGACACGCTTCCCCGGAAAATTTCCATACAAAATTTATAAACTTTTCATACATACAACATTTTTGGTACTTTAAAAACTCGATTTTTCAAAATTTTTATATAGACCTATACCTTGTTTATTATACCCTTGTGATCGCCTTGAAGAGACCTATCTCTGGACACCCCATTTGTGGGGCTAGCGCGAACAGCCGCGAAAATCCAAATTCATACCGAGGTATAGTAAGGGCTAGTAAACAAAGGCAAATTTGCAATTTCTATTCGCATCTTTAGTCTGGGAATATACAATATATATATTGTTCGAAGCGGCTTAATTAGCTTGACATTTTGACACGCTTCCCCGGAAAATTTCCATACAAAATTTATAAACTTTTCATACATACAACATTTTTGGTACTTTAAAAACTCGATTTTTCAAAATTTTTATATAGACCTATACCTTGTTTATTATACCCTTGTGATCGCCTTGAAGAGACCTATCTCTGGACACCCCATTTGTGGGGCTAGCGCGAACAGCCGCGAAAATCCAAATTCATACCGAGGTATAGTAAGGGCTAGTAAACAAAGGCAAATTTGCAATTTCTATTCGCATCTTTAGTCTGGGAATATACAATATATATATTGTTCGAAGCGGCTTAATTAGCTTGACATTTTGACACGCTTCCCCGGAAAATTTCCATACAAAATTTATAAACTTTTCATACATACAACATTTTTGGTACTTTAAAAACTCGATTTTTCAAAATTTTTATATAGACCTATACCTTGTTTATTATACCCTTGTGATCGCCTTGAAGAGACCTATCTCTGGACACCCCATTTGTGGGGCTAGCGCGAACAGCCGCGAAAATCCAAATTCATACCGAGGTATAGTAAGGGCTAGTAAACAAAGGCAAATTTGCAATTTCTATTCGCATCTTTAGTCTGGGAATATACAATATATATATTGTTCGAAGCGGCTTAATTAGCTTGACATTTTGACACGCTTCCCCGGAAAATTTCCATACAAAATTTATAAACTTTTCATACATACAACATTTTTGGTACTTTAAAAACTCGATTTTTCAAAATTTTTATATAGACCTATACCTTGTTTATTATACCCTTGTGATCGCCTTGAAGAGACCTATCTCTGGACACCCCATTTGTGGGGCTAGCGCGAACAGCCGCGAAAATCCAAATTCATACCGAGGTATAGTAAGGGCTAGTAAACAAAGGCAAATTTGCAATTTCTATTCGCATCTTTAGTCTGGGAATATACAATATATATATTGTTCGAAGCGGCTTAATTAGCTTGACATTTTGACACGCTTCCCCGGAAAATTTCCATACAAAATTTATAAACTTTTCATACATACAACATTTTTGGTACTTTAAAAACTCGATTTTTCAAAATTTTTATATAGACCTATACCTTGTTTATTATACCCTTGTGATCGCCTTGAAGAGACCTATCTCTGGACACCCCATTTGTGGGGCTAGCGCGAACAGCCGCGAAAATCCAAATTCATACCGAGGTATAGTAAGGGCTAGTAAACAAAGGCAAATTTGCAATTTCTATTCGCATCTTTAGTCTGGGAATATACAATATATATATTGTTCGAAGCGGCTTAATTAGCTTGACATTTTGACACGCTTCCCCGGAAAATTTCCATACAAAATTTATAAACTTTTCATACATACAACATTTTTGGTACTTTAAAAACTCGATTTTTCAAAATTTTTATATAGACCTATACCTTGTTTATTATACCCTTGTGATCGCCTTGAAGAGACCTATCTCTGGACACCCCATTTGTGGGGCTAGCGCGAAAAATCGCCCCCCCACCCACCCGGTGGTCATTCACTACGTTAAATTTGTAGATCAGCGAAAGTAGGTACTTTAAAAAAAAAAAAAAAAAAAACGCCGATACCGCAGCGCTGGTGACGGTGACAGATATAGACGCCCCAGAAACGGATTCTAAGCATAGTTTTAGTGACACCAACCCCTTTACAGTTGGTTTTAGGATCTTATAGCAAATTAAACTATAGTACGAAGGTAAACCATTTGACTAATTATAACTAACAAAAACAGTACTTACGTGCTACATAGAAACGAGCGACGACCTGCTGAATCCACACAGCAATTTGAGACTGCATCCAACGGCTTTATCTGAAACAAATAAAAAGTTACATTAATATCGACAAAAGAAAGGAAGGCGAAAGCATAATAACAAGTTTTAAAATAGAAATTGCCCTAGTTTAAATCTTATTGACCCAACCTTTCTACAGTTGGAAATAGCATTAAGAAAATACAATAAAGATTAACCTGTTAATCAGTAATAGAATTTAATTGACAAATACATTAAAACAAAAACAATATTGACCAAAATTATTTAAACCCGGAAAGGGAACTAATCAACAAGTCTTATTGACCCAACCGGTTTACAGTTGGATATAGATATTAAATATAGACGTAGCTAATTATTAATAGCAAAATAACATCACATTTTAACAATAATTATTAATAATCTTAATAAATAACTCTAAATTAAAATACAATAATTATATCTAAATAAAAATTTAATTATTAAAACTTAAAATACCTTAAATCCCCCCTCAACTGACAACTACATTACACAGCCCCTTTACAGCTGTAGTAAGTCTTTAGGAAGACAGAGAATCCCCTCAACCCACAAAATGTTCGGCTTCCGCACCCCCGCAAAACCCACACAAACCGAGCAACAGACGTCCCCGAAGGCACCGGTAAAGCCTCACACCTCCACCAGCGTGAGGCGTAGCATAGGAGAATGGGAGTCCGCCGCAGACGCGCAACAAGGGACGTCTGAAACAACTTACCGGTCTCGAACAGCCGAAGCCAGGGCCTGCCTCAACCGCGCCAAACAACACCTTGGCAACTCACGCAATTTGAAATCTGAAATCAAAGCAGCGGTGATGGAGGCCGTGGATCGGATGTACCTATTAGTAAAAGAGGCGGAGGCCGAAGAAAAAGGTAATAAGGGAAAAGAGGAGACAAAAGTCCCTAAAACAGGCTCCAAAAAGGAAGAAATAACGTCATCGGAGAAAAACATAAAAGCCTGGCTGAGCAAACTGGAGGAGCATGGAAAGCTGTTGCGGGAACACGGCGAAGAGACGGTGGAATTACGAAAGAAGATCGAAAGTGCAACAAAGACAATAACAGAAGCGGTGGCAGCAAAACCGACGTATGCGGAGATGCTGACCGCCCCAAAACTACCCATGTCGAAACCCCACCACTCCATTCTGGTGTCCTCCACGCAAGTGGAGGACACTAGTGAAGACGTCATCTTGAAACTGAGGACCACCTTACAGGCAAGAGAGACCGGCCTCCAAATACAGGCTCTGAGGAAGGTCAAGGACCAGAAGGTGGTCCTCAGTTGTAAAACACAAGAAGAAGCAACAAAAACTGCAACAAGGCTAAGAGCGAACCAGCTGCTGAAGGTAGAGGACGCCAGGAGCAAAAACCCAATGGTCATCCTGAAACACATGATGGCCTACAACACCGACGCAGAGGTGTTGGAGGCCATCGGTAATCAGAATAAAGAGCTGACGCGGGGCCTGTCGGCTGATGAAATATCCGCTACCACGGTCAAATATCGAAGGAGAGTGAGGAATCCACTGCAGTGCCATATCGTGCTGCAGGTGGCACCCCTTATGTGGCAGCGGATGACAGCGGCCGGCAGGCTCCACGTGGATTTGCAATATTTGCAAGTAGAAGACCAGTCGCCACTTCTACAATGTACAAAGTGCCTAGCGTTTGGCCACGGCCGTAGGGCATGCCAGGAAGAGGAGAGTTCGTGCACCTACTGCGGTGGCCAACACCTGAGGGCGGCCTGTCCTGATTTGGCGACTGGACAAAAGGCAAAATGCAAAAATTGTACCAAAGAAAAGCTGCAAAACACAGACCATGGGGCTTTTAGCGAAGAATGCCCCATAAAGAAAAAGTGGGACACCTTAGCTAGATCAAGCGTAGCATACTGCTAAGGACACGCATCAGAATAAAAGCCGGAATAGGACAGGAGTTGCAGCGAGTACGCGAGACGTGATAGATTTGGAAAGAATACTCACCGCCGCAATGAACACCACCAGACACCAAAGCAAATGCACCGCTTCACGCCTTCAGCGCCTCGTGCTCGCCGGGAACCTGAAAACAAAAAGCAGATTTCCATTAAAATTCCTTCTAAGAAAATGCCACAAAGCCCAAGCCATATATAAAATAGCACGCCGTAAAATGGTGACCCCAGGAAAGGAAGAAAGAACAATTAAAGAAAAGGTAGGCGATACTGGGTGGCAAGAAAAACTTTCGACCGATACGTTGGCGTCGAAATCAAGCCTGGAGGTAAAATTCTTCAATGAAAATAAAATTCATTCAAAAATTAAAAGCCCTGTAGCAGGTAACGCCAGCGTATCAACCTTAAAGACAAACCATTGCACCGGAAGAACCCACCCCCTTGCATTCGCTATGCAGATATGCATAGTCAAATTAGTGGGAAGGGGATGCGACGACCGGCTAACACCCAGACATCTAACACATAGAATAATCAGGGACGACCTCGAGTCGTCAGCCAACATTGTGTTGTGAAGCAGCATCATGAAGATGTTAGCCGATTTTTGGGGACTCGAGGCCGTACCAGAACGAGCGAAAGATAAGAAAGTCGACAGTGCACCATTAAAGGCAATCATCTTTAACCTCAGTCTAAAATACATACAAAAAGGAAATGAAATAAAATAATAGTAAAATGCTAAATTGAACTAAACTGAAAATATACCCATTAAACTGCAACAAGATAAAAAATTTGAAAAACACATTTGGACGAAAAACGAAGTTAATATAAATACCCTAACAAATTATTAAAAATACTATTAATTAAAGCACGAAAATATGCTAAATAAGGTCTCCAACATATATTGGGGGAAACTCTGTCATTAAAACCATATAAAAAAAAAAAAAAAAAAAAAAAACCTAACCTAACCTAACCTAACCTAACCTAACCTAACCTAACCTAACCTAACCTAACCTAACCTAACCTAACCTAACCTAACCTAACCTAACCTAACCTAACCTAACCTAACCTAACCTAACCTAACCTAACCTAACCTAACCTAACCTAACCTAACCTAACCTAACCTAACCTAACCTAACCTAACCTAACCTAAGCCAGAGAGCCCCTGTCCCGCTACCACCAATAGGCTGAACCCGGGCGCAGAAACCAGGTGGGCTGGCGCGAAGCCGACTTACGCAGCCGTTACCAGAGCGAAACACGCGATGGTCGTGGAGTCGCTGGACCCGCGCCACTCCAGCGATGACGTCATCCGCGTGGTCAAGAGCTCGGTTAACATAGTGGACCTCGGAATAGGCGTCGCAGGCCTCCGCAAGGTGCGGAACCAGAAGGTGGTCGTGGCATGTGAGACAGAGAAGGAGAGGGCGGCGCTTGGCGAGGCCCTTTGTCGATCCAACGCCCGCCTGACGGTCAAAAACATGCAAAACAAGAACCCACTGATCCGATTGAAGGGGGTGGCATTTGACCTCAACGACTCGCAGATCGAGGAAGCCCTCTTTAAACAGAATGCGGATTTGCTCTCCAGAATACCCCAGGAGAAGAGATACTCTAAGTTCCAGCGAAGAATCAGGAGCAGGAACAAATCAATCTCCGACATGGTGCTTGAAGTGAGCCCGGCGGTGTGGGGCAAAGTGACAGGGGAAAGGATCCGAATAGGGTTCCAGATGGTGCTGGTCGTGGATCAATCCCCGATACTCCAATGCTACCACTGTTTGGGCTATGGCCATAGGGCGAGGGACTGCGGGGCCAAGGAGCCTACGTGTGGGTACTGTGGTGAGACCCATGATACTAGAGCGTGCACCAACTCCAATGGGGCCCCCAAGTGCGCTAATTGTAGGTCGAGTAAAGCTGTCTCTCTGACTCACCCCGCCTGGAGCCACGAGTGTCCGGAGTGGGTGAAGTGGGACAAATTATCTAGAGTCGGGGTCGCGTATTGCTGAGGGCTCGTTGGCGAGGGTAGAGTTTGTGCAGGCTAATTTAGCAAGAGGCTACGCTGCCACCAAGGACCTCCTAAATAGGGCGGCCATGAACGGGGTGGCAGTTATGCTCCTCCAAGAGCCGTATGTGGGCACTAAAGGTTATTTGTCATGCGGCTCGCGGGTAGTTCAATGCCGAACGGGCACGCAGCCCGTTAAAGCTGCCGTCGTCGTTTCCGACCCTTCCTTGCAGATTTGTGTAAACCCTGACCTAGTAACTAAAAACATTGTAGCCGTCACAATAGACATGGGTAACTTAAAAATAGGAGTCATTAGTGCGTACTTCCAGGGGGACGTAGACATCGAGGTGTACCTCAACGAGACGTCTAGGTGCCTGGAAGCTCTTAACACGAAAGACATCATCCTAGGAGGGGACCTCAACGCTAAGAGTCCCTGGTGGGGCTGTGACACGGAGGATAGGAGAGGCGCAGCGGTTGCGGACTTGCTCCTGGCAGAGGACCTGAGAGTGCTCAACAGGGGAGATACACCCACTTTTTATATTCACCGAGGTGACTTACTTTATTCTAGCATCGTGGACGTCACAGCTGTATCGGCCACCATCCTCCCGAAGATCGTGGACTGGAGAGTAGACCCACAGTTCTCCGACTTGTCCGACCATAGGCCGATCCGCTTCAGTCTCGTTCAGGGTCCTCGGGGCGCCCCGCAACGCGGGGCGGTAACGAGGATCTACAACACAGCCAGAGCGGACTGGCCAAAGTTTGGAGAGCACCTGACTGCGAACCTTAACACCCAAAACGTCAGTGAGAGGACCATTGCGGAGGCCACAACAGCCGAGGAACTGGATGCAATTGTTCGGAGGCTAACAGAGGCTGTGGCCTGCGCCTGCAGCGAGTCTATCCCAGCGGTGAAGGGAAAGCGCTGGAAGAAGGCCACACACTGGTGGACGCCCCACCTGGAGGACCTTAGGAGCACTGCCACGCGCCTCCGCAGGAGGTACAGGAACGCCAGCTCCAGACGCAAGCAGACCGTCCTGCAGGATTACTTAAGAGCCAGGACGGAGTACAAGGAGGCTATAACATCGGCGATTACTACGAGTTGGAAGAGCTTTTGCTCACGCCAGGAGAAAGAGAGCATGTGGCAGTGCATCTACAGAGTGTTAAAGGTATGTGGGGCGAATAAAGAGGAAGAGTTGCTTCGCTGTCCACAGCGCGGGACGATCCTGACGGCCGCCGATTCCGCGGAGCTGCTGGCCGCGACCTTCTACCCGGAGGACGACCCTAATTCCGACGACGAGGCCCAGGCATTCACGCGCGGAAACGCAAACCTCATTCTCGAGCGGCTACTGCATACACCGACGGAAAATACCAGACTGTTCACCACCCAGGAAATAAGAACAGTCCTGCACGGCATGAACCCTAAAAAGGCTCCCGGGGAGGATGGCTTCACCGCGGACATCTGCCAGCTGATAGAAGGACACCAGCCTGGTATGCTCCTAGCGCTATTCAACAGATGCCTGAAGTTGGGGCATTTCCCGAAAACCTGGAAGAAGGCCGTGATTAAAGTCATACCCAAGCCAGGGAAGCTAAGTTACGACACCCCCAAGGCATACAGACCCATCGGACTCCTTCCGGTCCTGGGGAAGATCCTAGAGAAATCGTTTGTGAATAGACTCACCCACTTCCTTGGCGCCAATAAGAAGCTCAGCGAAAGACAATACGGGTTCACCCCGCAAAGAAGCACGGAGGACGCCCTCTACGACGCCATGGTGCTAGTCAGAGATGGCATCAACAACCGAAAGCTGGTCGTCATGGTGTCACTGGACATAGAGGGGGCGTTTGACAACGCGTGGTGGCCGTCCATCATCGTTGAGTTGTCGTCGCGTGGCGTTGATCAGGCACTGCTCAAGCTGATTCAAAGTTACCTGTCAGACCGGGAAGTGGAGCTGCGGTATGCCAACCACAGGACAAGTAGGCGCACAACTAAGGGATGTATCCAAGGGTCTACATGCGGGCCCATACTATGGAACGTATTCCTGGATCCCTTGCTCCAGGACGCCAGGCAGCTAAAGGCCCACATGCAAGCATTCGCAGATGACCTACTTATAATAGCTCAGGGGAACACCGCGACAGAGGTGGAAGAGTCCATCGCCTCGGCCCTTGAACTTGTGACCTCGTGGAGTAGAAAGTCGAAAATTAAATTTGCAGCTCAGAAGACACAGGCCCTGCTATTAACGCGAAAACTGAAGTACGACCAGCCACAGATACACATGGAAGGCACCCCCATAACGTTCTCCACCAGCCTCAAAATATTGGGGCTAACCATTGACCGGAGTCTAAACTTCGTGGCGCACATTGAGGAAGCCTCCAGGAAGGCAATAAATCTCCACAAGATGATCTCAACGACCGCGAGAGCAAACTGGGGCCTTAATAGCGAGGTAATTAAAACACTTTACCATGCGGTCATCGAGCCCACCATGCTTTATGCGGCCAACGTTTGGGGAACCTCGGGAGCCAAGAAGGAGTGCAGGCGAAGGCTAGACAGAACTACCCGACAGTTCTCCATCCTCATCACCAAGGCGCACAGGACGGCGTCGCTCACCGCTACAGCAGTACTCGCTGGTATTCTCCCTCTAGACCTCAGGGCCCAGGAGCAGGTCAAACTGTACGAAGCCAGAAGGGGCAGAGAGGTGATTGCGCTCTGCGGAAGACCACTTGAGACTAGAGTGAGTCCTTACGACCTACCGGACCCGGCGGATCGTCTGACCCTCGAGGTTGGGGAAATTAGAGAGCCGGAGGATATTTCGAAGCTGGAGGAGGGATGGAGCCAGATATATACAGACGGTAGCAAGATCGAAGGCAAGGTGGGTGCCTCGGTGTCTCAATGGGTGGATGGCAGGGAACAGGTGCACGCCCGATTCAGGTTATACGATGGCTGCAGCGTATACCAAGCTGAACTGTCTGCCATCTATAAAGCGATCAAAATGGTGGGTAAGCAACGAAATCGTAGAAAACACTACATAATAAGCGACTCGCTCTCCGCTCTACAGACTATCCAGGACTGCGGCACACTTCACCAGATTGCTGTAAGCATAAGAGCGGAGCTCGCTAGCCTCCGGAACGAGGGAGTCGAAATAAGGCTATGCTGGATAAAGGCGCACTCTGGCTTTCCAGGGAACGAAAGAGCTGATGAACTCGCTAAACAGGGAGCCCTACACGATAAGCGAGCACCGGAATACGACCGCTGCCCCCTGTCCTTCGTGAAGCGCCTCATTAGGACTGAAACCCTGGATGCGTGGCAGACACGGTTCCTAGAGGAAGAAACGGGAGCAACCTTGAAGATCTTCGTCAGCGACGTGCGACAGGCGCACAAGGTCTTTCGGGGTACGCACTATGACAATCTGGGCGCCCAACTCTTCACAGGTCACGGGGGCATACGAGCTTACCTGTTTCGGTTCGGTCTATCCAGCACCCCATTCTGCGTCTGTGACGATGAATCGGAGGAGACAATTGAGCACATTTTGATGGACTGCCCCCGATTCGGAAGGTCGAGATATGACTGCGAGCAAAGGATGGGGTGTCGGATGGACCGAGCGGGAATAAGGGAAGCGTTCGGGGACGACGACGGCAGAAAGGAGTTATTGGCCTTCTGCCGCTCGGTAATGCGAGCAGCAGCTAAGGCCAATGGTTCTACTGTAGTATAGTTAGAAATAAAGTAGATTATAGAGTAAAGTTAAGAACGGCACAATCATGTAGTAATAGTTAGTAGCGCTAGGATTTTAATAGAGCACAATGTATAATTAGTAGTCATTAGTATTGTAAGTGTAACTTTAATTGTTGTATTAGTAATATTTAGGGAAATGTCTTGGTGCGAACGCATGTTGCCGCCGTCATAAAAACACCTAAGCGCTGTTAAATACTTTTGTGGTCTTTTGAACACTTACTTGTATAATACTGTAATTGTAGTTGTAATGATATCTAGGTTTATAATGCACTAACAGTAATCAACTGATTATCTGCACAATGTAGTTGACAGGTACATGTCAGCTGCATTGAGCAAATGATCGGCTGCGCATAGCTGCGCCTAATAGAATTGTATAAAATATTGAATTGTTATTTATTTCATATTATTAGAAGCAATGTCATCCACAACGCCTAATCTGGCGCAAATACGCTTTATTGTTTAAGTATAAATAACTCATGTATAACCAGACTAATACATCTTAGTCGTAAAACATTAGGTGTACAATAGGTTGCCGAACGATTAAGCTTATTTTATATATTCTAGTTAGCTCATCATAGTACAAAATTTTATATGTAGTGTTAAAAGTTTATATGTAGTGTGGAGCAACAAGTTTTGGTAGTTAGTATGAACTAACCTAGATGTAGCGCTAGCCCATAAGAGGGGAAAACAAAAAAAAAAAAAAAAAAAAAAAAAAAAAAAAAAAAAAAAAAAAAAAAAAAAAAAAAAAAAAAAAAAATTGTATCATTTACCAAGTAAAAAATTAATATAAAGAGATAAAGGGTGCTGCATCAGCAAAAGCAGCAGAAAAGAATACTAGACAAAAAAAAAAAAAAAAAAAAAAAAAAAAAAAAAAAAAAAAAAAAAAAAAATAAACCTAACCTAACCTAACCTTTTTTTTTTTTTTTTTTTTTTTTTCGGGGGGAAATGCCTAGCGCATACCCCCGGGCCGAGGGCACGGCCCGGGTGGTTATGTGGGGCTCGCACCCACTAAAACCCCCCGGCGTCCTACTGCCCTTTTGCCGGGCCACAGGAATCGTCACTGGCATGACCTCTGTGGCACCGGCGGGCTCGGTCCGCAGTTACGCGCGGACCTCGACAAATGTAGGGGGGAGTTCGGTCTCCCCCTACCGCCTGTTGGAGGCTGCGCGGACGCAGCGCTATTTCGGCGCGGGCCTGCTAAGTGCTAGGGCGCCAGGGTGCCCTCCCCGACGCCTGCAGGCCGAGATTACGGTGGGCGAAGGTCGTTCCGGGCGTATTCCCTGCGCCTTCGCCCAACGCGCCGTCTTCGAGCGGGATTGGAGGACGTCTCCTCCCGCACCCGCTCTGCCTCCTCCTTCGCGGACATGACGGCCTCGCAAAAGGCCGCCATTGCCGCCCAGGCGCTCTCGCTCCCAACCATGGATGATATCACGGTCGGGAGCGATAGCGCCTGTACCCCTGCACCGAGCGCTCCGGCGAGCCGGCGCCGCTCGGCATCCCATGCCGGGCACACCAGCATCGTGTGCGCCGCCGTGTCTTCTGGGGCCGCACAATGGTGGCAGCGCTCCGCCTCCTCACGACCGATCCGCCACAGATACCGCCCGAAGCAACCATGCCCGGACAGTACCTGCGTCAGACGGTACGTGAGGACGCCGTGACGTCGCCCCAGCCACTCCCAGAAGACTGGCAGCAGCGCAGCGATGACGGCGTGACCGGCAGTGGGATGGGCGAGCTTGCACCGCCAGCTCTCCAGCGCAGCTCGGTACAACTCTGTGCGCCTCGCTCTCGGGGCGCCGGGATCCCGGATGTTGTTGGGATCCCTACGCCAGGCATAAAGCTCAGAGAGCGCCTGGGCCTCCAGCTCCCAGGGAGGCGTACCGGCCAGTAGTGTCGCCGCTTCGAAACTGATGGTGCGGTAACCTCGAACGACCCTGACGGCCATGATTCGCTGCGCGCGGTGCAGTAGCACCACGTTTCGGGCCGTCAGGGCGCCCGCCCAGATTGGGGACCCGTATAGGGCCTGGGACCGCACTACCCCCGTATACAGCCTCCTCGCCGAGGCCTCTGGTCCGCCCAAGTTCGGCAACAGCCTCGAGAGGGCCCCTGCCGTCGCCATTAGTTTTGGCGCTAGGGCGGCGAAATGGGCCCTAAAAGTCCAACGCCCGTCCAATATAAGACCCAGGTAGCGCATATTGGCTGAAATATTAATGCGCTGTCCCCCGACAACGATGTTAGTGCCGGGGGGAGGCCGGTTCCTGGGACCGTGGAAGAACACGGCCTCGGTCTTATCGAGGGCGACCTGCAGGCCGAGCCGCCGTATGCGCCCCACCACTTGGGCCACGCCGGCTGTGGCCAACAATGCCGCCTCCCTGTGACTCCGGGCCCTCGCGGTGACAAGGGTATCGTCCGCGTAGCACGTCACTGCCAGACCCGGCAGCAACGCGCCACGCAGGACCCAGTCGTAGGCGATGTTCCACAGGAGCGGTCCGAGGACCGACCCCTGTGGAACCCCGCACCCGACGGTCCGCTCCTGCCACCGCGACGGCCCGGGGTAAACTACCCGCCGGTCCGCAAGGTAGTCCGAGATGGTCCTGTGGAGGTATTCGGGGACGCCGTGGTACTGTAGAGCCGCTAGTATGGAGGGATAGGGGACGGAGTTGAAGGCATTGGCGATGTCCAAGGACACCGCCAGTATCACCTCCCCCTGCTCCACGGCCCCCTCCGCCATCAATTGGACCCGCCTTATTGCGTCCACCGTGGACCTGCCTCTCCTGAAACCAAACTGGCTTTCGTGCAGGTCCGGCCCCGTCTGAGAAAGGTGCTCGACGAGTCTGTCCGCAATTACTCTCTCGAAGAGCTTGCAGACCTCGTCGAGCAACACAATGGGGCGGTAGGCGGACGGCGAGTCTGCCGGGCGCCCCTCCTTCTTGATCAGGACCAGTTTCCCCAACTTCCAAAGCTGAGGAAACCGGCCCTGTCTGAAGCACTCGGTCCAGAGAGCCCTGAGACGACAGCCGAGCGGACCGTGGGACAGAACCCACACTCGGCCGGGGACTCCATCTGGTCCGGGTGCCACCTTCTTCGCCCGTAGTCTGCGGACGGCGGCGTTCAGCTCCTCTTCCGTAACTTCGGGAACGGCTTCGCTCGACGGCATGTTGGGTCCGGGTGTCCGGAACATTGCCGGAGCACTGGGAGCGGCTGCTCCTTCTGGGAAAAGGGCCGACAACACGCCATCCGCAAACGCCGGCGGCATGGTCTGCGTAAGGGGGGGCGTCCAGGGGCGGAGTTTGTTCCGCACCATGCGGTAAGGGCGTCCCCAGGGGTCGGCGTCGATGGTCGCCAGGAGCTCTTCTCGGGCCCGCGTCTTTGCGTCCGCAATTGCAACCTGCAATGCGGACTTCGCCGCCCGGTAGACGGCATGCAGCTCCTCCTCCCTGGGCGTTAGGCCCGGCGAAAGCGGTGGATTCCGCCTTCTCCTTCTCCGCTGTCTGGTGTACTGGCGGCGCGCAGCGACGCAGGCGCGTCGCAGTTGCGCAATTTCGCGCGACCACCAGTACACCTGTCGTCTGCGAGGAGCTGCATGCCGTACACGGGGCATGGCGGCATCGCAGATCGCCGTGGCTGCGGCTCTACACCACTCGGCCTCCCCTTGGATGTCGAACGGGGAGACCGGCGCCGGTGTCCAGGCCTGCACCTCTGCTGCCTCGACTGCTGCCTCCACATCTAGGCGCGCCAAGGCCCACCTCGGCCCACCCCCAGCTACGTCAGCCGGCACGGCGGCCTGAGACTCGGTGGAGACCACAAATCTGACATATACATGATCAGACAGGGTCTCCACCGAGTCGACGACTCTCCACCCTCGTATGCGGTTCGCCAGTGTCGGGGTGGCGAATGATACGTCCACCACCGAGCCGCCGTCCCGCCTGACGCAGGTGTAAGCTGTGCCCCGGTTTAGCACCGCCAGTCCCTGGGCATGCGCCCATTCTTCCAGCGTCTCGCCCCTCACGTCGTCAATGGGGGAACCCCACGCCGAGGACTTGGCGTTGAAGTCCCCCGCGACGAGAACTGGACGCGGCCGACAACGCCCCATAAGGTCGCCGAGTCGCGAGAGGAAGGCCTCGAACTCGGGTAGTGGTCGGTTTGGCGAAAAATACACCCCGACCACCACCATGGCCCCCACACGAGCGGCGACAAAGCCCCTCTGCCTCTCGACGTCTTCGAGAGACAGGGAGCCTCCACTCCTCGGCAGCACTATCGCCACCGTGCCGTCCGCGTCGCCAGCCCAGTTGCTGGCGGGCAGCACGAAGTATGGCTCGGCTGCCACTGCCACGTCGATCGACCACTCTGCCATGCTCTGGAGTAGGAGGTCCTGAGCCCTAGCCGAGTGGTTGAGGTTCGCCTGAAGGAAGCTGATGGCGGGGGGACGACTACCCATTGGTGGCGTCCATAGCTTCCACCACCCGGGTCTCTTGCGGCCTGGTCGGAGCTGGCCGCTCGGAGGTGCGCTTCGGGGCCCTCTTGCCTGTGGGACGCGACCCACAGGTCTTTGAGCCTGCCCGGTGCGCAGCGGGCTTGCCTGCCTTTTTGCAGCTCAGGCAGTGTGCGGCCTCGGCGCAATCTCGCGCCTGGTGCCCCGGCTGCCCGCAATTGTAGCAGCGCTCCCTGTGGTCGGTTATGTCCGCCGGACAGAGAGCGCCGACATGCCCCTCCAGCTGGCAGCGAAAGCAGCGCAGCGGCCTCGCCCGCAGCAGGGCCACATCCGCGGACACCCAGCCCACCAGCAGCCGCCTGGCATCGGCCAGCTTTTTGGCGGCTTCCACGGGGCAGGTCACAACGGCCGAGAACAGGCCTCCGTAACCCGCCCGTATATCGCCGCACTTCACTCGCTGCAGGTCGCAGCCTCCCACCTCGGCCACCGCGGCGATAAGCTCCTCCAGACGGACCGAGTCATCGAGCCCACTGATGCGTAGGCTTGCCGACTTGTAGGGCCGCGAGACGAGCACATCCTCCTCGGACAGTTCTTGGCGGAGCTTCTCCGCCAGCGCGTCCGCCTTCGGGGAGCTGGTCGCACCCGGGATTTCGAGCAGGCGCGCACCTGTTACGGTGCGCTTGGCTCTAAGCCCCTCGATCCCGAGCTCACCGATTTTTATAGACGACCTGGCGAGATGAATCATCGCGGCGTACGTCACTCCGCGCTCCTCTGCGCCAGGCGCCAGGGTCAGCACGACCGCCGATGAGTTTGGAGCGCGCAGCCTCCGGCGTTCGCGCGCTCTCGCCTTTTTGGCCCTTCTAGCCGCCTTCTTTTGGGCCCTTTTGGCCCCCGCAACCTCCCACTGGCCCCCCTCTCTGGCATTGGGAGGCGCTGGCTGTTTCTGCGGTGCCTTCTTGTTATGCCCCTTGACCGTCCCCTTACTGCCTTTGGCTTTTTGGGCCGCGGGAACCTTGGGGGCGGCGGGTGCAGATGGGGTCGGCAAGGGTTGGGAGGTCCGCGCTGACGTCGACGGTACGGCGTCCCGCCCCGAGGAGCGACTCGGGGTTTTCGGCGGCGCCTTCTGGGCGGCCTTTTGCGCGTACGTCATCGCAGGCACCGTCGGCGTCTTCGAGGCTAAGGGAGGGCGCAACACTTTGCCCTCCAGGAACGAGAGTCTCTGGAGGACTTTACCCATCTCCTCCCTGATCAATGTTGCCAGGTTGGTGTCTGGCGCTTTGGGAGCTGCCTCTGGAGCCGGATCTTGAGGCCTGTCCTCGTCGCCAAGGACCATGGTCTTCACCACGTCCAGCTCCTTTTTCATCTCCGCCATCTGCTTGCGGAGGCGGATGTTCTCCACCTGCAGACGGCGGACCTCGTCGGAGGCGGTGCGGGAAAACGCCTCCTCCACCACTTCGGCGATGGAGTTGGCCGCCAGCTTTAACGCTTTCTGGCACGTGCCCTTGAGCCCCTTAGATATACGGGCCACGTCCCGTATGCTTTCGAGGGACTGGGCCACTTTACCTTTTAGCCCCTCAAGGAGCAGCTCGTCTGGGTCGGGATTCGACGAGGCTCGCGACGCCGCACGGGAACTACTCTCGGCGGCCAGTGCGGCCTCGGCGCTTGTCTGGCTGGTCTGCTTTTTGCGGTCCAGCTTCTTCTTGGCCTCCCAATATCCCACGTACTGTCCAGTGGTGGGAGGCCGTCCCCTTCCGCGTAACCTAACCTAACCTAACCTAACCTAACCTAACCTTTTTTTTTTTTTTTTTTTTTACGGGGGGAAATGCCTAGCGCATACCCCCGGGCCGAGGGCACGGCCCGGGTGGTTATGTGGGGCTCGCACCCACTAAAACCCCCCGGCGTCCTACTGCCCTTTTGCCGGGCCACAGGAATCGTCACTGGCATGACCTCTGTGGCACCGGCGGGCTCGGTCCGCAGTTACGCGCGGACCTCGACAAATGTAGGGGGGAGTTCGGTCTCCCCCTACCGCCTGTTGGAGGCTGCGCGGACGCAGCGCTATTTCGGCGCGGGCCTGCTAAGTGCTAGGGCGCCAGGGTGCCCTCCCCGACGCCTGCAGGCCGAGATTACGGTGGGCGAAGGTCGTTCCGGGCGTATTCCCTGCGCCTTCGCCCAACGCGCCGTCTTCGAGCGGGATTGGAGGACGTCTCCTCCCGCACCCGCTCTGCCTCCTCCTTCGCGGACATGACGGCCTCGCAGAAGGCCGCCATTGCCGCCCAGGCGCTTTCGCTCCCAACCATGGATGATATCACGGTCGGGAGCGACAGCCCCTGTCCCCCTGCACCGAGCGCTCCGGCGAGCCGGCGCCGCTCGGCATCCCATGCCGGGCATACCAGCATCGTGTGCGCCGCCGTGTCTTCTGGGGCCGCACAATGGTGGCAGCGCTCCGCCTCCTCACGACCGATCCGCCACAGATACCGCCCGAAGCAACCATGTCCGGACAGTACCTGCGTCAGACGGTACGTGAGGACGCCGTGTCGTCGCCCCAGCCACTCCCAGAAGACTGGCAGCAGCGCAGCGATGACGGCGTGACCGGCAGTGGGATGGGCGAGCTTGATCCGCCAGCTCTCCAGCGCGGCTCGGTGTAGCTCTATCCGCCTCGCTCTCGGGGCGCCGGGATCCCGGATGTTGTTGGGATCCCTACGCCAGGCATAAAGCTCAGAGAGCGCCTGGGCCTCCAGCTCCCACGGAGGCGTACCTGCGAGGAGTGTTGCCGCCTCGAAACTTATGGTGCGGTACCCTCGGGCGATCCTGATGGCTAGAACCCGCTGCGCGCGGTGCAGCGGCACCACGCTTCGGGCCGTTAGGGCGCCCGCCCAGATTGGGGACCCGTATAGGGCCTGGGACCGCACCACCCCCGCATATAGCCTCCTCACCGAGGCCTCTGGCCCGCCCAGGTTTGGCAGAAGCCTTGATAGGGCCCCTGCTGTCGCCATTAGTTTTGGCGCTAGGGCGGCGAAGTGGGCCCTAAACGTCCAGCGCCCGTCTATTATGAGGCCCAGGTAGCGCATCTGGGCCGAGATATGGATCCGCTGTCCCCCGACAACGATGTTAGTATCGGGGGGAGGCCGGTTTCTGGGACCGTGGAAGAACACGGCCTCGGACTTGTTCAGGGCGACCTGCAGGCCGAGCCGCCTTATGCGCCCTACCACTTGAGCCACGCCCGCTGTGGCCAACAATGCCGCCTCCCTGTGACTCCGGGCCCTCGCGGTGACAAGGGTATCGTCCGCGTAGCACGTCACTGCCAGACCTGGCAGCAACGTGCCACGCAGGACCCAGTCGTAGGCGATGTTCCACAGGAGCGGTCCGAGGACAGACCCCTGCGGAACACCGCACCCAACGTTCCGCTCCTGCCACCGCGACGGCCCGGGGTAAATTACCCGCCTACCCATGAGGTAGTCCCGTATGGTCGAGTGGAGGTATTCGGGGACGCCGTGGTACTGTAGGGCCGCTAGTATGGAGGGATAGGGGACGGAGTTGAATGCGTTGGCGATGTCCAAGGACACCGCCAATATCACGTCCCCCTGCTCCAAACCTAACCTAACCTAACCTAACCTAACCTAACCTTTTTTTTTTTTTTTTTTTTTTTTTTTTTTTTTTTTTTTTTTTTTTTTTTTTTTTTTTTTTTTTTTTTTTTTTTTTTTTTTTTTTTTTTTTTTTTTTGTGCCGGAGAGAAAACCCTTTATGGGTACCCGCCCGTGCTCGGGGGACACGAGCGGGTTATGTCGGAGTCCTTGATCCATCAACACTCGGGGCCGAGGCCCCGGCTGTTGATGGACCAAGTGTACCGACTAAAAACTCTCCGGTGACACCATAGTCGCATAGTGTCGGGACTGCAGGAACTCCATTGTACGACAACTGCAGCCCCGACGCGAAATGCCTTTGTAGGCCCCTCTGGGAGCGTTAGGCGCCCCCCAATTTAATCCCCCCCTCCCTACTAGGCACCATGCCGGTGTCACTCGGCATGGCGTCTCCCCCTCGAACTGGGCGACAGACTCCCCCGAGTCTGCCACCCAGGTGATATCGATGGAGACACCCATGTACTCAGACTGTAAGATCTGAGGCCATGGGCATCTCCGCATCTTGCGCCCTGGGAGCGCTCGATTCCGTCGGCCGCGCCTGCACCACAGGAATTGACACAGGCGCGGGGGACTGACCCTCCTTCCTCCTACCGGTCTTACGGGCTTTGCAAGCCCTGCCGCCTAACACGTGACCGGGATTTTGCCCGGTCGTAGCGCATAACGCGCAGTTTGGTGCGGATTGACAGCCAGCGGCCTTGTGGCCCGGCTTTCCGCACCTATAACAAAGCGCGCTACGGTCGCACCCCCCCCTGCACTGCTCTCGGACGTGTCCCGGTTCGAGGCATTGGTAGCACCTCATCGGCCTCACCTCCAGGAGATTTACTCTCGCGGAAGTGAAGCCGACCAGAAGCCGACCTGCAGCCACCTTCTTTGCCGCCTCCACCGGGCAGCTAACAACTATGGTGCCGAGGGGTGTCCGGTCACGCAGAACTTCCCCGGCCTTGACCACGCCCACCGGGCATCCCCCTGCACGGGCGACGGCCTCCACCACCTCCTCCTTGGTGACCGAATCATCCAGTCCCACCAAACGCATTGACGCGCGCTTGATGGGCCTGGAGATGGCCACATCCTCCGCGGGCAGCGCCGCACTCAGTGCAGCCGCCAGGGCGTCCGCCTTAGGGCCGCTCCCTTCCCCTGCCACTTCTAGCATACGAGCCCCAGTGGCCGCAACTTTGAATCCGAGGGGGCCGGTGCCTAGTTCTTCTACATTTATTAGCCCCCTCGCCCGGGCGATGATATCCGCGTATGTGACGCCGCGCGCCGCGGCGTCCGGCTGCAGCTTTATGGACACCGCAGCCGAGCGAGGCGGCCGAGGCAGCCGCAGCTTGCGCCCGCGCTTGGTCCGGCGCTTGCGCTGAGGCACCTGCGCTTGCGCACCGTCCGTCTGTGCACCCCCCGCTTGATGCACGGCAGACTTTCTTTTACGCCTGACTACCTCCACCCACGGCACCTCCGCGGTTGGCGCAGCCGGCGGGGGCAGGATAGGTCGGGGTTCCACCTGGGCCGGCCTCACGGGTGCCGGCGCAGGGAGCGCATTGCGCTTCTTAGCTCCCTTTCCTCCTTTTCCTTTTTTCGGCGGGGCAGTAACCACTGGCGCGGGTGGAATCGGCCGGTCGGAGGCCAGGGGCGGCCGAAGGCGCCGCTCCGGAAGCAGCCTGTCCTCCAGGGCGGCGAAACGGGCGCCCATCATCGCCCCGACCTGGTCCACTATGGAGCGACGCAAGTCCTCCAGCTCCGTCGGGGCCGCTGTTACAGGAACAGCTGCCGCAGCTGCAGGAGCAGCAACTGCAGGGGTCTCCCTTACGGAAGCCGCTTTGGCGGCCTCAGCGAAGGCCTCCAGTGCGGGCGACCTCCTGTCTTCGGGGCGGGGTCTCGGCTGATGGTCCGCGTGCATCAGCCGGATTTGACTCCGCAGCCACTCCACCCTCTTCTGAAGCCGGGAGTTTTCTTCCTCAGCCTTCTTCAGTTCTTGGGGAACTGTCAGGTCAAAGATGCCGTCAACAGCCTGTGCAATGACCTTGGCGGCATCTTTGAGCGTCTTTACGAAGGTCCCCTTGAGGTTCCTTGAAGAGCCGGCCACTCGGAGGATGTTCTGCACCTGTTGGAGTGCAGCCTCCTTATGGTCGGCCGGGCCAAGAGACCACGACGCCCTGCTGGCCGCCGTTTCCTTTTGTACGGCGGCGTCGACAGCCAACTCCTCTTCGACCTCGAGCTCCAGCAGTTCCCTTTTACGGGCTGCGAGCTCCACCTTCGATGTGGTGCCATCTGCGGTCGTGGGTGGTCTCCCTCTACCACCCGAAACCTTGCTCGCCTTCCTGGCGACGCCCTCCTCAATAGAAGTTCGCACCTCCAAACTGCGAGGACGTTTTTGAGCCGCAATTGTGCGACGGTCTTCGCTCGCCACCGAGGCAGCCGAATCTGAGAACGACATATCGTCGTCCCCACAGGCGGTTCCGGAAGCCTCTTTCAAGGCGGCCTCCCATTCCTGGCGTACCGCCGTTATAGCAGCAACGCTCTCCGGCGGCGCCTCGTCATCATCCGAATCACAGAGTGACTCGGACAGTTTCGAGGCAGCCGCTCTCATTCTGTCCGCAAGCGATGATGCGGGGCGTTCACGGTCAAAACGCTCAAGTCGTACAATAGGTGTCCTTTTCGATAAGCAATCCGAGTCCTGTTTGGAATAGCCATGGTTGTCAGATGAATGTAACGTAGTGCCCCCCCCAGAATACGAGGGGCAGCCAGAGCCCGAGGGCCCTGGGGAGGATTCTCCGACCTGGGACAGGCCGGTACCTCCCTGGGGTAGTTTTCTATTACTATGCGACATTATCATACGGGTTAAGTGCTGATCCACAGCTTCGAGCGCTGGGCGGAGTTTAACCCCTCCGCCTTTCAGCCGCGGCACGCCGACCGCGGTATTGGGCACATCGTGCCGACCATCCTTTCTACGTCGACATACACAACGCACTACAAATGCCCGCTCCCTGTCCTCTCCTCAACCGGAGAGTGCAAGGAGCGAGCGACTCATCCAACCTTTCGTGGCCAGAAACGAAAGACAGCTCCCGGTCACTCCTCGAGCGAGGAGCGAGGGGAGCGAGCGAACGAACCAACCACGACGCGCCACCTACTGCACCCGACCCTCTCCAAAACGGAGATTGAAGGGGGCAGCTAGGCGCAACCAAACTTCCGGACAGAACCGGGGGACATGGGGAGAGGAAAAGGAAGTATGGGACCGAAAATTGGGGAAAGGTAGCGCATGACTGTTTCAGTTATGTCTGTTCAGAAGGACCAGACCAATAGCAGGCAGCAACCGCGAGCAGGATACAGTCACACTTGCCTTGGGGATCGTCGCGACCGTGCGCTACTCCCAAGACCACGCCAAATTGCTTGTCGGGACAGACGAGCAAAATAGGCGAGAAGCTATGCCACTGCGCCTCGAAGGACGCGTGTGGTGGGATAGCCTTTCGCCCGCCCAACCTAACCTAACCTAACCTAACCTAACCTAACCTAACCTAACCTAACCTAACCTAACCTAACCTAACCTAACCTAACCTAACCTAACCTAACCTAACCTAACCTAACCTAACCTAACCTAACCTAACTGACATAAATCTTATTGACCCAACCCATCTACAGTTCGTTAAGACATAGTAATAGAAAATAAAAAACACATTGACATACTGTTGACATACTGTGAACAAACAGTATAGTAATTAGACTAAAGTCGTATTGACCCAACCTATTTACAGTTGGTTTTAAAAAAAAAAAAAAAAAAAAAAAAAAAAAAAAAAAAAAAAAAAAAAAAAAAAAAAAAAAAAAAAAAAAATAATTGATTATAATTTATAGATACGGACGTACTGTTAAATAGCAGTACTTTAAAATAGAGTGTAGGAAGAGGCCTAACCGAGTACCACAAACAAACTATCTCACACCACCTAAATAAACCTAAATTATTATCATAGCACTAACATTCTACAATAAAAATAATTCATAGAACTCATAGTACTTTAAATAAAATAAAAATGTCTGTCCCTGCGAAGAACGTAAAGGAAATAAATATTACATACCAAAAAAAGGCGAGTCCCACGAAGCCGAAGAAATCCATGGAACCGCAGACCAGCAGACCTGAAACAAATAAAAAAGAATTAACTCCTACAGGAAAACCAGGATCCAAGGCCAACACACTGTTCCAGGAGGGCAAGGCCCAACTGGAGCAGTCTGGAAACCTCAAAACCACGATCAAGGAAAAAGTTATGGCAAGTCTGTCAGGGTTATATGAGATAACCCTCAAACAGAAGGAACAGAGACAGGCACTCATGTTGCAATTAGAACAGCTGAAAAGACAGAAGGAGGAAGAGTTACGGAGTATGCAAACAGACCACCTGAAACAACTGACTGGACTGACGGACACCATAAAGGAAACAAATCTTAGCACACCGGTGACAGAAGTACTCGCGACAGTTAAAACCATCAGGGACCTGATTTCCTTTGATGTAATAGGGCAAGATACCACAATACCGAAAGGGGCACCGAAGTGTGACAACATGCACAACCTGGACCAACTAGTACAGGAAGTAAAAGAGCTGCGTCAGGTCTCGGAAGAGACAGCAAAACAGGTAGCGGCCCTAAGGGAGACAACGCCCTCATATGCCGATGTCCTTTCGGGACCTGAACGAAGCCAAAAAACACCAAAAGCCCTGCCTAATCACCCCAGTCACTCGATAATAGTGTCCTCGGAAGAAGAGATGGACACGAGTGACGAGGTGCTCGGCAAGGTTAGGAAAACCTTGGAAGCCAGAACAACCGGCTTCCAAGTTCAGAAGGTCCGAAAAATAAAAAACCAGAAGGTGGTGCTAAGTTGTCACAGTAAAGAGGACCTAAACAAAATTAAAACCAAACTCAAGGGAAATCAGGAGCTCAAGGTGGAAGAAGCCAAAAATAAAAATCCGTTGGTTATACTTAAGGATGTGATGAGCTACAACACCGATGCAGACATAGCAACATCATTAAAAACTCAAAACGCGGGACTGACTGCCGACATGACCGGGGAGGACCTGGAGGCGACTGTCAAATACCGCCGGAGAGCACGAAATCCACATCAAAATCACGTGATTTTGGAAGTCTCCACCAAATTCTGGCAAAAACTGACTACAGCAGGGCGGGTCTTTGTAGATCTACAACACCTGGTAGTGGAAGACCAGTCCCCCCTGATACAGTGTACCCGGTGCCTGGGATACGGCCACGGCCGCAAACTATGCCAGGAGACCGCCGACCTGTGCACCTACTGTGGCGGGCCGCACTTGCGAGCAGACTGCCCGAGGAGCACAGCCGGCGAGAAACCAGCCTGCCGGAACTGTACAACGGCGAAATACGGGGACACGGAACACAACGCCTTCAGTTGGGACTGCCCTATCAAGCAAAAATGGGACAGAATTGCTAGATCAAGCGTAGAATACTGTTAAAGCCGAAGACACCGCAAAGATCATAATAACCGAAGGAGCCAAAAATAAAAACCATAAAATAATAGAATCAAACCTACAAAGTAAAAAACCGACGACACAAAAACAAATCCAAGACACACAAAAAAGGAATACGCATAATGCAAAAGATCTAAAAACCTACGTAGGACTAATATTTAAACCTAATCAACACAACGGTAACATAACAATACAAGAGAGAAGAAACAAAACGAAATCTATAAAATCGGCCACCACAAATCTATACAAATATACAAAAATCTGGAAAACCCCAGAAACAAGGACAAATAACACAGCAGTAACAACAATAAAAACAGGAAAACGGAAGATTGGCGGTAAACAAAACTATTCTGAGGATAGTAAACCAATCAAACCCTACTCATATAAACTTAAAAGGAAAATAAAAATAAACATACCAGATATAAATTTAAACTATAACACAAGAATAATCAAGCATATACTGGAAAACCACACAAAAAGGAAGATACAAATAATAAGAAGAACATACAACACCATGAAAGCAATCTGGAAGAAATATACTCAAGAATCTAAACAGTTATTAAACAACCAAAACATAATACCGGAACTAAACTCAAGAATAAAGAAGAATAAACAGATGGAAGAAATAGCTAAAATCCATATACATAACAAACAGAGAACACATAGACAAATTAAAATTATAATAAAGACTAAAACAAAACATAGATTCTCATTTCGGTGGACCGTGAAAAAGGAAAATATCAAAATAAACATCACAGTGAAACGAAAAGGTACTACCCATTTAAAAATTGGCAGAAGACCATATTCAAGTAAGCAATGTTTACACCTAATAAAGTTACTGGGAAAACATGTACAGAGCGATTTGAGGAGTGATAACAAGGGAAAAAGACCAACTTCTAGCGTAGATCGAGGAACCGCGTGCCAGGGAAATCGCCAAATACTCGGCGACCGCACTCTTCCCGCGGGATAATAGACGCATAGATAATGATATCCATAAATCTATTAAAGAAACCAGGAACGACAAACAGCAAGTTGCCGAGTAAATTCAAAATTATTATCATAACAACCGAAATAAAACCTCCAACAAATATGAACCCAAAAGCACCAGGAACAAACTGACCAAAACAAAAACTGCAAATAAGCAATGAAGATCAGAATGAAAAATACCTAGAAATCGAAAAGAGAATAAACGCAAAAACCCCTTATCACATCAGTCGCAAATATAAAAGAAGTCACTAAAACAATAGAAGTTAAAAACTATGAAAATAACCAATGAAAATTATAAATAAAAGGAACACTACTAAAGGAACAGCAGCAGCAGCAGCAGCAGCAGCAGCAGCAGCAGCAGCAGCAGCAGCAGCAGCAGCAGCAGCAGCAGCAGCAGCAGCAGCAGCAGCAGCAGCAGCAGCAGCAGCAGCAGCAGCAGCAGCAGCAGCAGCAGCAGCAGCAGCAGCAGCAGCAGCAGCAGCAGCAGCAGCAGCAGCAGCAGCAGCAGCAGCAGCAGCAGCAGCAGCAGCAGCAGCAGCAGCAGCAGCAGCAGCAGCAGCAGCAGCAGCAGCAGCAGCAGCAGCAGCAGCAGCAGCAGCAGCAGCAGCAGCAGCAGCAGCAGCAGCAGCAGCAGCAGCAGCAGCAGCAGCAGCAGCAGCAGCAGCAGCAGCAGCAGCAGCAGCAGCAGCAGCAGCAGCAGCAGCAGCAGCAGCAGCAGCAGCAGCAGCAGCAGCAGCAGCAGCAGCAGCAGCAGCAGCAGCAGCAGCAGCAGCAGCAGCAGCAGCAGCAGCAGCAGCAGCAGCAGCAGCAGCAGCAGCAGCAGCAGCAGCAGCAGCAGCAGCAGCAGCAGCAGCAGCAGCAGCAGCAGCAGCAGCAGCAGCAGCAGCAGCAGCAGCAGCAGCAGCAGCAGCAGCAGCAGCAGCAGCAGCAGCAGCAGCAGCAGCAGCAGCAGCAGCAGCAGCAGCAGCAGCAGCAGCAGCAGCAGCAGCAGCAGCAGCAGCAGCAGCAGCAGCAGCAGCAGCAGCAGCAGCAGCAGCAGCAGCAGCAGCAGCAGCAGCAGCAGCAGCAGCAGCAGCAGCAGCAGCAGCAGCAGCAGCAGCAGCAGCAGCAGCAGCAGCAGCAGCAGCAGCAGCAGCAGCAGCAGCAGCAGCAGCAGCAGCAGCAGCAGCAGCAGCAGCAGCAGCAGCAGCAGCAGCAGCAGCAGCAGCAGCAGCAGCAGCAGCAGCAGCAGCAGCAGCAGCAGCAGCAGCAGCAGCAGCAGCAGCAGCAGCAGCAGCAGCAGCAGCAGCAGCAGCAGCAGCAGCAGCAGCAGCAGCAGCAGCAGCAGCAGCAGCAGCAGCAGCAGCAGCAGCAGCAGCAGCAGCAGCAGCAGCAGCAGCAGCAGCAGCAGCAGCAGCAGCAGCAGCAGCAGCAGCAGCAGCAGCAGCAGCAGCAGCAGCAGCAGCAGCAGCAGCAGCAGCAGCAGCAGCAGCAGCAGCAGCAGCAGCAGCAGCAGCAGCAGCAGCAGCAGCAGCAGCAGCAGCAGCA
>CAJHXA020000044.1:0-34406 GCA_905147815.2 Phalera bucephala
GTTAAAATACTTCCCTACTACTACCAACTTCGTTTAGAATAATTAGAAGAACAAAAGGTTTTTTATAATTAAATCAAAATAAAATAAAAGCAGCACGAAACACTAACACTAATTATAAATCTAAATCTTGTCCGCGTGGTATGGTGGCAAGAGCGCTGACTGCATTGCCTCGCTGAACAGCTAAGCTAATTTTCTGCGCGAGGAATAAGCCAGCCCTCTTGTCACCTGTAGACGCAATCAATCTGGCTGTTATAGATTTCATATAACTTTTTGCGCAGTTACTCCACGGGCCTAGCGTTTCCACCGCAAATGGCACAAAAATGTAATCTCTTCTAATAGATACATATTTGTGCCACTTGCCCAGATCCGCCTTCTCAGCCGCAAGCTTTTAAATCATTTGATTTTATGGTAAATACTTATTACTAATATTATAGTTTTGATAGCGCCAACAGCCACTGATCTGCAATCACTAGTCACAGTTATGAAAGACGACTGCATGAAAAATGGCTTACATTTGAATGTGAAGAAAACCAAAATTATGGTTTTTGAACGGGAAGAAACCAGAACGAATGCAAGGATTGTGGTTGGGAACGATGTGCTGGAGCAAGTGAATGAGTTTGTATATCTTGGATGCGCATTCAGTAAGGATGGAAAATACACCGCTGACATAGAGAGAGAGTGAGTGCAGGGAACAGAGTGAATGGCGCGATGGGAAAGCTACTTGGGAGCCGGCACTTAAGCCGAAAAGCGCAGCTGGCCATACATAATGGAGTGCTTGTCCCAACGCTGTTATATGGCAGCGAGAGCTGGGTATGTAAGAAGGAGAATGAAAGTAGGTTAAATGCGGTGGAAATGCGAGCTCTGCGGAAGATGTGCGGAGTGAAGCTGACCGACCGTATTCGCAACAGCGTAGTAAGAAAGCAAATAGGTATGAAAGAGAATATCGGTGTAAAGATGAGAAAGGGTATGCTCCGTTGGTTCGGGCATATAGAAAGAATGTCCGAAGAAAGAATGACAAAACTGATATACAACGCGAAAGTGGAAGGATGTAGGTACCGGGGAAGACCTAGACTATCTTACCATGACCAAATAGACCGGGTCTTATCTGAAGGACAAGTCAGGAGTCTCCGCAACCGGCGAGCGTGTATGAGACGAATTATGAGAGTAGAGGAAGCCAGAGAGGTATGTAAGGAAAGAGCCTGTTGGAACTCTGTACTCTCTGCCTACCCCGTAAGGGATCTGGCGTGATGATATATATATATATATATATATATAATATTATAGTGTAAAACACGAGGGTGTTCCGCAAATCGTCGGTGCCCGGGGGGGTACGCAACAGGTTATGAAGTCGGTGCGCTCTGCTCCTGCAGCCAGATCAAATTCGACCTTCTACATTACAGTAAAGTGTACATACATTATATGCTTGGTGTTACATCGGTCCAAAGTTAGGTAGTCAAATATAAAGGCCGGCGTGACTTTATAAAAATATATTTATATAAAATTAATAATGAATACTCAAAACGTTAGTGCGAACGGTAAGAGAGCTAAGTCGATATTAATTGTACTTTGCTTGGCGATGGCTATTTATAGGCATCGTCAAGTAAACAACTCTTTCTAGAAGACACCCACGCAGTGTGCGTCTTATTAATTAATATTTACTTACTAATCAAAACAGTTATTAGAATTGGACTGAGACTGAACAAGTGCAATACTATTGTATTGGGGAAACCTGTAAAGATAGTGCTAGGTTTGGATAAATAAATAAATAAAAATAAATAAATAAGTAACCTGATATCTGTTTACATGACAAATACGCAGCTGAGGCAAGTTAAGCTGATTCAGCAAAACAGTACTTGGAATTATATTCTATGAGCAATAGTCTGTTATTATTGCATCATCTTTTAAAGTACTTGCACTGAGCTGAGTACTGGTCTAGTATACATAACTAGGTATCATTCTGTGTTTAATCATTAGGATATATCATAAATTACAATGGTAACAAAATTGACGAAATTTATAGAAGTATTAGTCCAATGATACTTTGTTTATAATTCGTGTTCTCTGTTTTATGTTTATAATTAACTAGCTGACCCGGCGAACTTAGCACCGCCTAACAGTCAATTAATCTAATTTAATTATGTGCTGAATTTAATTTTATGAATTTAATACAATGAATAATAAAAAATAAAAAACCACCGTCACGCCTATATTCCCCAGAGGGGGTGGCAGAGGTGTACTGAGTACGTTTCGTTGACGATGTTAGGTCCCATGTAATAGGGGGCAAGCCTATTGCCTTATACCGGGCACAATTCCAGACTCCGGACTCATACTGAGAATTTTTCGTTAGAAAAACTACATTTGTCCGACCTAGCATTTGAACCCAGGACCTCGTGATCACAAAGCAATGCGCTTTGCCACCAGACCAACGAGGCAGTCAATGCAGACAAGGCAGACAATAAATAATAATAATTTAATACTATGAGAGTGAAGGAAGCCAGAGAAGTATGTAAGGAAAGAACCTGTTGGAACTCTGTACTCTCTGCCTACCCCGCGAGGGAGCTGGCGTGATGATATAGATAGATAGATAATACAATGAATTCTTCAAAAATTTTAGATTCAATAGTTTATTAGTTCAATAACAGTACAAAAATCAAGGACTTTAATGGCGTGTACGCAAGACATGATTGAATTAAGTTGTGTATTGTGCTGCGTGGATTGTACTCGGGTAAATCATCTTCATTGAAGCACCTTATGATATACCACATTTTTCGAAAAAATCAGAACTAATAGTTGTCTGACAACAAATAGTTGCTGCAAATAGTTCTAGCTGACCCGGCGAACTTCGTACCGCCTAATAGTTAATGAATGTCATTTAATTTTTTTGCTGAACTTAATTTTGGATTTTATGAACGTATGCAGCAACTATTTGTACGCAAGACATTATTGAATTGTGTATTGTGCTGCGTGGGTTGTACTCGGTCTGATCATCTTCATTGAAGCACCTTATGATATACCACATTTATCAAAGAAATCATAACAACTTGGTGTTTCTCCTGCAAACTTCAATGCGACACTATGCACGCAAACAACATCCATCAGACCAACGCAATCGAAAGGATGCGAACTGTAGTCAATTGCGCAATCGTATATAAAGGCTACTCGATTCAAATCAACACTTGAAGCATTTCTTCTGTCGCGTCGAAGATTATCACGTTGTTGATCTGTGCTATAAGCTCGACGATTTCTCATTTCTAACCTATCCGTTTCACGGGCTGCCTCTCTTTGCTCTTAGCACGAAGTTGTGCCATACTAACGCGGAGCTCTTCTCTTGCGATTTCTCAGTCTTCTTCAATTGATTGATTCGCAATGTTCCGAAGCCTAATTGCATGACGGCTTCGTTGGGAAAGATTTGATCTTTTTGGTCGCGGCATTGAATAATTATGCTCTCACTCTCATATTTATTAACAACACTTGCACAAAACAAACAAATCACCCGTTAATGTATATATCCTTTTTTCAAAACAAATCAAATATCACAAAACAAAAAAAAAATACTATCGCGACTTATAGGTTATTTATATTTCACATCTTCATTCTTAGCGATTAGTTTACATATTGTAGTCGAGCTCCCATGTATCAGCCTTGCACGGATATTTTTAGTAGAAAAAGAAAAATATTCTACTAGCAACACTTTTAACCTACCATTTCTACATCACAACGTCCGAGATCATTCTGTGTTTCCGTCCTCAAGCCTTCGCACGCGCTACTCAATATTTAGAATTTACCAATATGCCGAACAAAAGGCAACGTGATAAAAGTAGTGAGAGATTAAGAAATAAAATTAGAACCGCGATTAAATAATAAACTCCAGCAATGCAAACGGTTGATTGTTTATTCAGACAGTGATACTGAGTCTGATTCCAACTTTGAAGGTCAGTACTTATTGTATTTTATTGTAATAGTTCATAATTTGATGTCACAATACAGCGGTCTTCTCAAAATCTTAGCGAGCCTACCCTCATTAAAATAAATGATTGGACGATGCGAGGCGCCAACTGGGCTACCTCTGTCGTTATATGTTAAGGTCGTTATATGTATTTAAATGTACATAAAGGCTACCTGCATAAGCAACACTCTTCTACCTCTTTCACGTTAGGTAATAGTATTTGGTTACATACTTATCAATCTGCTACTGATTTAGTACTTGAATATTAGTACTGTGATGCGAGGCGTCAACTGGGCTACCTCTTTCACATTACGTACCAGAAAAAACATACACAAGTACCTCCTTACACGCAGAATGTTGTTTTTACATTTACCTACCCACACGGAAAATGTATCGGTTTGGCTTATTATTGGATGTTAACAACACCAATGATTATTTTAGGAATCGGCAATAACGAAGATCACTATGAAAATGACCCCATGATATCAACGTCTATGGTTCAAGAACCCACAACACTGGCAGCTGCCACCTCGACATTCAAGACCCCAGAACCGATTGCGGGTTTGCGGGATTCGACAGAACTAGCACTGGATAGCGATATTCTTGCTTTACTTGGCGATGCACCAAAACCAGATAACAAGTTTGGGAGACCAACCTATAGTGATTTAACTTCCAGATGGCAGGAAATCCTTGAAAAAGGATTACAGAAGGAAGTGAAGGATAAATTGATGACAGAATATTTAATTCCATAAAATTGCGGTATGCTTGTACCACCTTTACTAAATCAGGAGGTGAAAGTTGCTTTAGCAGATAATATGGTCAAAAGGGACTCTTCGCTTATGGCTAAACAAAAACAGCTTTCTGTAGCTATAACTGCTCTTACTCGAGCAATAGAGCTGATAATTTCGAAACAAAGTCACACCACTATATTACAGCCTATAAGTGATGCTTGTAGGCTTCTTTGTGACAGTCATTTCACCGACACCAGGACGCGCCGCGGTTTCGTCATATCTTCAATAAATCCCGATCTTAAAGGAACATTAAATGAAACAGATTTTAAAACATTCTTATTCGGCGAAAATGTGTCCGAAAAATTAAAATCTGCAAAATCAGTAAAGAGGTCAGCTGCTGACCCCAAACAAATAAATACACGTCAAAACATTTTAATAATAATAATTTTATGAAAAGAAATCCAGACAATCGTTTTTTAAACTCCAAGACGGTGCCTCAAAAAATCACTCCCAAGCCGGACATAGCAGCCAGACCTCGCCAAGGTCAGCGCCCGTCACCGACCAACAGCTCTCAACAGCGTGGGTATCGAGACACGTCGGAGCGGTCGGCGTTCGCGCTGAACACCAGGAGACGATAGTTGAGGTATATTCTGGTCGCCTAAAATATTTCTTCTTTAGATGGAAAGAAATAACTCACGATCACGTTAAATGGGTACAAGAATCCCTTTAATACCTTTCCTTTTCAAACTAATAAACCTTCCGTGTATCCGAAATCAAAATCTGAGGGTAACGACTTTGCTAACTGCATTCAGTCGTTATTAAATATTGGGGCAATATCAAAATGTAAACATTTAAAAAACGAATTTATATCGAGCATTTTCTTGGTACCTAAACCAAATGGTGACAAAAGGTTTATATGAAACTTAAAATGTCAACAAATTTGTGCAAACGTGCCATTTTAAAATGGAAGACTATAAAACAGCATCAAAATTCATAACTAAAGATTGCTATATGGCCTCTATAGACATGAAAGATGCATATTTTTTAGTCCCCATACATGAGAATTATAAAAAATATCTTAGGTTTAAATATAACTGCATCTTATACGGATTTTACTGTCTCCCATTTGGTTTATCTACCGCGCCATACGTGTTTAAAAAAATGTTAAAGCCCGTTATGGACGTATTAAGATCTAAGGGCCTTATGTCAGTAATATATTTGGATGGTATATTCTGTATAGGTAGGACATATGTCGAATGTCAAGAAAATGTTGTAAACACGAAGAGTTTGCTTGAAAATCTCGGATTCATAATAAATGACGAAAAAAGCTGCTTAATACCGGGCCAACAATATAAATTTCTAGGATTTGTGTTTGATTCTTACGACATGGCTTTAAAATTACCGGCTTTATAATTAATTAAGTAAATATAAATAAGATAGTTAAAATTAAACAAATGTTACATCAGGTTATATCAATGAAAACATGTAATTTACGTGATTTGGCTAAGCTTGTAGGCCTGTTAGTATCAGTATGCCCAGCTATTCAATATGGTTGGCTAGATACGAAAAAAATCGAAAGATATAAATACTTGTCTTTTGAAAAATCCTGATTACAATCTAATAATTAATCTGCCAGAATATTTAAAAAGTGATTTTATTTGGTGGATTAAAAATATAGGAACAAACTGTAACCCTTTCACATTCAATAATTTCCAATTAGAAATCTTCTCTGACGCATCTCGCAGCGGTTGGGGTGCTTATTGTGATAATAGGGAAACTTATGGTTTTTGGAAAGAATACGAATTAAAAATGCACATTAATTTATTGGAATTAAAAGCAGCTTTATTCGGATTAAAAACTTTTGCCAAAAATTGCTCCGGGTGTGAAATAGTACTAAGAATAGATAATGTCACGGCTATCTCTTGTATAAATAGGATGAAGAGCATCCAATATCCACATTTAAACCATGTCGCACAAGAGATATGGCAATGGTGTGAGGAGCGTAGAATAATGATATTTGCCTCATATATAAATACACGAGAAAATGGTAATGCTGATCTACTGTCCCGCAAAAAATTCAGTGTTACTGAGTGGGAGTTGTGTGATGAAGCGTTTGAAAGAATCATACACTATTTTGGCAAACCTAGCATTGATCTATTTGCAAGTAGATGTAAATGCCCCAGATAAATCTCGTGGAAATGTGATCCTGATGCTTGGGCTGTAGAGACGCCTTTACTTTATCATGGGAAAATATGTTTTTCTACGCTTTTCCACCGTTTGCACTTATTCAAAAGACATTGCAAAAAGTAATATCAGATAGAGCTATAGGTATAATTGTAGTACCACACTGGCATACTCAATCGTGGTATCCACTTTTAAAGAAGATAGCAAGATAAGATTTTGGTCTGAATCAGTCAGTCATTCTGTCAGTATTAATTTATCAAACGAACTTACCTGTACGTGAAGTTCGATCATAATTATATGATCAGCTTCATTCGATGCGATTAATAATAACCCTCCCAAAAATGGAATCCTTATCCCACCCAAAATTGTGAATAAATAGATATAGCTTTAAACAAAATGATCTCGGACGTTGTGATGTGGAAATGGTAGGTTAAAAGTGTTGCTAGTAGAATATTTTTCTTTTTCTACTAAAAACATCCGTGCAAGGCTGATACATGGGAGCTCGACTACAATATGTAAACTTATCGCATCGAATGAAGCTGATCACATAATTATGATCGAATTTCACGTACAGGTAAGTTCGTTTGATCATTAAATACTGACAGAATGACTGACTGATTCAGACTAAACTATTTGACAGTGGTCCTTTTACTTACGTGAATTTTCCGATATTTTAATAGTTATTCTGCTATTTCGGGCGGAGACGAATCCAACAACAGTATGACTGACTGATTCAGACCAATCTACTTGACAGTTATCCTTTTTTTTTTTGTAAGTTTCCAATTTATTTATTTTTTTTTTTTATTCATATTTATAAATTTTTTTTTCCTTCAATATTTCCGATATTTGAATAATTATTCTGCTATTCACGGCGGAGACAAATCCAACAAATCACATATCATCAAAATCGGTCCAGCCGTTCTTGAGTTATAAATGCTGTAACTAATCAGATCTTGTTTTATATATATAGATTCCGATATTCGGGGCGGGGACGAATCCAACAACAGGCTGACTGACTGATTCAGATCAATATATTTTAATTTTTTTTTTTATTATTTCGCAATTTTTTTTTAGATTCAGACAAATTGACACTGACTATTTGGCAGTATTTTTTCGAATTTATTTATTTATTTTTTTACTTGAATTTTTCCGATATTTTAAAAGTTATTCTGCTATTCGGGGTGGAGAGGAATCCAACAAATCATATATCATTGAAATCGGTCCAGCCGTTCTTTAGTTATAAATACTGTAACTAACCCGATCCTGTTTTATACAAGGTGTAACATAATAAACGCAAAACCTGAAAGTAGTTATGTATACTAGACCAGTACACCGCTCAGTGCAATTACTTTAAAAGATGATGCAATAATAACAGACTATTGCTCGTACAAACTAATTCCAAGTACTGTTTTGCTGAATCAGCTTAACTTGCCTCCGCTGCGTATTTGTCATGTAAACAGATATCAGGTAACTTGTTTAGTCTCAATCCAATTCTAATAACTGTTTTGCTTAATAAGCAAATATTAATAAATAAGACGCACACTGCGTGGGTGTGTTTTAGAAAGAGTTGTTTACTTGACGATGCCTATAAATAGCCATCGCCAAGCAGAGAACATTTAATATCGACTTAGCTCTCTTACCGTTCGCACTAACTGCATTAGTATTTTGAGTATTCATTATTAATTTTATATTTTTAAATAAATATATTTTTATAAAGTCACGCCGGCCTTTATATTTGACTAAGTAGTTTGTCCTAAATCGGTAACTGAATTGATTGCAACAATTTTTAATGCACTCATTTTTTTTAAGTATGCTAAAAATGCTTTTACTCCTTCAGTGCAATATAAAAGAATAAACTTATTCTTGATTCAGAGCAATAAGGCGATTTCAAATGCATTCCTCAAACGTATTTCTCAAACTGGACACATATACGTGCAAGTTTTATTGATAATGGGGGTATAAAGGTGCTTAAATAAGGGTAAACCCGTTAATTTTGGAAATGTGTTTATTGTTTTGAACTGATGAAGCATTTCTCTAATTGGGGTGTCTGAGGTCTTGCGTTTATTATGTTACAGCTTGTATATATAGATTATTGTTATATAAGTTATTTAACGAAGTAGACATTGAGTTTCTTGTCTATTCTTCTCGGTGGAATTAGCATCCCGAACTAGGTGGTAGAATCATACATAGTCAATTGATATATTCGTGAATTCTTTGAAGGTATATATTTTATATTAGGTATATAATAATAATAATAATAACCATGGCAACCGCTGTCAACGACACGTCGTTTTGTGTAAATAAAAATTTTTTTGCGAAGAAATGTAGAAAAGTATCCGTTTAGACATTAAAAAAACAACAAAAAACAACACAGTTCAAGAGCAAAATTTTACAATGCGAACGTGGGTTCGCAAAATGTGGTATTGGAAGAAAATACATATAACATCTGTAAATGGCCGAGCCCAGCCGAAGAAACCCCGTGCGGCTGTGTCGGCAGCGGGATGCCCGGTCACCTAGCGCACGCCCAACACCTTTGCCCGGCTCGCCCGCCTCGCCCCAGCCTTCGGAGGATGAAGATTTTTTCACACCGCCGACATCTGGGGCCTCTAGCGACGATGCCGGGATATCGGCGACTCCACCTACATTAACATCTGCGAGGAGAGGACGCCCACCGCTGCCGGCACGCCTGGGACCAGCGGGACATTGTGCTCCGCCCACGGCCCCTGCTACCGGTGGTGTAGTGCGCCGCATGAGATGGACTCCGGAATTAAATCTGAGTGTCATGCGGGCCTACTATGGTGCTACAGAGGGAGGAACCATCCTCACCGCTTACCGTCCGAAATTGTTGTCTCTGTTTCAGGGGCTTCACCCGACTGTCGCCGTAACTGCGCAACGACTATCGGATCAAGTACGTGCCATCCAGCGGTGCAAGTTGTTGGATGACACAGTGCTTGAGCGACTGCGCCGCGAAGCACTTCCTGCTCGTACTGACTCCAACGTGCGAAGTGTTGAAGAACCTATCTCTTTAAATAACTTCGCACGATCGGAGGAGGTAAATAGCGAGCAGGTAAGTGTTAGTGACCAGCTACAGGAGCAGGTGAGGAGAGCTCTGGAGGATGCATTTGCGGAGTATCGGTCTGCACCGATTTCCCTAAGACCATGCCTACCCCGTTTGCCCATGCATAGACGTAACATTTCGCTTGTGAGTGCCCTAGACAATGTTTTAAAGCCACACTGGGAGACCAGTGTGGACTTATGTGATACCCATTCTATTTTGTACTGTGGAGCGGTGGCGGTGTGTCGGGTGGCAGGTGTAAGATTTCCTAATCTACATCGAGCCACCCAACCCACAAATACTAAACCATTCTGGCAGTGCAGAATAGAGCGGCGTATAAATATGGCTAGGACACTCATAGCGAAATTGTTGTGCTTCCAGGCTGGAAACAACCGCCCGAGAGTTATGCGTTTCGTAGCCCAAGCCTTTGCAGGCACAGGAGTGGCTCCTGTGGACTATGTGGCAGGGGTCGCGGAACGCATAGACTACTGGAAGCAAAAAGTTTATGCATGGGCGAAGAGGATTCGCAGGTATAAGGCGAGAGCAGATAGATACCACGTGAATCGCACCTTCCAGACGAATCAAAGGAGTGTATACCAGGCTTGGGAGCGCCCCCAAGAGAGAGTGACTGACGTGCACTTGCCAAATGCGGCCGTGATGGCCGAGTTTTGGCGTAAAATTTGGTCAGTGCCCGTCAGTCACTCCGAGGGCGAATGGTTTGATGTTGTTGGACGATCCTGTGGGCCCATTCAGGAAATGGAGCCCGTAGTCATAAGCCGTGAAGATCTGGCCTGTGCGGTTCGTGCGGCGCCGAACTGGAAAAGTCCGGGGCCGGATGGACTGCACGCATTCTGGCTAAAGAGGCTCCAGGGCTCACATTCTCGTCTAGCGACTCAATTCCAAGAAGCTCTTCAATTGGGATCGCTCCCTAGCTTTATGACATCGGGTGTCACTCACTTGATTTACAAATCTGGCAGCACTTCGGAACCTAAAAATTATAGACCGATTACATGTCTACCTACGGTCTATAAACTCCTTACATCCATTCTGAGAATAAAAATCAATAATCACCTTAAGGCACAGCATATTCTATCGCCTACTCAGAATGGTTGTAAGGGGGGGTCCCGGGGTACAAAGGATTTGCTCCTCATTGATATGGCCATTTGCCAACAGGTGCGACGATCCAGAAAGAATGTCTCCATGGCCTGGATTGACTATAAGAAGGCCTATGATTCGGTGCCTCATACATGGCTGGGGAGGGTGCTAGAGCTGTACAGAGTACACCCGGCGCTGTGCTCTTTCCTCGGTTCGTGTATGAGGCAGTGGACCACAGTTCTTCGTCACCCAGGCTGTGGAGGCCTTTCTGGTTCGTCGGACTTGATAAAGATAAGCAGGGGTATCTTTCAGGGCGACAGTTTGAGTCCGTTGTGGTTCTGCTTAGCTTTGAATCCATTAAGTGCTATACTTAAGGATTCAAAGCTAGGTTACCATTTGCGGAGGGAGAGTGAGCCTATATCTCATCTACTGTACATGGACGACCTCAAGTTGTACGCTTCGAAGAAAACAGACCTGATGGAGTTGCTCAAAATAACCGGCAATTTTAGCAACGACATCGGAATGGAGTTTGGAGTAGACAAGTGTGCGGTCATCCATGTACAAAGAGGGAGAGTTGAAGATTCTTTTAATCTACAGCTCTCTGAAGATATATCCCTCAGGTCTCTCTCTGAAATGGATTCTTACAAGTATCTTGGTATGTCACAAGCCTTAAGTAAAGCTGAACAGGATATGAAACAATCATTGAAAGATCGGTTCTTTGCCCGCCTGATAAAAGTGTTAAAAAGCCTTCTATCAGGTGGAAATAAGGTCCGAGCTTTCAATGGTTGGATCATGCCTGTTCTTACATACTCTTTTGGCATACTAAGGTGGACTCAGTCTGAACTGGATGCCCTGGATAGAAAGGTCCGTCGATTGTTGACAGCGTATCGTATGCATCACCCGCGGTCATCTGTTATGAGGTTGTACATCCCGCGGAAGTGCGGTGGTCGTGGGTTTTTAAACGCTAAGACTCTACACAACCGCGAGGTGTGCAATCTCAGACAGTACTTTTTGAGTGTATCCGTGGTGATGTATCGAGATGTTGCCGCAATCGATAGAGGCCTAACTCCGCTTTCCTTGGCAAACGAGACCTGGCGAAGGCCCCAGGTGTTAAGTATTTCGGACCGCACAGCCATATGGAAGGGCAAGGAGCTACACGGACGGTTCTATCGGGCTCTTACAGGGCCTGATGTGGACCAGCTCGCTTCCGTGAACTGGCTACGCTTCAGCAACCTTTTTGGGGAAACTGAAGGGTTTGTCTTTGCAATTATGGACGAAGTTATCATGACGAACAACTACCGGAAGCACATCCTAAAGGACGGCACGGTTGACATTTGTCGGGCATGCCACCGTCCCGGTGAGTCTATTAGACATGTAGTTTCCGGTTGTTCTCGTCTTGCTAACGGAGAGTACTTGCACAGACACAACCAAGTGGCTAGAATTATCCATCAGCAACTTGCTCTTAAATATGGCCTTGTGGATTCTGAAGTACCGTACTACCAGTACCAGCCTCTTCCAGTTCTCGAAAGTGGTCATATCACGCTCTACTGGGATCGATCTATTATCACGGACAGGACTATTGTAGCCAATAAACCTGATATCGTGATAATAGATCGATCGATGCGTCGTGTAATGCTAGTTGATGTCACCATTCCGCATGATGAGAACCTTGTGAAGGCCGAAAAAGAAAAATTATCTAAATATTTGGACCCGGCCCATGAGGTTACCGCCATGTGGAATGTTGATTCAACTATCATTATTCCGATGGTCGTTTCAGTCAACGGCCTTATAGCGAAGAGCTTCGATAAACACCTTGAGAAGCTCTCGCTAGGCAGTTGGGTGAAGGGCCTGATACAGAAGGCAGTAATGTTGGACACGGCACGCATTGTGAGGAGGTTCCTCTCTTTGGAGCCCTGACCACCGGTAGCTTGGGTCGTAGACCTTGCTGTCGGTGGAGCACATTTTTATACAATATATATAAGAATATTTGTATTTTATATTTTTATATATATTTTATAAGAAATTATACTTAATAAATATATACATAATAATAAAAACTTTATTACATAGAACAAAAGTTTACAATTGCTAGGTTCCACAAAACCGATTAATCGGTTTGACTGTGGAAGGATGTCACACTCGAACATGAATACAAATTCATAATAAACAATTGCAGGTATTTAAAATCCAAGAAAGCTTAATTACATAAATCCCATTTGTTAGGTGTTGGTGTCGTAAGTTTCAAAAAGATATTTTTTATACATATTCGCAAATTTCTTTTTATTATTTTCTTATTTTCTATTATATTTTATATTATATTATTGTGAATTTTACATATTTTGTTCTACCTTCATTTTATTTATAATTCCCGCTAAGTACCCACGTTTAGTTTGCCTTTAACCTTTAAACCTACTATACGCCAGCGTAGCCTGCGGGCGGCGAGCCACAGTTTCACTTTCCATTCTTTTGCGGAAAATGTAGGTAATGGAAGAAGGAATTCATGGCACTGCCTTGGACTGGTTCTGCAGCCTTCTTACTAGCAGGCAACAACTTGCAAAAGTATATACTCTAATGAGTACGACGCTATTCACCACTGTTTATTTTATATATGAATGATATCCATGAACAAAATTTAGAATCAGCATAAATTGTGTGCTACGCAGAGTGCATTTTTATTCCATGGTCCAAACTGGGAATGTGTCCGTGACATTACTGAAAAAGACTTACTTTTGGTTGATAAATGGCTTCAAAACAATCTCCTAACACTATATACCGGGAAAACTAAATATATGCTTTTAATAAGACAGCCAGAAGTCAACTTCCACCTATGCCCGACATCAAAATTTATACCAGTAATCAGTCTTTCTTTTGACCTCACATACACATGGGACTCGATACAACGGACGAAAGAACTTAAATATCTTGGTCTCAATTTAGATGAGCGCTTGAATTTTGAGTCTCATATATCTAACTTAACAACTAGAATACGGAAAGTAATCGGTATTATGAAAATTTTGCGCAACTCTGCCAGTATGCATGTTCACAAACTTGTTTATTATGCTGTCTGCCAGTCCCTTCTTTCCTATTGCATCGGAGTCTGGGGACCTGCTGCTAATCTTTCTAAACCTACGACACTCTGTTACGAAAAAGAGCTTTCAGGTAAAATTGCCGACAGTTAAATACACTTTCGCTAAAAGAATCCTTCGATTTGAAAAATTCTTCTTTATCTGAAGCAAAGGTCGAAGTCACCAATTGGCTAAAAAGTGTCGATTACAAATATACTGAAGCTATTTTATTACTGTACTAGCTGACCCGGCGAACTTCGTACCGCCTAACATCAATGAATCTCATTTAATAGTTTTGCTGAACTTAATTTTGGATTTTATGAACGTAATACAATGAATTCTTTAAAAAAAAATTTACGTTTAATAGTTTATTAGTTCAATAATAGTACAAAAATCAAGTACTTTAATGGCGTGTCCACAAGACATGATTGAATTAAGCTGTGTATTGTGCTGCATGGGTTGTACTCGGGTTAATCATCTTTATTGAAACACCTTATTATATACTACCATTTTTCGAAAAAAAACAAATAATAATAATTCTGCAAATATATCTAATAAATCTGCATTTTGACGATTCATCAAAGGTCATTGATGGTAGTTTGGGAACCACCATCCATCAACCACCATTTATAGGTTATGTAAGTTACAAAAAAAAAAAAAAAAAAAAAAAAAAAAAAAAAAAAAAAAAAAAAAAAAAAAAAAAACCTGCTGCTGCTGCTGCTGCTGCTGCTGCTGCTGCTGCTGCTGCTGCTGCTGCTGCTGCTGCTGCTGCTGCTGCTGCTGCTGCTGCTGCTGCTGCTGCTGCTGCTGCTGCTGCTGCTGCTGCTGCTGCTGCTGCTGCTGCTGCTGCTGCTGCTGCTGCTGCTGCTGCTGCTGCTGCTGCTGCTGCTGCTGCTGCTGCTGCTGCTGCTGCTGCTGCTGCTGCTGCTGCTGCTGCTGCTGCTGCTGCTGCTGCTGCTGCTGCTGCTGCTGCTGCTGCTGCTGCTGCTGCTGCTGCTGCTGCTGCTGCTGCTGCTGCTGCTGCTGCTGCTGCTGCTGCTGCTGCTGCTGCTGCTGCTGCTGCTGCTGCTGCTGCTGCTGCTGCTGCTGCTGCTGCTGCTGCTGCTGCTGCTGCTGCTGCTGCTGCTGCTGCTGCTGCTGCTGCTGCTGCTGCTGCTGCTGCTGCTGCTGCTGCTGCTGCTGCTGCTGCTGCTGCTGCTGCTGCTGCTGCTTAGGTTTTTTTTTTTTTTAATTGAGTGAATAGGTGAGGCCCTCCGATATCCTTCGGAGCCATTTTGTAGGTTCGTTACTTATTTGGCTTTCTTGTTTTAAATTTTTGGTTATTTTATTGTAGTGTTCCTTTTATTCATAATTATCATTGGTTATTTTTCATAGTTTTAACTTCTATTGTTTTAATTACTTCTTTTATGTTTGCGACTGATGTGATTAGGGTTTTTGCGTTATTTCTCTTTTCGATTTCTAGGTATTTTTGATTCTGATCTTCATTGCTTATTTGCAGTTTTTGTTTTGGTCAGTTTGTTCCTGGTGCTTTTTGGTTCATATTTGTTGGAGGTTTTATTTCGGTTGTTATGATAATAATTTTGAATTTACTCGGCAACTTGCTGTTTGTCATTCCTGGTTTCTTTAATAGATTTATGGATATCATTATCTATGCGTCTATTATCCCGCGGGAAGAGTGCGGTCGCCGAGTATTTGGCGATTTCCCTGGCACGCGGTTCCTCGATCTACGCTAAAAGTTGGTATTTTTCCCTCGTTATCACTCCTCAAATCGCTCTGTACATGTTTTCCCAGTAACTTTCTTAGGTGTAAACATTGCTTATCTGAATATGGTCTTCTGCCAATGTTTAAATGGGTAGTACCTTTTCGTTTCACTGTGATGTCTATTTTAATATTTTCCTTTTTCACGGTCCACCAAAATGAGTATCTATGATTTGTTTTAGTCTTTATTATAATTTTGACTTGTATATGTGTTCTCTGTTTTTTATGTATATGGATTTTAGTTATTTCTTCCATCTGTTTATTCATCTTTATTCTTGAGTTTAGTTCCGGTATTATATTTTGGTTGTTTAATGACTGTTTAGATTCTTGAGTATATTTCTTCCAGTTTGCTTTTATGGTGTTGTATGTTCTTCTTATTATTTGTATCTTCCTTTTTGTGTGGTTTCCCAGTATAGGCTTAATTATACTTGTGTTATAATTTGAATTTATATGTGGTATGTTTATTTTTATTTTCCTTTTTAGCTTATATGAGTAGGGTTTGATTGGTTTACTATCCTCAGAATAGTTGAGTTTACCGCCAATCTTCCGTTTTCCTGTTTTTATTTTTATTACTGCTGTGTTATTTGTCCTTGTTTTTGGGGTTTTCCAGATTTTTGTATATTTGTATAGATTTGTGGTGGCCGATTTTATAGATTTCGTTTTGTTTCTTCTCTCTTGTATTGTTCTATTACCGTTATGTTGATTAGGTTTACATGTTTGTCCTACGTAGGTTTTAAGATCTTTTGCGTTATGTATATTCCTTTTTTGTGTGTCTTGGATTTGTTTTTGTGTCGTCGGTTTTTTACTTTGTAGGTTTGATTCTATTATTTTATGGTTTTTATTTTTGGCTCCTTCGGTTATTATGATCTTTGCGGTGTCTTCGGTTTTAACAGTATTCTACGCTTGATCTAGCAATTCTGTCCCATTTTTGCTTGATAGGGCAGTCCCAACTGAAGGCGTTGTGTTCCGTGTCCCCGTATTTCGCCGTTGTACAGTTCCGGCAGGCTGGTTTCTCGCCGGCTGTGCTCCTCGGGCAGTCTGCTCGCAAGTGCGGCCCGCCACAGTAGGTGCACAGGTCGGCGGTCTCCTGGCATAGTTTGCGGCCGTGGCCGTATCCCAGGCACCGGGTACACTGTATCAGGGGGGACTGGTCTTCCACTACCAGGTGTTGTAGATCTACAAAGACCCGCCCTGCTGTAGTCAGTTTTTGCCAGAATTTGGTGGAGACTTCCAAAATCACGTGATTTTGATGTGGATTTCGTGCTCTCCGGCGGTATTTGACAATCGCCTCCAGGTCCTCCCCGGTCATGTCGGCAGTCAGTCCCGCGTTTTGAGTTTTTAATGATGTTACTATGTCTGCATCGGTGTTGTAGCTCATCACATCCTTAAGTATAATCAACGGATTTTTATTTTTGGCTTCTTCCACCTTGAGCTCCTGATTTCCCTTGAGTTTGGTTTTAATTTTGTTTAGGTCCTCTTTACTGTGACAACTTAGCACCACCTTCTGGTTTTTTATTTTTCGGACCTTCTGAACTTGGAAGCCGGTTGTTCTGGCTTCCAAGGTTTTCCTAACCTTGCCGAGCACCTCGTCACTCGTGTCCATCTCTTCTTCCGAGGACACTATTATCGAGTGACTGGGGTGATTAGGCAGGGCTTTTGGTGTTTTTTGGCTTCGTTCAGGTCCCGAAAGGACATCGGCATATGAGGGCGTTGTCTCCCTTAGGGCCGCTACCTGTTTTGCTGTCTCTTCCGAGACCTGACGCAGCTCTTTTACTTCCTGTACTAGTTGGTCCAGGTTGTGCATGTTGTCACACTTCGGTGCCCCTTTCGGTATTGTGGTATCTTGCCCTATTACATCAAAGGAAATCAGGTCCCTGATGGTTTTAACTGTCGCGAGTACTTCTGTCACCGGTGTGCTAAGATTTGTTTCCTTTATGGTGTCCGTCAGTCCAGTCAGTTGTTTCAGGTGGTCTGTTTGCATACTCCGTAACTCTTCCTCCTTCTGTCTTTTCAGCTGTTCTAATTGCAACATGAGTGCCTGTCTCTGTTCCTTCTGTTTGAGGGTTATCTCATATAACCCTGACAGACTTGCCATAACTTTTTCCTTGATCGTGGTTTTGAGGTTTCCAGACTGCTCCAGTTGGGCCTTGCCCTCCTGGAACAGTGTGTTGGCCTTGGATCCTGGTTTTCCTGTAGGAGTTAATTCTTTTTTATTTGTTTCAGGTCTGCTGGTCTGCGGTTCCATGGATTTCTTCGGCTTCGTGGGACTCGCCTTTTTTTGGTATGGTACTCGATTTTTCGCGCTACCCCTACGAATGGGGTGTCTGCGGATAGGGGCTGACGAGGGCTGTGCAACGATACCAAATTTGGACCTTCGCTAGAAGAAAATTTTGAAAATTTTGTGATTTAAAAATCCAAAAAACGGTCTATGTATGGAAAGTTTATAACTTTCCTTCGAAAAAATTTGAGGAAATGGTCCGGATAGATCGGGCTCGATGTATCGAGTTTAAATATCTCAATGTTTACTATACTAAAGTCAAAAGAAACTATGGAAAATCGACGAAAACCCAAATTATCGCACTCAGCACTGTACCTCGGTTCGGTATGCGGTTTTGTCAAATTTCGCGCTACCCCTACAATTGGGGTGTCTGCGGATAGGGGCTGACGAGGGCTGTGCAACGATACTGAATTTGGAATTTCGCCAGAAGAAAAATCTGAAAATTTTGGGGTTTAAAATTCCAAAAAATAGTCAATGTAGGAAAAATTTATAAATTTCCTTCGGAATTTTCCTCGGGAAATTGTCTTAATAGAACGGGCTCGATATACCGAGTTTAAATATATATAGGTTGTATACACCAAGTCAAAAGAAAGTAGTGAAAATCTGCTGCTTAGGTTAGGTTAGGTTAGGTTAGGTTAGGTTAGGTTAGGTTAGGTTAGGTTAGGTTAGGTTAGGTTAGGTTAGGTTAGGTTAGGTTAGGTTTTTTTTTTTTTTTTTTTTTTTTTTTTTTTTTTCCCTTTAATACTGCTGCTATCGCTATTGCAGCACCCTTTGTCTCTTTATATTTATATTCTTAACTCAAATAAAATAAACTTTTTTTTTTTTTTTTTTTTTTTTTTTTTTTTTTTTTTTTTTTTTTTTTTTTTTTTTTTTTTTTTTTTTTTTTTTTTTTTTTTTTTTGTCCCCCCCTTGGTCTTAGGACAATGCTATCTTACTGTCTACTTAGGTTACTACTGCTAATTCTATTGTACTAGCTACTTGGTTTGGACTTGGGGTCCCTAAATATTATTTCTATACAAAGGAACAGAGATATTTGACAGCTTTTGGTGCTTTATTTAGGCAGATCTAACTACAAAAATTCCCTGAATATTTCTGTTCCGACAATTAGTGTTAGCATAAAAAGGCGTAGGTAAAACAGGCACGGCATTTAATGACATTTTAGTATTATATGACGGCGGGACCTGCGTGTCGGCTACAATGATTCCACTAGCATTACTTCTGCTTAGTTACAATATTGCTATACAAGTAAACATTTACCAGGGTTATCCTGCTTTAGGACTGCGGTAGCCTGCTTTCCCGCTACAGTGCATTATTTTCCTAGATATTATTACTACTACTATTACAATTTAACTATATGGTGAGTGTTCAGCTAACTACGGAAATGTTAGGCAGCACTTAGGTACATTATGATGGCAGACCGCTACATGCGACGACCACTACAAAAGTACAGCTACAATACTAATAATTACTAAATTAAACATTGATTTTAATTAAACATTGTGTTTGGTCATGATCCCAGCACTGTTAACTGCTGCCATTACATTATTATGGCGTTCCTAACTTAACTCTTAATCTAAATTATTACTACACTATGCTACGGTAGAGCCATTGGCTCTTGCTGCTGTCCGCATGACCGAACGGCAGAAGGCCAATAACTCCTGTCTGCCGTTGTCGTCCCCGAACGCTTCCCTTATTCCCGCTCGGTTCATCCGCCACCCCGTCCTTTGCTCGCAGTCATATCTCGACCTCCCGAATCGGGGGCAGTCCATTATAATGTGCTCCACTGTCTCCTCTGACTCATCGTCACAGACGCAGAATGGGGTGCTCGATAAACCGAACCGAAACAGGTATGCTCGTATTCCCCCATGACCCGTAAAGAGTTGGGCGCCCAGGTTGTCATAGTGCGTACCCCGAAAGACTTTGTGCGCCTGTCGCACGTCGCTCACGAAGATCTTCAGAGTTGCTCCTGTTTCCTCCTCCAGGAACCGTGTCTGCCACGCATCCAGGGTTTCAGTCCTGATGAGGCGCTTCACGAAGGATAGGGGGCAGCAGTCGTATTCCGGGGCCCGCTTATCATGTAGGGCTCCTTGTTTGGCGAGTTCGTCAGCTCTTTCGTTCCCCGGAAAACCGGAGTGCGCCTTTATCCAGCATAACTTGAATTCGACTCCTTCGTTCCCGAGGCTAGCAAGCTCCGCTCTGATGTTTACCGCGATCTGATGGAGTGTGCCGCAGTCCTGGACAGTCTGCAAGGCGGAGAGCGAGTCGCTTATTATGTAGTGCCTTTTGAGATTCCGTTGCTTGCCCGCCATTTTGATCGCTTTGTAGATGGCAGCCAGCTCAGCCTGGTATACACTGCAACCGTCATACAATCTAAACCGGGCGTGCACCTTTTCCCTGCCATCTATCCATTGAGACACCGAGGCACCCACCTTGCCTTCAATCTTACTGCCGTCCGTGTAAATGTGGCTCCACCCCTTCTCCAGCTTCGACATGTCCCCCGGCTCCCTAATTTTCTCAACCTCAAGGGCCGGGCGGTCCGCCGGGTCCGGAAGGTCGTAGGGGCTCACTTTCATCTCGAGTGGCCTTCCGCACAGTGCTGTCACCTCTTTGCCCCTTTTAGCCTCGTATAGTTTGACCTGCTCTCGGGCCCTGAGGTCCAGAGGAAGAATCCCAGCGAGTACCGCTGTAGCGGTGAGCGACGCCGTCCTGTGCGCCTTGGTGATGAGGATGGAGAACTGTCGGGTAGTTCTGTCTAGCCTTCGCTTGCATTCCTTTTTGGCTCCCGAGGTTCCCCAAACGTTGGCCGCATAGAGCATGGTGGGCTCGATGACCGCATGGTAGAGTGTTTTAATTACTTCGCTATTAAGGCCCCAGTTTGCTCTCGCGGTCGTTGAGATCATCTTGTGGAGATTTATTGCCTTCCTGGAGGCTTCCTCAATGTGCGCCACGAAGTTTAGACTCCGGTCAATGGTTAGCCCCAATATTTTGAGGCTGGTGGAGAACGTTATGGGGGTGCCTTCCATGAGTATCTGTGGCTGGTCGTACTTCAGTTTTCGTGTTAATAGCAGGGCCTGTGTCTTCTGAGCTGCAAATTTAATTTTCGACCGTCTACTCCACAAGGTCACAAGTTCAAGGGCCGAGGCGATGGACTCTTCCACCTCTGTCGCGGTGTTCCCCTGAGCTATTATAAGTAGGTCATCTGCGAATGCTTGCATGTGGGCCTTTAACTGCCTGGCGTCCTGGAGCAAGGGATCCAGGAATACGTTCCATAGTATGGGCCCGCATGTAGACCCTTGGATACATCCCTTAGTAGTCCGCCTACTTGTCCTGTGGTTGGCATACCGCAGCTCCACTTCCCGGTCTGACAGGTAACTTTGGATCAGCTTGAGCAGTGCCTGATCAACTCCACGCGACGACAACCCAACGATGATGGACGGCCACCACGCGTTGTCAAACGCCCCCTCTATGTCAAGTGACACCATGACGACCAGCTTCCGGTTATTGATGCCATCTCTGACTAGCGTCATGGCGTCGTAGAGGGCGTCCTCCGTGCTTCTTTGCGGGGTGAATCCGTATTGTCTTTCGCTGAGCTTCTTATTGGCGCCAAGGAAGTGGGTGAGCCTGTTCACAAACGCTTTTTCCAGGATCTTCCCCAGGACCGGAAGGAGTCCGATGGGTCTGTATGCCTTAGGGGTGTCATAACTTAGCTTCCCTGGCTTGGGTATAACTTTAATCACGGCCTTCTTCCAAGTTTTCGGGAAATGCCCCAACTTCAGGCATCTGTTGAATAGCGCTAGGAGTATATTGGGCTGGTATCCTTCTATCTGCTGGCAGATGTCCGCGGTGAAGCCATCCTCCCCGGGAGCCTTTTTAGGGTTCATGCCGTGCAGGACTGTTCTTATTTCCTGGGTGGTGAACAGCCTGGTATTTTCCGTCAGTGTATGCAGTAGCCGCTCGACAATGAGGTTTGCGTTTCCGCGCATGAATGCCTGGGCCTCGTCGTCGGAGTCCGGGTCGTCCTCCGGGTAGAAGGTCGCAGCCAGCAGCTCCGCGGAGTCGGCGGCCGTCAGGATTGTCCCGCGCTGTGGACAGCGAAGCAACTCTTCCTCTTTGTTCGCACCACACACCTTTAACACTCTGTAGATGCACTGCCACATGCTCTCTTTCTCCTGGCGTGAGCAAAAGCTCTTCCAACTCGTAGTAATCGCCGATGTTATAGCCTCCTTGTACTCCGTCCTGGCTCTTAAGTAATCTTGCAGGACGGTCTGCTTGCGTCTGGAGCTGGCGTTCCTGTACCTCCTGCGGAGACGCGTGGCAGTGCTCCTGAGGTCCTCCAGATGGGGCGTCCACCAGTGTGCGGCCTTCTTCCAGCGCTTTCCCTTCACCGCTGGGATAGTCTCGCTGCAGGCGCAGGCCACAGCCTCTGTAAGCCTCTGGACAATTGCATCCAGTTCCTCGGCTGTTGTAACCTCCGCAATGGTCCTCTCGCTGATGTTTTGGGTGTTAAGGTTGGCAGTCAGGTGCTCTCCAAACTTTGGCCAGTCCGCTTTGGCTGTGTTGTAGATCCTCGTTACCGCCCCGCGTTGCGGGGCGCCCCGAGGACCCAGAACGAGACTGAAGCGGATCGGCCTATGGTCGGACAAGTCGGAGAACTGTGGGTCTACTCTCCAGTCCACGATCTTCGGGAGGATGGTGGCCGATACAGCTGTGACGTCCACGATGCTGGAATAAAGTAAGTCACCTCGGTGTATATAGAAGGTGGGTGTATCTCCCCTGTTGAGCACTCTCAGGTCCTCCGCCAGGAGCATGTCCGCAACCGCTGCGCCTCTCCTATCCTCCGTGTCACAGCCCCACCAGGGACTCTTAGCGTTGAGGTCCCCTCCTAGGATGATATTTGTAGTGTTTAAGGCTTCCAGGCACCTAGACGTCTCGTTGAGGTACACCTCGATGTCAACGTCCCCCTGGAAGTACGCACTAATGACTCCTATTTTTAAGTTACCCATGTCTATTGTGACGGCTACAATGTTTTTAGTTACTAGGTCAGGGTTTACACAAATTTGCAAGGAAGGGTCGGAAACGACGACGGCAGCTTTAACGGGCTGCGTGCCCGTTCGGCATTGAACTACCCGCGAGCTGCATGACAAATAACCTTTAGTGCCCACATAGGGTTCTTGGAGGAGCATTACTGCCACCCCGTTCATGGCCGCCCTGTTTAGGAGGTCCTTGGTGGCAGCGTAGCTTCTTGCTAAATTAGCCTGTACAAACTCTGCCCTCGCCAATGAGCCCTTAGCAATACGCGACCCCGACTCTGGATAGTTTGTCCCACCTCACCCACTCCGGACACTCGTGACTCCATGCAGGATGAGTGAGTGGGACAGCTTTGTTTGACCTACAGTTCGCGCACCCCGGGGGCCCGTTGGAATTGGTACACGCCCTGGTGTCGTGGGACTCACCACAATACCCGCACGTGGGCTCCTTGGCCCCGCAGTCCCTCGCCCTATGGCCGTAACCCATGCAGTGGTAGCATTGGAGTACCGGAGATTGATCCACGACCGCCACCATCTGGAACCCTATCCGGATCCTTTCGCCTATCACCCTGCCCCATACCGCAGGGCTCACCTCCAGCACAATGTCGGAGATTGATTTGTTCCTACTTCTAATTCTTCTTTGGAACTTCGAGTACCTCTTCTCCTTGGGTATTCCGGAGAGTAGGTCTGCGTTTTGTTTAAAGAGGGCTTCCTCGACCTGCGAGTCGTTGAGGTCAAAAGCCACCCCTCTCAGTCGGATCAGTGGGTTCTTATTCTGCACATTCCTGACCGTGAGGCGGGCGTTGGAGCGACAAAGGGCCTCGCCAAACGCGGTCCTCTCCTTCTCGGTCTCACATGCCACGACCACCTTCTGGTTCCGTACCCTGCGAAGGCCTGCTACGCCTATTCCGAGGTCAACTATATTGATCGAGCTCTTGACCGCTCGAATGACGTCCTCGCTGGAGTGACGCGGGTCCAGTGACTCCACAACCATCGAGTGTGTAGCCCTGGTGACTGCTGCATAAGTTGGCTTCGCGCCAGCCCGCCCGGTTTCCGCGCCTGGGCTTAGCCTATTGGTTGTAGTGGGACGGGGGCTCTCCGGCTTGCTGAGTTCCTCTCGCCGCCTGCCCTCCCGCCCATCTGCTAGTTGGTCCAGCTTCTCTTTTATCTCTGCTAGCGCGATCTCCGTCCCCAGCATGGTCGGCGGGCCCGTGGGGGGCGACGGCGGCTCCCTGTCGCGCAGCTCGTCGAGGCTGCGTGCGATGCCCCTCACGCGCTCCTGAAGGGGGCCCATAGCTGACCCGAGCTCTTCCCTCAGCTGATGTTCCGTGAGTGGGGGTGGCCGGGCCTGTGTGGTCTCAGCGAACTCCTGCCTGAAGCCTATCAACTCATTGAGTACCGTCTCCAGCAGGTGTGTGGACGGCACTGGCTCCGGTTGCGGGTCCAGCATAGGATCCCACTGCAGCTCGGGTAGTGGCGATCGCGGTTTGACTGCCTTTCCGATCTCGTCCTGGAGGCGCTCCATCGCTCGACGTAGTGAACCGAGCTCCTCCTCCAAGGCTATAAGTCGGGAATTGAGCACTCCCAGGACGTCCCGTTGGGCTTCGTCTGCTCTCGAGACAGTTGTGGTCTGCTGAGTTCTTGTTTGGACCACAAGTGTTCTTATTTCTCCCCGGATTGATCCAATGTCCTTGAGGGGGGCGTCCAACTCATAATTAAGCCATCCGCGTATCCCCTCCGCCACCTTATGGGTGCTAATTATGGCATCATGCGTGTCCCGCAGTTTGGTCGCGAGATCCACGTTGAGCGCGGTCAGCTGCTTAGTGTGCGCCCTCTCAGTCCTGACAATCTCGCGAGCCGATCGCACCCTCTCTCTTTCCAGCTCCGTGATGTGCCTCGACCTGGAGTCGGAGATGGCGAGGACAAGCTCGTAGAGCGTCTGTAGACTCTCCAGGGCCTCGATCTTAAACTCCCTCTTCATATTTCCTGCCCTCTCCAGAGCGTCTTTTCCTGAGAGGTAAAGCTCATTGGCCCTCTTCGTGGCAAGGTCCATAGTCACGCCCGTCCTTCCGCCGGGCAGCAGACTCGACCTTCTGCTACCCATGGTCTGCGCGTCCGCGTCGGACCAGTCGTCGGCCGAGCTGATCGAGTCCCGCCTTTGGCCCACCTCCCGGTGTTCGCTCTCCAGCGGCGGACCCTCAGGCTCCTCCTCTCGTCCCTTCGCCGCTCCCACCGCTGGCTCTCTCACGGTCTCCGTCGGCGGGGTGAGGGTGCGGTCCGCGCGGTCCTGATCCCGTCCAGTGGGTGTCGACTCCACCAGCCCGTGCGCCATCTTTCTCGTTGTTTGGGCTCTCTGCTCGTTCCCAGGACCCATCCCCGATGTCACGGGAGCGATCTTCTTTTTGGCCGTTCTGGCCGACCTGGCCGCCGGAAGCACGGTTAGGTTAGGTTAGGTTAGGTTAGGTTAGGTTAGGTTAGGTTGAGCTGCCGCCAACTATACACCGGGGTGGTGAGGTCCATGGCCTTGTACGGCGCGCCGGTGTGGGCGGACGCCCTGAACGCGCGAACCCGGACCCTCCTGCGGAGACCGCAGAGGGTTATGGCGATCAGGGCGATTCGCGGATACCGCACCGTCTCGTACGAGGCCGCGTGCGTCCTAGCGGGGACCCCACCTTGGGATTTAGAAGCGGGGGTGTTGGCCTCAGTCTTCCGTCAGAAGGCGGAGGTAAGAGGCCAAGGAGGCGCCCCACCAGATGAGGTGGCGAGGTGGCGGCGGCGGGCACAGAAACGTGCCCTTCGAGAATGGCGGAGCCGACTCGAAGAGCCGAGTGCTGGTCACTGGACCATACGGGCGGTGCACCCTGTGCTGGAAGAATGGGTGCACCGAAAAGCGGGAGACCTCACCTTCCGGCTGGTGCAGCTCTTGACGGGGCATGGTTGCTTCGGCAAGTACCTGCACCGTATAGCCGGAAGAGAAGTAGACCCGAAATGCCACGAGTGTGGCTGCGCCGAGGATACGGCGCAGCACACGCTCGAGGCATGTCCTGCCTGGGAAGAGGGGCGCGGCGCGCTAGTCGCAACGTTGGGAAGGGACCTCTCCCTGTCGGCCATTGTTCGCTCTATGGTCAGCAGCGAGAGGTCATGGGAGGCGATGGTGACCTTCGCGGAGGAGGTTATGGTGGCGAAGGAGGCGGCGGAGCGGGTCAGGGAGGATGATCCCCTCGCTGACCCGCACCGGCGTCGAAGAGTAGGTCGGAGGAGACGGCGACAAGCCGATTTAATGCCTCCGTAGTGAGGGCGTGCGCGGGTGATGGCATCGGGGGCCGTCACCTGCATTGCACACGCGCCCGCGAGAAGGAGGGGGCGTGCTTGTGTTTCGGCACGCTCCCCTGATAGGAAAGCGATGGATGTGGAAATGCAACGAGATGAGTCCTCAAGGGACAACCGCCGGAGAGGCCGCGGACGACATCTAGGACCCGTAGCCCTCCTTTGTGGCGGCGAGTAAGAAACACCGTGGAGGTTTTAGTCGGTATGCTGCTGCGGTCCCCGCGCCGCGAAACAGCGGGGCGAGGACCACAGCAGAGAGTCCGACACTCCCCCGTCCGTCCACCCGAAGGCGGACGGGGGGTCTTTAAAAGATTTCCTTCACGTAAAAAAAAAAAAAAAAAAAAAAGGTTAGGTTAGGTTAGGTTAGGTTAGGTTAGGTTATAAGTCGGCGAGCCTCCGCATCAGTGGGCTCGATGACTCGGTCCAGTTGGACGAGCTCATCGCTGCGGTGGCCAAAGCAGGAGGATGCGACCTGCAGCGCGTGAAGTGCGGCGACATACGGGCGGGTTACGGAGGCCTGTTCTCGGCCGTTGTGACCTGCCCCGTGGAGGCCGCCAAAAAGCTGGCCGATGCGAGGCGGCTGCTCGTGGGCTGGGTGTCCGCGGACGTGGCGCTGCTGCGGGCGAGGCCGCTGCGCTGCTTCCGCTGCCAGGTGGAGGGGCACGTCGGCGCTCTCTGTCCGGCGGGAATAGCGGACAGCAGGGAGCGCTGTCACAACTGCGGGCAGCCGGGACACCAGGCGCGGGATTGCGCAGGGGCCGCACACTGTCTAAGTTGCGGCAAACTCGGCAAGTCCGCCGATCACCGGGCGGGCTCAAAAACCTGTGGTTCACGCCCCACAGGAAAGAAGGCCCCAGTGCGCACCTTCGAGCGGCCAGCACCGCTCAGGACGCGCCAGACCGAGGCGGAGGTAAGAATGGAGACTAACAATGGGTAGTCGTTCCCCCGTTGTTAGTCTCCTACAAACAAACCTCAACCACTCTGCCAGAGCTCAGGATCTCTTGCTGCAGAGCATGGCAGAGTGGTCGATCGACGTGGCAGTGGCGGCGGAACCGTATTTTGTTCTGCCCGCCAGCAACTGGGCTGGCGACACGGACGGCACGGTGGCAATCCTGCTGCCAAGGTGTGGGGGCTCTCTGTCTCTCGAAGACGTCGAGAGGCAGAGGGGCTTTGTCGCTGCTCGTGTGGGGGGCATGGTGGTGGTTGGGGTGTATTTTTCGCCAAACCGACCACTACCCGAGTTCGAGGCCCTCCTCTCGCGACTCGGCGACCTTATTGGGCGTTGTCGGCCGCGTCCCGTTCTCGTCGCGGGGGACTTCAACGCCAAGTCCTCGGCGTGGGGTTCCCCCGTCGATGACGTGAGAGGGGAAGGCCTTGAAGAGTGGGCGCATGCTCAGGGACTGGCGGTGCTAAACCGGGGCACAGCCTACACCTGCGTCAGGCGAGACGGCGGCTCGGTGGTGGACGTATCATTCGCCACCCCGTCGCTGGCGAACCGGATACGGGGCTGGAGAGTCGTCGACTCGGTGGAGACCCTGTCTGATCACGTGTACATCAGATTTGTGGTCTCCGCCGAGTCTCAGGCCGCCGTACCGGCTGACGTGGTTGGGGGTGGGCCGAGGTGGGCCTTGGCGCGCCTAGATGTTGAAGCAGCAATCGAGGCAGCAGAGGTGCAGGCCTGGACACCGGCGCCGGTCTCCCCGTTCAACATCCAAGAGGAGGCCGAGTGGTGTAGAGCCGCAGCCACGGCAATCTGCGATGCCGCCATGCCCCGTGTACGGCATGCAGCTCCTCGCAGACGACAGGTGTACTGGTGGTCGCGCGAAATTGCGCAACTCCGATGCGCCTGCGTCGCTGCGCGCCGCCAATACACCAGACAGCGGAGAAGAAGGCGTCAGAACCCACCGCTTTTACCGGGTCTGACGCCCAGGGAGGAGGAGCTGTATGCCGTCTACCGGGCTGCAAAAACAGCATTGCAGGTGAAGATCGCGGAGGCAAAGACGCGTGCCCGTGAGGAGCTCCTGGCGAGCATCGAAGCCGACCCCTGGGGACGCCCCTACCGCATGGTGCGGAACAAACTCCGCCCCTGGACGCCCCCCCTTACGCAGACTATGCCGCCGGCGTTTGCGGATGTCGTGCTGTCGGCCCTTTTCCCAGAAGGAGCGGCTCCCAGTGCTCCGGCAATGTTCCGGACACCCGGACCCAACATGCCGTCGAGCGAAACCGCTCCCGAAGTTACGGAAGAGGAGCTGAACGCCGCTGTCCGCAGACTACGGGCGAAAAAGGTGGCACCCGGGCCAGATGGAGTCCCCGGCCGAGTGTGGGTTCTGTCCCACGGTTCGCTCGGCCGTCGTCTCAGGGCTCTCTGGACCGAGTGCTTCAGGCAGGGCCGGTTTCCTCAGCTTTGGAAGTTGGGGAAACTGGTCCTGATCAGGAAGGAGGGGCGCCCGGCAGACTCGCCGTCCGCCTACCGCCCCATTGTGTTGCTCGACGAGGTCTGCAAGCTCTTCGAGAGAGTGATTGCGGACAGACTCGTCGAGCACCTTTCTCAGACGGGGCCGGACCTGCACGAGTGCCAGTTTGGCTTCAGGAGAGGCAGGTCCACGGTGGACGCGATAAGGCGGGTCCAGGTGTTGGCGGAGGAGGCCGTGGAGCAAGGGGACGTGATACTGGCGGTGTCCTTGGACATCGCCAACGCCTTCAATTCCGTCCCCTATCCATCGATACTGGCGGCCTTAGAACACCACGGCGTCCCCGAATACCTCCACTTGACCATCTCGGATTACCTTGCGGACCGGCGGGTAGTTTACCCCGGACCGTCGCGGTGGCAGGAGCGGACCGTCGGGTGCGGGGTTCCACAGGGGTCGGTCCTCGGACCGCTCCTGTGGAACATCGCCTACGATTGGGTCCTGCGTGGCGCGTTGCTGCCGGGTCTGGCAGTGACGTGCTATGCGGACGATACTCTGGTCACCGCGAGGGCCCGGAGTCATAGGGAGGCGGCGTTGCTGGCCACAGCTGGCGTGGCACAGATAGTGGGCCGCATACGGCGGCTCGGCTTGGAGGTCGCCCTGAACAAGACCGAGGCCGTGTTCTTTCACGGTCCAAGGAACCGGCCACCCCCTAATACTTACATCATTGTTGGGGGACAGCGCATTGACATATCGGCCCAGATGCGCTACCTGGGCCTCATGTTAGACGGGCGTTGGACTTTTAGGGCCCATTTCGCCGCCCTAGCGCCAAAACTAATGGCGACTGCAGGGGCCCTCTCAAGGCTCTTGCCGAATTTGGGCGGGCCAGAGGCCTCGGTGAGGAGGCTATATGCGGGGGTGGTGCGATCCCAGGCCCTATACGGGTCCCCAATCTGGGCGGGCGCCCTAACGACCCGAAGCGTGGTGCCGCTGCACCGCGCGCAGCGGGTTGTAGCCATCAGAATCGCCCGAGGGTACCGCACCATCAGTTTCGAGGCGGCGACACTCCTCGCGGGTACGCCTCCCTGGGAGCTGGAGGCCCAGGCGCTCTCCGAGCTTTATGCCTGGCGTAGGGATCCCAACAACACCCGGGATCCCGGCTCCCCGAGAGCGAGGCGGACAGAGTTGCACCGAGCTGCGCTGGAGAGCTGGCGGATCAAGCTCGCCCATCCCACTGCCGGTCACGCCGTCATCGCTGCGCTGCTGCCGGTCTTCTGGGAGTGGCTGGGGCGACGACACGGCGTCCTCACGTACCGTCTGACGCAGGTACTGTCCGGGCACGGTTGCTTCGGGCGGTATCTGTGGCGGATCGGTCGTGAGGAGGCGGAGCGCTGCCACCATTGTGCGGCCCCAGAAGATTCGGCGGCGCACACGATGCTGGTGTGCCCGGCATGGGATGCCGAGCGGCGCCGGCTCGCCGGAGCGCTCGGTGCAGGGGTACGGGCGCTATCGCTCCCGACCGTGATGTCATCCATGGTTGGGAGCGAGAGCGCCTGGGCGGCAATGGCGGCCTTTTGCGAGGCCGTCATGTCCGCGAAGGAGGAGGCAGAGCGGTTGAGGGAGGAAACGTCCTCCAATCCCGCTCGCAGACGGCGCGTTGGGCGAAGGCGCAGGGACTACGCCCGGAACGACCTTCGCCCACCGTAATCTCGGCCTGCAGGCGTCGGGGGGGGGCACCCTGGCGCCCTAGCACTTAGCAGGCCCGCGTCGTCATAGCGCTGCGTCCACGCAGCCTCCAACAGGCGGTAGGGGGAGACCGAACTCCCCCCTACATGTGTCGAGGTCCGCGCCAAACTGCGGACCAGGCCCGCCGGTGCCACAGAGGTCATGCCAGTGACGATTCCTGTGGCCCGGCAAAAGGGCAGTAGGACGCCGGGGGGTTTTAGTGGGTGCGAGCCCCACATAACCACCCGGGCCGTGCCCTCGGCCCGGGGGTATGCGCTAGGCATTTCCCCCCGTAAAAAAAAAAAAAAAAAAAAAAAAAAAGGTTAGGTTAGGTTTTTTTTTTTTTTTTTTTTTTTTTTTTTTTTATCTGTCTTTTCTGCTGCTTTTGCTGATGCAGCACCCTTTATCTCTTTATATTAATTTTTTACTTGGTAAATGATACTTTTTTTATTTTTTTTTATTTTTTTTTTTTTTTTTTTTTTTTTTTTTTTTTTTTTTTTTTTTTTTTTTTTTTTTTTGTGTTCCCCTCTTATAGGCTAGTGCTACATCTAGGTTAGTTCATACTAACTACCACACTAAATATAAACAAAAATTTTATACTACGATGAGCTAACTATAATATGTATCATAAGCTTAACCGTTCGGCAACCTATTGTACAGCTAATGTTTTACGACTAAGATGTATTAGTCTGGTTATACACGAGTTATTTATACTTAAACAATACAGCATATTTGCGCCAGATTAGGCGTTATGGATGACATTGCTTCTAATAATATGAAATAAATAACAATTCAATATTTTATACAATTCTATTAGGCGCAGCTATGCGCAGCCGATCATTTGCCCAATGCAGCTGACATGTACCAGTCAACTACATTGTGCAAATAATGGGTTGATTACTGTTAGTGCATTATAAACCTAGATATCATTACAACTACAATTACAGTATTATACAAGTAAGTGTTCAAAAGACCACAAAAGTATTCGAATTAAAGTTACAATTACAATGCTAATGACTAATTATACTAATTATACATTGTGCTCTATTAAAATCCTAGCGGCGCTACTAACTATTACTACATTATTGTGCCGTTCTTAACTTTAATCTATAATCTACTTTATTACTAGCTATACTACGGTAGAGCCATTGGCCCTGGCTGCTGTCCGCATCACCGAACGGCAGAAGGCCAATAACTCTTCCCTGCCGTTGTCGTCCCCGAACGCTTCCTTTATTCCCGCTCGGTCCATCAGGCATCCCATCCTTTGCTCGTAGTCATACCTTAACCTTCCGAATCGGGGGCAGTCGATCAAAATGTGCTCCACTGTTTCCTCCGATTCGTCGTCACAGACGCAGGACGGGGTGTTGGATAAACCGAACCGAAACAGGTACGCTCGTATACCCCCGTGACCTGTAAACAGTTGGGCGCCCAAGTTGTCATAGTGCGTACCCCGAAAGACCTTGTGCGCTTGTCGCACGTCGCTAACGAAAATCTTCAAAGTTGCTCCTGTTTCTTCCTCTAGGAACCGTGTCTGCCACGCGTCTAGGGTTTCGGTCCTGATGAGGCGCTTCACGAAGGACAGGGGGCAACGGTCATATTCCGGTGCTCGCTTATCATATAGAGCTCCTTGTTTAGCGAGTTCGTCAGCTCTTTCGTTACCCGGAAAGCCAGAGTGTGCCTTTATCCAGAATAACTTAATTTCGACTCCCCCGTTCCGGAGGCTAGCGAGCTCCGCTCTTATGTTAACTGCAATATGATGGAGTGTGCCGCAGTCCTGGATAGTTTGTAGAGCGGAGAGCGAGTCGCTTATTATGTAGTGTCTTCTACGGTTACGTTGTTTGCCTACCATTTTGAGCGCTTTGTAGATGGCAGACAGTTCAGCTTGATATACGCTGCAGCCGTCGTATAATCTAAATCGGGCGTGCACTTCTTCCCTGCCATCTACCCATTGAGACACCGAGGCACCCACTCTACCTTCAATCTTACTACCATCTGTGAATATTTGGCTCCATCCCTCCTCCAGTTTCGCCATATCCTCCGGTACTCTAATTTCCCCAACCTCGAGGGCCAAACGTTCCGCCGGGTCCGGAAGGTCGTAGGGACTCACTTTCGTCTCCAGTGGTCTTCCGCAGAGCGCGACTACTTCTCTGCCCCTTTTGGCTTCGTACAGTTTGACCTGCTCCTGGGCCCTGAGGTCAAGAGGAAGAATCCCAGCGAGTACAGCCGTAGCGGTGAGCGAGGCCGTCCTGTGCGCCTTGGCGATGAGGATGGAGAACTGTCGGGTAGTTCTATCTAGCCTACGCTTGCATTCCTTTTTTGCTCCCGAGGTTCCCCAAACATTGGCTGCATATAGAATGGTAGGCTCAATGACCGCGTGGTAGAGGGTTTTAATTACCTCACTGTTGAGGCCCCAGTTTGCTCTCGCGGTTGTAGAAATCATCTTGTGAAGATTTATTGCTTTCCTGGAGGCTGCCTCGATGTGTGCTACGAAGTTTAGACTCCGATCAATAGTAAGCCCCAGTATTTTGAGGCTCGTGGAAAACGTTATGGGGGTACCTTCCATGAATATAAGTGGCTGGTCATATTTCAGCTTTCGTGTCAAGAGCAATGCCTGTGTCTTCTGAGCCGCAAATCTTATCTTCGAGTTCCTACTCCATGAGGTTACGAGTTCAAGGGCCGAAGCGACGGACTCCTCCACCTCTGTCGCGGTGTTCCCCTGTGCTATTATAAGCAGGTCATCTGCAAAAGCTTGCATGTGGGCCTTAAGCCGCCTGGCGTCCTGGAGCAGAGGATCCAAGAAAACATTCCATAATATGGGCCCACATGTTGACCCTTGGATGCATCCCTTTGTAGTGCGCCTACTTATCCTGTGGTTGGCATATCGCAGCTCTACTTCCCGGTCTGACAGGTAGCTTTGAATAAGCTTGAGCAATGTCTGATCAACTCCGCGCGACGACAATTCGACGATTATACGCGGCCACCACGCGTTATCGAACGCCCCCTCTATGTCGAGTGACACCATGACAACCAGCTTCCGGTTATTAATGCCATCTCTGACCAGCGCCATGGCGTCGTAGAGGGCGTCCTCCGTGCTTCTTTGCGGGGTGAACCCGTATTGTCTATCGCTGAGCTTCTTGTTGGCGCCCAGAAAGTGAGTAAGCCTATTCACAAACGCCTTCTCTAGGATCTTCCCCAGGACCGGAAGGAGTCCGATGGGTCTGTATGCCTTGGGGGTATCATAACTTCCCTTCCCAGGCTTGGGTATAACCTTGATAATAGCCTTCTTCCAGGTTTTCGGGAAATGTCCTAGCTTCAGACACCTGTTGAGCAGCGCTAGGAGTATGTTAGGCTGGTGTGCCTCTATCTGTTGACAGATGTCCGCAGTGAAGCCATCCTCCCCCGGCGCCTTTTTGGGACTCATACCGTGCAGGACTGCTCTAACTTCCTGGGTGGTAAATAACCTGGTATTTTCCATCGGTATCGCCTGCAGCCGCTTGATGATGTTGTTTGCGTTTCTGCGCGTGAGTGCTTGGGGTGCATCGTCGGATTCAGGGTCGTCCTCCGGGTAGAAGGTCGCAGCCAGTAGCTCTGCGGAATCAGCGGCCGTCAGGATTGTCCCGCGCTGCGGACAGCGAAGCAGCCCTTCCTCCTTACTTTCTCCACACACTTTCAATACTCTATAGATGCACTGCCACATGCTCTCCTTCTCCTGTCGCGAGCAGAAGCTCTTCCAGCTCGTTGTGATCGCAGATGTTATAGCATCCTTATATTCCGTCCTGGCTCTTAAGTAGTCCTGCAGGACGGTTT